>OX393552.1:86786370-87146370 GCA_947650365.1 Chamaelirium japonicum | reverse complement strand
TGCAACGACGATGCTACACCTCAGGTGCAGGCTCCCTGTCCTCTCTCTCTTGCTCTTTATATATATATATATATATATATATATATATATATATATATATATATATATATATATATATATATATATATATATATATATATATATATATATATATATATATATATATATATATATATATATATATATATATATATATATAGATATATATATATATAGAGAGAGAGAGAGAGAGGCATGCTAAGGTGCGCCGTGCGGTGCGTGCGGCGCTGCACCGCAGCCGTCTGATGCACCGCTGCAGTGCGTGCGATGCACGCAGTGGTGCATCAGACGGCTGCGATGCGACGCCGCACGCACCGCATGCCGCATTTTAGCATCTCTCTCTCTCTCTCTCTCTCTCTCTCTATATATATATATATATATATATATATATATATATATATATATATATATATATATATATATATATATATATATATATATATATATATATATATATATATATATATATATATATATATATATATATATATATATATATATATATGGGTCGGGATCGGCTGACCCATCAAATTTTGACCCAGCGATAACCCACCACCTTTTGATGAACCTAGAGGTTTTAGAATTTGATAAAAATTGGTAGGCATACTCTCTAGGGTATGTTGATCATCCTCACAAAAAATCAGCCCATTCTAAAACCTCTAGGTGCTTCAAATGCGCACTTCAAATCAACGGTTTGAAACTGTCAATTTTAACCGTTGATTTGAAGAGCACCATTTGATGCACCTAGAGGTTTTAGAATGGGCTGATTTTTTGTGAGGATGATCAACATACCATAGACAACATCCCTACAAAAAATCAGCCCATTCTATAACCTCTAGGTGCATCAAAAGGTGCTGGGTATATTGCTGGGTCATTGCTGAGTAACCAGCAGCCCTCCGATCACCCAATCGAAGGGCTGACAAATGGTGTCATCGCTGGGTCATTCTTCTGCTGGGTCAACCGATATATATATATATATATATATATATATATATATATATATATATATATATATATATATATATATATATATATATATATATATATATATATATATATATATATATATGGGATCCGTTGACAACCAATTCTTTGATGGGGCTAGAGATTTTGGAATTTGCTAATTTTTTGTGAGAATATAACCATTGTTTATATGTTCCATACTCTAACCGTTAATTTCCTAATGAGGCATCTCATTCCACTTTATGAGAGAACCCATTTTTAGGTTGCCTTGTGAGGTGAATTTCCTCATGATGCGTCTTATGCCACCACATGAAGAAAATCCCTTAGATAGATCATAAGGAGAAGAAAATGTGTAATTACAAAGTTTTTTACTTATGAAACCTCTTCCGAGCACTGACAACTAAAGGGTGCTGACCCTAATGGTGGACACCGAGCACACCCTAGAGCAACACTATACATGTTGCTCGCTTGGAAACAACACACACTTTTATTTCATAGTATCAATCATGCTACTACCATTTGACTAAAGTAGGGTATTACTATAGCTTAAGCTTCTTCCTCAAGGTATCTCTCTCAAATAACCGTAGAGAAGAGCAAGAATCTCAAGGCAAGAGTAGAGATTAGAAGCTATGGGAGAGATCTAAATCATTGCCTTCAATGGATGGGTACCAGCCTATTTATAGCCATTTGTTAAACCTTGAAATTAGTTCCCAAAAACCTAGCTCAAATCAAGATAAAACCTGATTAAAACAAAAGGTTGAACTCATCATGCACACGATATGGAGAAAATCCGTATAGAAATCTTTCCAAGTCGTGCATAGATTTTCCCATGTCTTGCACACGTTAGTCAAATCGTGCGGATGAACAAGGTATTCCGAATGATTGTTGATGTGGCACTCCGATCCTATTAATCTAGGCTATTAAGATATTATTCAGAAAACCGATGTATCTTAACAACCTCTGCATCGCCCGCACGATTTGGGTCATGCACATGACTTTCTTAACCATGTGCACAATCCTGCTAATGAGGCAATAGGATCTAGAAGTGGCCCAAAAGCGCTTCGATCAAAGTCATGAGTGAGTGGGACTTCCCCACATGATCATGCATAGAAAATATACAAGTTTAAATGATGAAAACCATTTCATATGTGTAAGCATATGATCGAATACTATAAACCATTGAAAACAGGGGTGGACCTACATTGAGCCCTCCCTCACTTTGGAAAAAAATTAAAGATTTTATACATACTTTACAAAATTATATGTTGGTGTTGGCATTAATTTTTTTACTCAACTCTAGACTATAACGTAAAGGATTAAATGAGGATCACAACGCCTCCGAAGTCACTGCAATTCGATGAAAAACGAAGAAGATATGTCGCGCTGAATTAGCCTTTGGTTCTCATTTCTGCTTCTCTTATTCACAATTGATACATGGAATTATTTTTTAGCATTTAGTGTTCGGTCCCTATCAATAGATCAATTTTGTGAAAAAGACGGTCAATAAGATGATGATGCACTAGGTCCCTCTCAAAAAGATGTATTTATAACAAGTCATTTCGTTAACTTTTTACCTCCTTTAAAAGATAAAATTGTCCCTAATGCTAAAATCACAAATGTTACTCTTCACTACAACAATGAGTAACAATGTACATTGTAACAAATGTTGCTCTTTATTATCAAAATTTAAATTTTTGCTATAGTGAAATCACTATAGATATTTTTTTTAGAGAAATCTTGTTTATAAAAAAATCCATATTTTTGTTACAATGATATCATTGTAGCAAATGTTACTCTTTATTACCGAAATGTTTCTCTTTGTAAAGAGAAAATTTTCAATAATAAATAGTAACATTAGCTACAAAGAGATCACTGTAGTATTTTTTTTTTGATAATTATTGTTGTAAAAAAAATTACAACATCAAAATCACTATAACAAATGTTAATGTTCATGTGATTTTTTTGTACAACTGCATGTAGGGGTAAAATGGATATTTAACCAAATTAAAGAACCTACGACTAAAGCATCTACTTACCGCTTTATGTTATAAGGACCTACCACCAATTTGCCCAATTTTTATTTTATTGCGGACTGTTTTTTGCTCTGGATGCTAAGTGAGCCATCTCGACCGTTCATGGAAGAATAGAGAACCGCTCGATTATATTAGGGAACGACTCGTGGAGTGGCGGACCCAAAAAGTGCAAAATTAAAATTTTTGGAGGGGCCATTAGTAGACTTTTTCTAAATTTTCAAAATATCAAGGGAGTATTCCAAAAGCTTTACAAAATTTTGGGAGGGCCATGGCCCCCCCAAGTCTCCACATAGGTCCGCCCCTGGATCCATGCATCGTACTCATATCCTTTTTACATACAATCAAACTCCTCTCTTTTCTCCTGCATATTAGGGAACGGTCTAGATGTCCCATGTAGCATCCGTAAGGAAAACCATCATAGCAAAAATCACTATTTTGTCCGCCACTTAATTAAGTGAATGTTTGTGGGCAGTTGGATAGAGGTTTTGATCCGACCTTCGGTTTTCCAAGGGTTCATACCAAGTCTTTTAGTGTGGGTTTTGGTTTGGGGAAAAAAAAATATTAGAAATAGATAGAAGGGGCTGCAGAGCAAACACATAGAAGCACATCTACAGATTTTTCTTATTGGTCTTGATATTCTTTTGGACGAGTCGGTCAGTTATAGCCCCAAATTTTTTAAGGACCCCGAGGGCTCGAAAGAAGGGTAGTGACGTTGTCATGCCGTCGGCTGAAGTTTTCGACTCGAGGCATCGACATCAATTACTTTTTAATATGTATGCCCCCCTTGAGAAAAAATTTCTAGGTTCGCCACTGATTGAAAGCATGCTCGAGTTTAGGTTTTTGAAAGATATAGTCTAGGTATCTATCCATTGGTCCAACACAATCACTATAGGTTTAAAATTTATACTCGGGCTTGTGATAGCTTGTGGGAGAGTGAACCTTTGAGTGAATCCTGGTCGCGTCGCCTTCAAGTGCGAGCGTGAGCAACTAAGCGGATACTCTAACTCCACCCACCTAGACTCAAAAGTGCAAAGTACAACACCTATTGTAATAATGGTTTCACACAAGAACTCAATGACAAATACTAAGCCACCTCGCTAGAAGTAACAACTAGCCTGGCCTATCTCATATGGACAATTGTTCTTTCTGAGTCGATTCTAGAGCTCATCTATTGTATTTTGGCTGAGAACCATCTTTGTGTTACATTGTATATCCCAGATTCTTGGTTTTTTTTAATAAAATGTGAAGTCGTCCACCCTAATTAAGCTCTTATAAAAAGAACAAAAAAAAAAGAAATTTGTAGTTAATCCTCTCATTTTGTAATATTTGTAGTTGATCCTTGGAAACAACCACAAGTCTTATCTCATTATACGAGAACGGCAAGAGAACAACGTGGAAGGTCGGCAATGGCAAAATACTTCTAGATTCGTTACTAGTGTGAAAAAGGAGATTCCAAGACCACCATATAGCAAAAGCTAGGGGTAGCTTTTCCGCTTGTTTTCTCCTCCTCACTCTTCTATTATAAAATCCACAGTCCCATCTCTCTCTCTCTCTCTCTCTCTCTCTCTCTCTCTCTCTCTCTCTCTCATCCATCTCTCTCTCTCTTCTTGATGTCTCTTCTTGATGTATTTGTCTTTGCCGCAAGTGAGACAATAGGAGCAGTGGTCAAGGGGTTCGACTCCTCTCAATTTGTTGTCACCCCAATTATCATCAATTAGCGGCACCCCATGTGGTGTTGTTGACCACACGATGAATGTCGAGTTGGCGTGGCCGAGCCCACCAAGGAGGTAAAGTCTAATTAATAAAATTATGAGGGATAAATTTTAATTATAGGCAAAATTTGGAAGCAAAGTCAAAATAACCCATAAATTTTCTATTGACGTTTGAAAATCTGTTTCATATAACTTGGTAAAAAAAATTTGAATTATAGATACATGATCCTTTACATGTAAGATCTATTGCTTATGCAATTTGGGATCCTCATTTTGGTCAACCAGCTATAAAACCTCCTCCCGAACGATGATGGCTTTGGCTCCGACGCATCCACTAAGGGTCCCCTTCTTCATCTCCCATCACAACCTAATCTTTTGTCATCGATAGAGGGTTGGCCGGAGTCGGCGAAGGGCCGTCCGTACAAGAGTCGGAGGAGTTGTCGTTCGATGATTGAAGATGATGCTGGACAGGAGCAGGATGCATTCATCGTGGCCATTCATGTGCCGTTTGCCATGTGGCATGAATCGTGGTACTAATTAAGTGGAGTACAAATTGAGAGGAGTTGAGACCCTTGGTCAGGGTTGCCACCAGAGGTGGGAGGTGAGGGGGGGGGGGGGGGGTCCATGACTTAGAGCCAGCCCCGACTTTGTCCTCATCCCCAACCTCTTTGTCTCCTTGTCCTCATCCAACCTAAGGAGATAAGAACACTTGGAGAGAGCCCTGTTGGGCGCAAGAGGACAAGGGGAGAGGTTTTGGAGGCATTAAGGAGCCCTTATGCTGCAAATGCCCCCCCACTCCTCCCCCCCTCTCTCTCTCTCTCTCTCTCTCTCTCTCTCTCTCTCGCTTATGGTGCAAATGCCCCCCCACTCTCTCTCTCTCTGACTCTTACCATTGAAAAAAACAGAAACAGAGGGAGTGGTGTTTTTGTTCTTGTTAGGGCTTGGTTGGCTGCTTCTGAGCACAAGGAATAACAATGCCAGCCTTATTCCTCATCCCTCCACATCAAGACAATGCCCCTCCTCTCTATAACTATAGTTTATCAGTAATCTAATACTGAATTCATGAGAGAGAGAGAGAGAGAGAGAGAGAGAGAGAGAGAGAGAGAGAGAGAGAGAGTTCTCACTAATTCCATATTCCTCTGCGCTCCCAAGCAGAGACCAAATCGATGCCGACAAAAAAAACTTTGCCTTTGTCGCTAACGCACCAAAAACACGGCCCCTTTCAAAAACCGCACCCATAATTCTGTTCCTACCGTGACCAGATTCATTCACACCCCCTGAAGAGGAATAAGTCGAGGCCCCTCCCCTCTGGTTAGAAAGGAAGGAAGCTAACAGTCGAAGATCTGAGAGAGTGAGAGAGAGGAGCAAGGTGAGCATGTTTGTAATTATTGAGGAGATTGATGGCTACCCATTTGAAGGTTAAGTCTGTTTTGATAGTAAAACTTATTGGAATCCCTTCACAGAATCATAGCTAATTCTTTGATAGAGAGATAAAAGAGGGGGGAAGTGATCCCAACTGTTGCTCTGTTTTTCTCTCTCTAGCTTTTATCAGACGTTCTTGGCTTTGGGTACTAAACTATTGCAAATCTCTCTCTAGTTTTGATGTATTCCTCAATTGGATTCATGGGTATTTGTTAGATGATGGATCTCGCTAGGAATCGGTAGAGATTCCCGACTGTCTCTGATCGCTCCCTCTCCTTAAAGCTCTGTTTTTTGGGCACTATCTCCCCTTTTTTTTATCTTCTCGGCGGCGACTTCCGGTGCAGCCGCCGTGGTTGATGGCGGGGATGGTGCAGGACGAGGCATCGTCGTCGGTGACCTCCTCCCCGCTGCAGTGCTTCTCCATGATGTCCATCTCCCCGACGGCCCTCGGCTCCCCCTACGCCCCGTGGCTCCGGGAGCTCAAGTCCGACGAGCGCGGCCTCTACCTCATCCACCTACTCCTCAACTGCGCCACCCACGTCGCCGCCGGAAGCCTCGAGCCCGCCAACGCCTTCCTCGAGCACATCTCCCTCCTCGCCTCCCCCGATGGTGATACCATGCAGCGCATCGCCTCCCACTTCACCGAGGCCCTCGCCTGCCGCGTCCTCCGCTCCTGGCCGGGCCTCTACCGTGCCCTCCACTCCACCCGCGCCTCCCCCCTCGCCGACGCCGTCCTCGCCCGCCGCCACTTCCTCGACCTCCTCCCCTTCCTCCGCCTCGCCTTCCTGGTCTCCAACCAGGCCATCATGGAGGCCATGGAGGGCGAGAAGATGGTCCACGTCATCGACCTCCACGCCGCCGACCCCACCCAGTGGCTCGGCCTCCTCCAGGCCCTCAGCGCCCTCCCGGAGGGCCCGCCTCACCTCAGGATCACCGGCGTCCACGAGCAGAAGGATGTGCTCAGCCGCACCGGGTTGCGCCTCTCCGACGAGGCGGAGAAGCTGGACATTCCGTTCCAATTCAATGCGGTCGTCAGCCGGCTCGAGAATCTCAACGTGGAGAGCCTCCGGGTCAAGACCGGGGAGGCATTGGCCATCAGCTCCGTCCTCCAGTTGCATTGTCTGCTCGCCTCCAACGACAATGGTGCCGGGCACCGGAAGGCACCGACGACGTCCCCGACCATGAATTCGAGCATCGCCCAGCTCCACAGAATCGCGCAGATGAGCCAGGGAACCTTGGGGGAGCTGCTCGATAAGGATATGATGAATGGGTGTAGCCCAAGCCCGGATTCGGCGTCCTCGTCGCCGTTCGCTCTCACCCCGTCGCCAAGAATGGAGAGGTTCCTGGCGTCGCTGTGGGGCCTGTCGCCGAAGATCATGGTGGTGACCGAGCAGGAGTCGAACCACAACGCGGCCACACTGAACGAGCGGTTCACGGAGTCGCTCAATTTCTACGCGGCACTGTTCGATTGCCTGGAGTCTACGGTGTCGAGGCAGTCAGGGGAGCGGACGCGGGTGGAGAAGATGCTGTTCGGGGAGGAGATCAAGAACATCATAGCGTGCGAGGGGTTGGAGAGGAAGGAGAGGCACGAGAAGCTGGAGAGGTGGGTGCAGAGGATGGAGCTGGCGGGATTCGGGAGGGTGCCTTTGGGCTACTATGGGCTACTGCAGGCAAGGAGATTGCTGCAGGGCTTTTGTTGTGAGGGCTACAAGGTGAAGGAGGAGAATGGATGCTTCCTCATTTGCTGGCAGGATCGCCCACTATATTCTCTTTCAGCCTGGAGGTGTAGGAGGTTTGATTGATTCATCATCATGTTTTTCTTTGGCTCCCTCCCTTGTTTCCTTGGATATTAATTTGGTGTGATATTGTCTTTCTTTTTTCTCTACCATCTTGTATAAATTAAGTCTTTCATCTTTCTTCTAGCTCTTTCAAATGCACCATACTATTTAACTTCCATCGATTAGGTTAAGATGCGGTCGACTATGGATCATAACTCTAATTAAGAAGGATCCATGAAAATAAAAAGATCGACGATAATTTTCTGATCGACTGTCAACCCTTTAAAATCGGTGCCAAGAACCCGAAGGAGATGATTTTGTTAGGGCGAGATCCGTCATGAAAAACCTAGAAGACCAGTTGGCGGGTAGGGAAACTTAACGACTATGTAGTTTAAGATCGTGCAATCATGGACGAAACCCTTCGAGACCGACTCCCCTAGACTATGAAAGAGTGTAGAATAAGAGGTGATCGATATAGGGGGATTACAACTGGTGGATGTGGTATGTTAAACTCTATTCTCAAATTTCTTTTTCGGGTCGCCGTAACCTATTCTTTCCATCTTTTTGGTGTCTTAGTTTTTATTGTGGTTTTCTACCTTGGTGATTTTGCCCCCCCCTGCAGGTAGATGACAAGCTAAAAGGTCTTGAATGCTACCCATGTGTGGTACTAGTTTGAAGGGTGTTTTGTATTGTCGTCTCCAACGCTGTGTTTGGTTGCCTGTAAAACATAGGAAAGGAAAAGAAAGAATTGTTTTCCATGCCAAAATGGATGTTTGGTTGACGATAAAAGATGGAGAAACACGAGAAAGGAAAATAAAAGCCAAATTCTTGCTTTCTTTTTCCAGACAACCAAAAATAAATAAATCGTCTGAATGCACTTTCCTTTCCTTTCCTTTCTTATCGTTTCCTTTCATTTCCTTTCCAATGAATTCTTTACCAATAGGGAGATTGTTTTTTTCCCTACCAAAAAAACAAAAATCTCCCAATTGGAATCAGAATTCATTTGGGTTTGACTGGAAATTATTTGTCATGGAAATAAGGGAGCTCCCATGAGTCACAAATACCATACCAATCAGCTAGAGAGCACACCAAACCTTTACTTAGCTTGACATGCGCTCCCTTTGTCCATGGAACCTAATCCTACTGTAATCATCAAGTAAATTAATTAGAGTATAAGATCTACTCTCTAGATAACACTAGAGGATGATTACATAATGTGACAAGTTTGTTGATCACAATTAAGAGAAACTATTCGACCATTGAGTTGAGAGCGTGGTTGTGAGTATCTTATGATACATGATACGATACGTATCATGATATGATTCGCATCATACAATACAGTGAACGAGAGGGCTTTAGGGTGTCTCTCTTAAGTTTCTAAAAGTTCAGAAATGATTTTTTTCTCTCTCTTAGGTTCTCAAATTGTCATGTAAGTTTTGTAGAGTTAAGAAAGCATTTTTAACCCTTTCTAATCTAAGGCGAAGAGAGATTGGGATTTTTTTTAGGAGTTTTGACAAATCTTCTTTTATCTTTCTCTAGAGTTGTTGGAATCAAATACAGTTGTTTTCTAAAATTTTCTAGAGCTTGGGTGTCTAAATTTCTTTTTTGAGTGCCTCAAAGTGGTATGAAGCCTTTCATACTTGATTATTTTTTACTTAAAATGGCGCATAAAAGGACGAAGAAAGCTTATGATGAAGCAATTTTATTGATAAATCATATATACTTGTCCATAGTTTCTTTTTGATATAAGGACACACATCGTACTTTTTGTATACACAGTCTTCTGTTAAATAGAAAATGAAAGTTATCATACTCTTGTACTCTTAACTTTTCTTATTTAATGTTTTAGGATTGTTTGTTACTTATATGTCTATATATATTTACATTTTTAGACATAAAAATTTAACTTATATTACAATACACAATGTAAGCCAAGCTCAAGGGGTCGAAAGCCAAAACTTTATCCTATGCGAGCTGCACAACTCTAATTAAATCATCCATAGCCTCTATTCCTCCAAATAGACGACTTTGATTTAGGGGTTTTGAAAATCACAATACAGAGATGGGTGAAACGGACAATGTTTATCCCATCGGAAAATTCTAAATGTCCTAGTCATAATATTATGTCGGAACATGTAATATAGAGAGATTAGCATGCACACGTCAAAATCAGGCTCAACTAGCCATTAACCCCCAAACCCCAAAGATGTTTCACACCCATTATATCTTGTCTCCCTCTACTACAAGATTTGAGCATTTGTCAACTTGTTCGAGCATAGTTGGAAAGTAGTCAAACCCTAAGATTTTGGGATCAAACTCTATCCATCCGTGCTGTTGAATCAATCTGGTGCCAATCTCAGATTTTGCCTACACCCATATTTATCCCCTCTCCCTACTCGAAGGACCTCCATGCCGTCCTCACCCTAGTCGTCCATGCCGACGGTACTCCTGATCGCTTGCCTGCTCCTACCCTCCATGTTGCCACCCTCCTCATCCCCGCATCGGGGGTGCCATCTTGTTCCCCCATGGCACCTAAATCCGCATCCAAATACAACTGGTATGAACTTCCTTCAGAGCTCTTAAATCTGATCTTGCTATCTTCGATTCATTGATTACTATGAATTCCATACCGTCTGCATATCATTATTATAGATTCCTTTATTATCATGGATGTGCAGATGGCACGGAATCCATAATAATCAATGAATCCAAGACTACTAAGGATCAGACTAAAGAGCTCCGGCGGAAGTTCGGACCAATTGGATTTGGATGCGGATTTAGGTGCCATTGGGGAACAACAAGATGCCACCATTGATGCAGGGATGAGGAGGGGGGCGACACGGAGGGTAGGAGAAGGCAAACACTCAGGAGTACCATCGGCGTGGACGACTAGGATGAGGACGGCATGGAGGTCAGGCGAAACCTAATTCGGCACACCTCCTCTGAGTGGGAAGAGGGGATAAATATGGGTGTGGACAAAATATGAGATTGACACCAGATTGATTCAACAACACGGATGGATTGAGTCTGATCCCAGAATCTTTGGGTTTGACTACTTTTCTAACTATGGCTATCACCGGCTTGAACAAGTTGGTGAAGGCTCAAATCTTGTAGTAGAGGGAGATAAGGTTTGGGGGTTAATGGTTAGTTGAGCCTGAATTTGATGTGTGCTTGCTAATCTTTTTATATAACATTCTACGGCAGTTTATGTTAATTACAAGCATAATATTATGACTAGCACATTTTGAACCGTCCGATGAGATAAACATTGTCTGTTTCACCCAACTCTATATTGTGATTTTCAAAACCCCTAAATCACAGCCGTCTGTTTCACCCAGCCCCCCTTAACTGCACCTCACCAGAAATCCTCTAAATCACGTCCACAGATCGAAACCGCCTCCCTCTCTCTCTCCCTCCCAAATACAGAGGAATAGAGGCTATGGAGGATTTAATGTGGCCCGCATGTGATAAACTTTTGGCTTTCCACCCCTTGAGCTTGGCTTGCATGAGTCACAGAACTGATCAAGAAAGCTTAAGATGAAGATTAAAATGAGGATCTAGTTCAAGGTTTCATCACCAGATTAGAGCTTCATGGGAATATTTCATTAGGTTCATGTATTATGACTCTAGAGAGCTTGATCATCCTTGGTTAGTTCATAGGTTATTCCGAACAAGCTGGAATATTTCATGCAGTGCATGTTTATTAAAATGCTTTTTTTTTTACAAAAATGTTTTCATGGATTTTCGATTTTGATTCGAATGTTTTTAAGTATTTTTGGTTTCATATTTTTTTTGAAATTATTAGATACATGATTTGGCAAATAATTTGGTGCTTTTCTTGAAAATTTTGAGTTCGCCAATGATAGACAACTATTGATCAGGTTTAGGTGACGGATCGATCGAACTGGCTACATGGGTACATTGTCATCTTTGTTGAGATGGAGTTAATGTGCTATGGATTCGGGGTAGGCTCCGAATTTTAGGGCCTAGAAAGGGGTGAATACATGTCATCAGAGATGTATAACCCAATTAAAATTTGCACATTCATAACCAGAATGGGTTCCATTAAACAGAACAGGTTATGTATTATAGAGCGAGTATATGTATCAAAACAATCTCAAATATAATCGCAAGTCAAAAGCGAATGTGGTTCCGTTAGTCGTATGTATAGTCTATTTTTGTATATGAGCCTAACATAAGGATACATATATACTCTATATGTATTGGCGCATTGGCCCTAATGAGAGATGGTTCATTCTCTCCCAAAACCCTAGCCCTCTCTCTCTCTCTCTCTCTCTCTCTCTCTCTCTCTCTCTCTCTCTCTCTCTCTCTCTCTCGTTATTGGTGATATGATATGTTATCAGAGCCTTGGTTCGCCTCCTCTCACCAACACGCCTCCTCTCACCAACACGCAGCACGCGATCATTGGCCTACCAACCTCCTCTGCCTAGAATTTGCAAGACATATCCGTAATTTGGGAGTGTTACGAAAGATCCGCTGCTTCAATTGGGCTATTTATAATTTTGATGGAAGCATATTGATGTCCCCAACTATTTCCAAATTTTGTGACGATCCGCGTAGCGGATCTAGACTGATCGTCGTTTGATCAAAACACATGTCGTCAAAGTTTGCTGCCTAGAATTTGCAGGATAGATCTGCATTCTGAGAGTTTCTACGGGAGATCCGCTACTCCGATCGAGCTTGTTCTAGGTTTTTTGGAAGGATATTGAGGTCCCCAATCTTCCCTTCAAATTTTGTGACGATTCTACCACTGGATCTGGACTGATCATCGTTTGATCATAGCTTGGTCTTAAATTCTGCACTGCATCTAGAATTTTTTGATTTTCTCCTACGGTCTCCTTCTCTGCGGGTGATCCTCCCACCGTCTTGATGGTCTCGTCTGACATTGTGGTCTTCGGCCAAGCTCCACATTTTTATTTTGAGGGTGTTCTCGGCCCTCTGCCTCATCATATCGGTGCAGCCTATACACCTGCAGTCTCTCCTTGCACTATTGATGCTTCTCAAGATCGATTTTAGCTCCTCTAGTAGTAGGTCGCCTAACTCTAGCTTTTCATTGACCATCAGTCTACCTCTAGCTCCATTAGCTTCGTCGCGCCTCCAGTGTCTGCCCTTTCTGCCATGCTAGGTACCTCTGCCACCTAGATCCTGGACTCCAATGCCTCGCACAACATAACACTCAATGCTTCTTTTGTTGTACAGTATCGTCGTACTAGTTGGATGGTTAGTTCGAGTTGCAGGGCAAACAAATGTACCACCTTGAGCACCTTCTCGCTCCTTCTGGGTGCTGTGGTGCCGTCACTTCTGACACCGATCGATCTGTGGCATCGACGATTGGGCCATATTTATGAGCCTAGGCTTCGGCGCCTCTTTCTGTTTGTAGCTCTCGATTGTGGTCCTTTCTCAATCTCTTTGTTTGTCAGGTTGCAATCTCTTCAAGCATGCATACTTTCCCTTTTCTTCTATTGCTACTTGCAGTACTAGTCCATTTGACTTGATGCACTATGATATTTTAAGTCTGGCTCCTCTTCCTTCGATGTGTGGTTTTCGTTACTATATTTCTAACAGGTTTTCCAATCGGGTTTCGGCTATCCTTGACAAGGCCATGAATTCAGCACCCGATGATGGTGAGTCTAATTGTGGGTAAGGAGGCTCCGAAATTGAGAGTGATATCACATTCATTTGGTATTGTGAAAGATGGTTTTGACTAGAGTCTCTTCCACCCTGTCCTTAAAGGATGATCAAGGACCTAACATTGACGGTCAAGGTGAAGAATTGAGTATGGTTGAAATATGCAATATGTCTTTTGAGAGAATTGAAATCTTGGAGAAAGAGAAAGCTAGATTGAGAAAGAAGGTCAAGGGCCTTAAGATGAACGACCTTATTTCTGATCTGAGACTTGATCACCATGAGATGTGTGAGAAGATCGATCTTTGAGTAGGAAGATGCTTTGGCTAAGAAAACACATGAAAAAACTTGTATAGCTACAGAAAACGATACCTTGAAGATGACTGTGAATGTAGCCAAGGAGAGCTACATGAAGATGGATGCCGATATTAAGGCAACTGGAATCTCCAGAATTTGATGCCAGGCTCCAGATCTGGGGGAAGCATAACTCTAGTGCTGATCAGCATGTTCCTCAGACCGATCATGCTCCTCAGAAGAACAGTGAGATTTTCTCTATTCCACCAAAACACAGGTTTTGAGATGAGGTCCCATCATACATATAAGGATCGTTTCCGCCCTGTATTTTACCAAGGTGGGACTAATCCTCCAACAAGAACAAATCATATCTTCTAATTGTTTCAGCTCCTATTCCCCCTCATCTTCTTACTTCCAAGATCGTCTAGACATGGATGAAGAAGCTAGGGATCGACCTTCATTATTCTGTGTGTATCTAGTACAACTCCCCGTGTACCCAATGCTCCGCTTGTTCGTGTCTCCTTGCACTCTACGCTCTAGCACTCGGGGCCCGTCGACGCCCTCTGCACCCTATCATCCAGCAAGCGTGCCTGTGGCTGAGTTTGTCGTGCTATTGCGCACCCGTCAGTGCCTCGATCATGGTGCCCGTCAACACCTCCATGCACCCATCGGTGCCTCTTCTTCTGTCCGTCAATAACCCAACATCCTGCTTCACTGCAACCGTGCCCGTGGCTGTGCTTGCCGCGATCGTGCCCACCGGTACATCCGTTGCTCATCAACCACTCATGACACTAGTGCCCGTCGGGTGTCGGCACCCCCACCAATCACTCGTCATCGATCCCGTTAGCTCGCTCGTCGGCAGATGGAATAGTCGTGCATCGGTGACTCTACGAACATGCCCACATCTCTCATGTGACACTCTGCAAACCGGTACCTTGCTATCCTGCTCGGCGCCTCTGTGTCATCATGGTACTCCCACATAATTCGGCACTCCTCCAGTAGTCCAAATGTCGCCTCCACGGCATGCCTCCATGTCGAAATCCGCACCTAAATCAACAATTGAATCTGACATAAATCAACACTTCCACGATTTGACACTCTGATTCGATCCGTTAGGATTAGTTTGGCTGAACGGTCAGAACCGATGTCTGACCGATCGATCAGTTGTCCATCACGGTGCTCCCCGCAATCTGCTACTCATGCAAGCCACCAAGGACTTGGGGGTGTGTCCCCCGGCCTCCTTGCCGATCATCCCCCCTCACCCATGCGACACTCTGCAAACCGGTACCTTGCTACCCTGCTCGACACCTATGGGCCATCATGGTACTCCCTTGTAATTTGGCACTCCTCCAGTAGTCCAGATGTCGCTTCCATTGGTATGCCTCCAAGTCGATATCCACACCAGTATCAACACTTGGATATGTACGTTGGAGAGAGAACAATCCGTCAGCGATCCGGCCTCCAGTCCAAGTCTGCCCGCTTAACAAGTTGCGAGTACCATGTAAGATAGCACCAGATGTCAACCCTCTAAGATTGATGTCAAGAACCCTACTAAGACAACTTGGCAAGGGAGGGACAATATGGCAAGATACCTTGAAGGTCGTGTGATTCACGGAATGCACTCGTGGAATCCTATACCTATTCCCTGACATCCTATTCCACGGAATCGGAATAAGATTCCGGTGTTTGATTCTCGTACAAGAAAAAGACTAGGAAATGAGGGGAAATCCTTTTCTATTTCCTAAAACTGTTTGGTTCAATATGGGAATGAGGGAGGAATCCTGAATTATATGAGCAGAGGGTAAGAAAGACCCAGAAGGTAAGACCATCCAAATTTTATATGCCATGTTGGATTCCAAGGAAAGCAAACCAATTCCCCCAACTTCGGGAGAAATCCCATTCCCCCCCCCCCCCCAAACTCCCATTGATCCGGAATAGGACTTCCACCTGCATCCTATTCCCCCCTCAAATCTGCAAATCAAAAGTTGGAATCCCTGGAATCCTTTTCCGATTCCGCAGAAAAGACCCCAATTCTGTGAACCAAACGACTCCTAAAGGGCAGTTGACGGGTAAGGAGATCTACCTTGTTGATTGCACAGTTTAAACCCATGCAAAGAATTAACATGTAGTTCATGTTCATTTATTGTATTAGAACATAAGAAACTCCGAAAGGGATTAACTTTTCAACAAGATACTTAACATCTGCTTGAAGAGTTTAAATACATAACACTGTTCCAAACAACACACAAACAATTTAATCTACTTGAATACATTAGCCAAGCAACTTCATGAAAACCTCAAGTTCAAAGTAATCATGAGCACAGCTTTAGATTACATCATGCTTAATATAACCTAGTTACCAATATTGTACTGTTCTTACCTCTGAAAGCCTCAGCTGCAAGCTTGTATAGGCCTTGCATGAGCAAAGCCTGATGTGGCATGCCGCAGGGGCTCCTCGTACATCGGCAACGGTAGCACGGTCTCGAAAGCCTCGACGAGCAGTGCTACCTTCCTCTTCCGGGCTGGAGCCAGTTTCGTGACGGCTTGTTGCAGCGCGTAGTCTACCATCCATTCCTCGGCGTTCCTTCTCTCGTCCATCATCTGATGCCTGAGATCAACCTTCTCAGCTTCTGGATCAGGCTCTATCGGAAGAAACCGCGGTGAGCGCGGGTTGAACTCTTTCACTTGTTCCGATCCCTGAGTTGTTCTCTTTCTCATAATGCGCATTCTTGCTCCATGCTCAACGCTAGCCCCGGTGAGGGGTTGATTCGAGTCTGCGGTTCCGGTGTCGATGCTTTCATCTTCATCCTCTAAGTTGTTGTCTGAAACACAAATATCATCGGTATCGGATTCAACAATATCCTCGATGTGCATCATGCCATCGATTTCGAGATGGTCGAGGTTTGTAGTAATGCTTATGCTTCCATCTGTTTCGCTAGCTTCCCTAACTTCCTCATCCCCATCCTTCATTACTCTAGTGAAATCACTGAGGATTTGATCATCTGCGCTTTCATTGTCCAAATTTTGTATTGTTTCATGATCAGCAGTCTCAAATGCTTCACCCTCAAAGATATCATCAACATCCTTATCTTGTTCACTGCCTTCTTGTCGTTCATCAGAAATCTCTTCGTTACAACGCAGATAGCTCGAGTCGTAGATGTTGTCTTCCATGCTAAGAGATTCACTCCCTTCTAATACCAATCCATTACCTTCAGAGCTACCATCATCAGTACTGTCTTCAGACACTTGAAGAGATTGTTCCTCATCATCGAAAGAGAACTCATCTCCGGTACTCTCGTTCCCTGATATTGGACCTAAAACATTGTCAGGGAACTCAGAGCAATCTATCTTCATGTTAGTAAGTGGGCCTATTTCATCTTTTGAATCGATATCGGTGGCTTTGAAGTTTGATGTCTTCGATTCGCTCTCTGCAAGACCGTCACCATCTTCGCCCGAAACATCAAGTACACAACATTCGAAGGCCCGTTCCGCGTGATCCTCAGCTATCGGGATGCAATGATCCACTTCCTGAACTTCTAACTGTGGATCGACTTCAACGAATTCCAGGAAATTCATCATGGCATACATTTCTCCGACCGAAAACTCACACTTCCAATCAAGATCATCTTCCGAGCCACCGATACCCGAATAGTGGTCATCCATCCGATTTGAATCATCTCTTCCATTGAAGTCTTCAATTTGGCTCTCAGCACACTCACCACCATCTTTAATCAGCGAAAATTCATCGAGAACATGAGGGTTCTCGGTGTCATGCTCCTTTTGGGTGCTTCTTCCATTACAGTTCTCAAGTTCTACACTCTGTTCCCTGGGTTTAGCGTAGACCTCAACGAAGAAATCACCGGCTTCTTCTTCCTCCTCCTCTTCAATCATCAAGGGGGTCATCTCGAAACCTGATGGATCCCTGCTTTGCCCTGTGTCCTTCTCCTTTTCGACCTCCCCACTGAACGAATGCTGCCCTCTTGATCTCAAACTCTTCTGGGTTTTGAGCGATTTCCTCCTTGCTGCCATGAAACACTTGAGGGAAGGCAAAGCTGGGTGTGTATGGCCATTCAGAGAGCAGTAGGTGTAAGGGCAGACCTTCATGATCGAGGTCCCGTCGGCTTCGCTCCCTCCAGGATTGAGGTCCAAAGCCTTGGGGAACTTGGAATCCTTCAGAGTTGATGAGCAGGTAGCCCTGCTCACGGCTGAGCTCTTCTTCATCGAAGGCCTCGCTCGTTTCAAGCTGAAGACCTTCAAAGGTCTTGAGTAGTTCAGGTTTTTGGGATGGATTGTTACCTGCGGCCGATCCCTCATCGCATCCCAACTGCTTGTGGGCTTCATGTAGTTCGGCGATCCGAGAAAAGGGTTGGTCTTTCGCAGCCCGTCGGACTGCGCGTGCTTGTTCCCTGAAGAGGGCGCTTCGAGGCTGGCCAGGTCCGAAGCCCTGATCGATCTCAGCTTCTTCATCCTCGTCTTGAGGTCACCTCCTCCGCCGCCACCGCCACCGCCACCGCCGCCGCCCTTGCTTCTTGTGTCCTGATGCTGGTGAGAAGGCTGATGCCTGTCAGGCTTGGGAGGCTTGGTCTTTGGTTCGGTGTGAGCCCAAAGATTGCTGGGTGCTTTTCTTTGCACCATGGTGGAAGGAAGAGAACAAACCCCGATTGAGATTTGTGGGAGTTTGGGTAGCGAGAGAAGGAAGAAAGGACGCTTCAAGAGACCCAACAACAGGAGATTCTTCTCACCTTCTAGATGTTAAACATCGGCGGGCTTCTCTCTCTCTCTCTCTCTCTCTCTCTCTCTCTCTCTCTCTCTCTCTCCTCCGAAACAGAGGAAAGAGGAGAAACCCTCTCACGCTCTCTCTCTCTCTGTGTATGTCTTTTACTTGTGGGTTTTTCCGTTGTGTGTGTGAAAGGTTGGCCAGTAAATTTGAATATGGCTAAGACTGGAAGATGATGGTGACACCCACTTCCCTCTTTGCTATTCCTCTCGCCACAATTGGCTAGAGCAATCTCTCGTTGTCACTGGTCCCACTACACCCGAACACTGCACAAGATCCATTAAAAATCAAAATAATAAAAATAATTTTTTTTTTAAAAGTGATGAAAAAATTATAAAAAATATAAAATAGGGAGGGCACTAGGAGCTGGTGGGAGTGAACATCAATCTCCACTCCCTACTTTGCATCGTGCCACATTAGGTTTTTCCGGCTTATTATTATAGTATAAATACTAGTAAGATACCCGGGCAATGCCCGGATGAACCTGATGCACGCCACTTGACACAGATGATACCACAGCTATCCGAAGAAGTGTGCAATCTGAAGTGAATGTGATTCATTCTTAGAGGGGTGATTTATTTGATATATATATCGAGGAATGTTACAGTGAGTTGTGAGTTACAAAATGAGAAAATGAGATCCGGTCATTTTGACCACCCTAGAAGTTTTGGAATTTCGTCAAAATTGGTGGGAGTGTTGTCTAGGGTAACACGATCATCCTCACCAATTTTCAAGGAATTCCAAAGCTTCTAGGGTCATCAAACGGTATAAGGTTTATCTACCGTCCGTAGTAACCGTTATTTTTGCTTCTACCATTTGATGACCCTAGAAGTTTTGGAAATCCTTGAAAATTGGTGAGGATGATCATGTTCCCCTAGACAACACACCCATTAATTTTCACAAAATTTTAAAACTTCTAGTGTGGTCAAAATGACCGTAGCTCATTTTCTCCTTTCGTAGCTCACAACTCAGTATAACATTCCCCCCCCCCCCCCCTCTCTCTCTCTCTCTCTCTCTCTCTCTCTCTCTCTCTCTCTCTCTCTCCAACGTGAGTGTGATTCACTTGTTAGAGAGAGAGAGAGAGAGAGAGATTAACATCAAATGACCATTAAATGCCATTGAATGAAAATTTATCATTTTTATGGTAGGTTTTTAAATGGATTTAAAAGAGAGCCGTGTTCACACATGGAAGAAGAATTATAGCTCTTTAAAAGACGTCCATGTGTCACAACACGGGAGAGAGGCTTTCATTTTAGTATAGATATATAGATTAGATTAGATTAGATTAGATTAGATTGGGTAGAGGTCGTCCGGTCAGAATCCATATGATCGATGAACTTAAATGGCTATATGTTCGATGGACATTTATCCATCCAAAAGTGAACCACCTCCTTTTCTCTCGGACGGGATTTTTGTGGATGAGGTCTCTTTTTTAAGGAGAGGCAGAGATCGGTTCTTCATGGAGGATTGTTGTCGAGTCGCGGTGTCGTTCATCGAAATCTTTGAATTTCTATGATTACCAAGAACCATAATGGTGGGGATTTTCCTCCTCTGCAGGGCTTGGGGGGTGCTCGAGGCCCGGGCGACAGGTAATCCAATCATTGGACGATCCTCCTTGTGGCTCATGGAGCAAGGCCTGTGGGGGAATTTTTTTCAACCCAAACTTGTCTATGGAATTCATTGAGACAGAGATTGAAGACAATTTGAAGATCACCGACTGCCCAGCAGAGGAGGTTCAAGCTAATCTTAAAAGCTAGGAGCACAACACTTAAGTTCAGGGCTTGAGGTAGAGAGAGCTTTTAAGACACCATTATCACATCAGTGTGTGCTCCCTGCTTTTAAGATTAGCTTGAACCTCTGTTGTTGGGCAGTCAACGATTTTTAGATTGTCTTCAAAAATCTTAAAAGCTAATCGATCGGTATGTGCTCCTAGTTTTTAATATTAGCACACACTGATGTGATATTGGTGTCTTAAAAGCTTTTAAGATTAGCTGGGAGCACACATTGATGTGATAATGGTGTCTTAAAAATCTTAAAAGTTGGGAGCACACACTAATGTGATAATGGTGCCTTAAAAGCTGAGAGCACAACACTGAGGTTCAGAGCTCGAGGTAGAGAGAGCATTTTCCGAAGATTCTTGTTCAGAAGAGCTCGAGGTAAAAAAAAGCCTCTTCTGATTTTTTGTTCATCATAATAGGACTACTCCTTCAAAGGAGATCATCCTTCCCATCCCCGTATGGCCAAAGCTTGTTGAGGAGATATAGACAATTGCTCATTTAGAGGAGGAATCTTGCCCTTCCCTTGAAGAGATAGAGACGATTGCTCAAGAGGTTATCGATAAGGTAGTCTGACAACTTCTTGGCGAGGTAATGGATGTTATTTGTCCGAAGTCTAAGAGTGGCCCGATGGCACTTCTTGTTTGTTGGAATTGGATCCGCTTCTCAGAGTCGCAGTGGAAGCAAAAGATAGATCCGAAGATCATACGGTGTATGTTTCATTACAATTAATTCTACAAAACAATCTACATGCAAATCTATGATCTTAGCATATGTGCGGACACCCTAGAGGCATACTACGATCTACGGAAGACATGCATGTATCTAGTTAGATATTTAGAATCATCATACCTTATGAATCTATGATCCGGAGATGACGGAACGATGAAGAACCGCACTTGAATCGCAAGGAAAACTGTCGGATAGCACCTTGTCCTTTGTGAATTGAAGAATCCTCGAAATCCCGTCTCTGAGTGCAAGGATTACGAGCCGACGGAGGAATTCGTTGCGAAGATGATGGCGAGCCGCGAGATTTTCTCCTCCTCTTTCTCCTTTCTTCCTTCTCCTTCCTTCCTCTTTCTTCTCCCTTCTTCTTCCTCTCTTTTCCTTGGCCGAAACCACAAAGGAGAACCAAAGGGGGGGGTTCGGATTTTTGGAGGAGAGGAGACCTTATGGCCGGCCCTCCCTCTCCCTATTCTCTTATAGGGCCGGTCTCCCATGGCTTCAATGAAGCTAGGGCCGGCCCTAATAGGATTAGGATAGAGAGGGGATCGGTTTTAGGGATTTCCAATGTCTATCGTGAAGCCTGGACGAAAACGCCCTTCAGAAAAAGTGGAAAACTGAAAGAGAGACTGAGTAAGGTGCGCTACTCGGAATCGAGTTCCGTCAGCGCTTGTAAGCTCCTGGAATTATTCCGCTCATTCTAAGATCTATATTCAATATGTTCTGAGCCATATTTCAGTATTTACTAAAATACTCCTACGGCCCGTTACACATGTGAATTAGGTTCTTAGGCTCCATTGCGCTACTTCGCATCCAACGTATCCAACTAGGTCAGGGAACAATTCCTATACGCAACGACAGGGTGGAACCTTCAGGGTTCGGGATCTCTAGCTCCAACCGGATCCCTGATTAACTATTCCGGTGACACACCGAAAGTTCCGTTAATCAACCCTAATCCGATTAACCCGCGTAGCCACCCAAAGTGCAACGCGAGTTGAACTCTAGTGATCCTAAACTTATGTTACTCCCTCGTAACCCTGTTCTCTACTATACTCCGATAATCCTTAGTCCCTCCTATTACTAGTGCCATGATACGACTCGGGCGGTGGGGAGCACCGTCAGATCCCGATCAATCATCTGACTAGGGTTTGATGACTTATCATCTATAACACCTCACACCTTCCGGTGCTATGCCTAGCATCCGGAACATCGTCAGTCATACTGACAACCACCAGGCCTGGGTTAACTGTGTGGACAGATTGACTCATCAAAACGTACCCATCCATCATTGGACGTCGGATAACCTGTAGGGATTACATGTCACTTAAGCGCCAGCCGGGTAACCCAACGTACTGTGGTATTGGACTATGGAAGGTCCGCACACGTGGCACATCAAAGCACCACACAACTGGTTGGCCCAATGATCATGGTCCCTCAGGGTTAAGGATAGATTATCTATAGTAGTAAGACGGTTTATGCACCAGTGTCTGAATCACTGAACTATGCACCGTCTTGGTTCCTGTTCAACACGATCATCGTGCTTGGTCAGGTGAATGGGAATCCCACGTTCCCGTGGTGAAGACTTCACCACATCCTCTACCTGCCAACAGCTTGTTCTCGGTGAAGCGACCGGTATCACCTAAGCTGTGAACTAGTTCTAGGTTTACACAGAACTGGTCCACTGGGTCTCCCAAGCATGGATCCTCCATGCGCCTCAGTGGCCTACTGTGTTCCCTAGGGTCCTTTTATTATATGAGTATTAACATACACCAGAGTAGTATTCTAATTAAACCAATAACCAAAGTCATCTTTATTAATGTTAATACAGAAATTCTACGCTAAGGACACACGAGCTACAACAGTCCCAGGCATGGACGACAACGTGTTGGAGGAGCTTCTTGGTCCACAACCTAAGATAGTTTAAGAGGAGTGCTCGTCGTCTGATGTAAGCTTTTGACAAATCTGACCCACTAGTTCAGAGCACCTTGTTGCAAGGCCAAGTGCTCACTCTTCATAAAGACATCTCTGATTGGGAGCAGCTTTTTCCATTAAATTTGATAGATGACAGTATCATCTTAGACCTTGTTAAGAAACTTGGTTTCTCTATATCTGAAGGTGTTGAGGGTGCAAAATCTGTGCTCAAACAATTCCGAGCCATAGAAAAATGAAATGCTTAAAAGGGTTAGCTAATCGTTTCTTGACTTAGCTAGTAGTTTTTGCTCTTTATAATATCCTCGATGAGGGAGATATTTGTTTTTGTGATTTAATAGACATGTTGGGGTCCAAGCTGAACCACCCAAGGACAAAGCTATTTTTCAAAAAAAAAAAAAAAAGCTCTTTTTAAGTCTTCCTTGGGACTCATGAACCAAGAAGGTTGTAATCAAACCTCTTTTGCGCTAATCATATACTAGAATATTAACTCATTGCTACAGTTCTTTCTGTTTTTTTGGTCAACATTGTTTCGGTTCTTTCGGTCCTTACTAGTGTTCTTAAGAGCATATCCATCAGTCTCCCTATTCTTACCCTATTATTTGGGGAGAGATATTCCTCCCTAAAAATAGGGGGCAACTCCAATAAGCTCTCTATTCTTTTCCTATAATTTTAAAAAGGCCAAAATCCCTTTGTTATCTCACCATATTACCAAAGAGAAATGCTATTCAGCCCGAAGGTTTGTCCCGATTTCGACGGACCGATTGACATGGCAGCGTGCAACTGGTGGCTGAAACCCACTAGCGATTTTAAAACCTTTAACAGCACCAGTTGCACGCTGTCACGTCAATCAGGCCGGCGAAATCAGGAAAACCTTCAGGCTGAATAGCATTTCTCATTACCAAATGATCAAGCCATCATATTTACCAAAAGATCATTAAAGATATCTAATTTAATAAATATTTAAATTAGAATAAAAAATACATAAAATTATTAATAATTAGAAAAGAAATTACTAAAAATTAATAAATTTTTTTATTATTAGGCACCTATTCCTAGTAGGCTCTCATCCCAACAAGCCTTGGATTTTCACCAACTCTGGCTCCTTTGAAACTCTTACAGGGGATAAATGGGTAGTGAAGAGTAGTGGTTTATTTTCATATATGTCTTGGGTATTCATTGATTTTTTTTAATAATTTTTTTGACGTTTTTTTAAAAAAATTTATATAAATCTTAATGCAACAGTTTGGATTTTACAGCAGCCGTTGTTGTGCAATTAGCTGTTGTATTCAAATTGGAAGTGTCGTTGATGCCAGCATGACACCAGGGAGTCGTTGGGTGGTGAACCCCATCGGAGATGAAGTATTTGCCTGCTCGCCAAATGTAGCGAGCGGTTTGGAGATGATTCAAAGTAGCAAGCCCTCCAGAGAGATTGCTGGAGAGGTGATTTCGAACTTTGGCTCCTTACTCTGGCGAAGGGAGCCGAGTAGGGAGCCCTGCTGTAGCTGCTCTTAGAGTTAGAAAGTTTGAACTGCTCTTAACAACCAAAATCGACTCGATAAGGGTCTAAATAGCCAGTTCGCGTTAACTTAATAAGGAAGGTGAACAAAACAAATTTTTTTGAGCTCCGGTCGGCGCCGACGTACAAAAGGAGCGCAGATGTGGGCACTGGCGGTTTGAACTTTGAACAAATGAGGTGTGGGGCCCATCTTATGTGTTTAGTCGGTGCACCCAACCCTGCTGGGCCCCACTTCACCGGCCAGCCACCAGTCCACTCCTCTCCCACTCCATATGATGATGCCGCGTTAGATAAGATTGAAAAAACTATTCTCTGCCTCCCCCCCCCCCCCCCCCCCCCCCCCAATCTTGCGACTGTGATTCCTTTTGGGCCCCATCCCTTCCATGCTTTCGGCTGTAAACGTCCACCCATCTCTCTCTCACACACACATGATTGAATCACGTACATGATTGGACTAACTCGTGATGATGTTTTTCAGATCGGGACCAAATAGATCGATCGGATCAATCGGTTTGTCCGCTTTAAGATTTTGTTCCTTGCAGGCTTGGATCTCACGTTTGATGTACAGCCTATACTAAGATAAAGGATGATAAGGAACCAAACTTGTGTGGTTAATTGAAAAGGTTGACGGCTCATATTTTGAGAGAATATGAGATCTTGGGAGGAAGAGAAATCCTAAGGTGAATTAGAGTGTTCTCGTTGAAGTTGAGTTTTGCTTGTAACTTCTTGGCTTTTTCATTAGAGTGGATTGTTTGATCATATTCCCACGTGGTTTCCTCCAGCAAGCGCTTCCACGAAAAATATCACTCTCTTCTATGTGTGCTTTTGTGTTTTGTTTTTCATGCTATGATAATGTACACCCGGAGAGCTCCAAAAGGCCAACCTTATGGGCCGTTTGTTTTAACGAAAGTGGCCACCGAAGTCACCGAAGTGCCAGAACTCAAGCTCTTCCAAGTGATCGCAGAACTCGGAAGTGCAACTTCCGATCAACCTTGAGAGACCTCTTTTTCAACCACTTGACTTTGGAGCTTTTTGGTCCGAAGTGGGACTTCTCCCATCCGGAAGTGGGATTTTATATGCCACATCATCCCTGTAGAACACTTTTTATACTTTATGTCATATTTCTTGTAACACTTTTATCCTTGTAGAACACTTTCTACACTTCTGCCACTTTCCTGTAGAACACTTTCATCAAAACAAACATTGGAAGTGGTAGAACTACATCTCTTAGCATTACCACTTCCATCAAAACAAACAAAGGAACCGAGACTTTCGGTCGAAAGTCCCGGTCAACACTTCCAGCACTTCTCCCACTTTAAGCACTTCTCCTACTTCCTAACAACCAAACGACCCTTATAGAGGGAGGAGAATACAACGGGTATATAAAGATAATGATTTCCGCTCCCATTACATATGTGGGACTAATCGCTCAACACCCGCTCGCACATAAAGCGCATTTCAAGGGGGACCTAACCGCACGAGGAGAAAGGCGTCAACGGGTGCGGTTGGGCCACTCGGAAAACGCTTCCGGGACGTGCCTAGCTCTAATACCATGTGACAACACCTGAATGCTGCAAAAGATTAACCTTATGGAGGGAGAAGCGCACAACGGGTATTTGAAGACAATAGTCTGCGCTCCCAATACCGTGGATGTTGAGCAAATAGTCCCATATTGGTAATGGGAGTGGAGATCATTGTCTTCATATATCCGGTGTGCATTCCTCCCTCCATAAGGTCGGCCTTTTGGAGCACTCAGGTGTTGTCACATGGTATCAGAGTTTTGCCCACTCTAGTGTCTCCCAAGTGGTCCTGCCACACCCGCTGATGCTTCTTTTCGCGTGCGGGCGGATGTTGAGCGATTAGTCCCACATCAATAATGGGAGCAGAGATCATTGTCTTTATATACTAGTTGTGCTCTCCTCCCTCCATAAGATCGGCCATTTGGAGCATTCTGGTGTTGTCATAAGTTGGATTTTATCTGCTTTGTGTTTTGTTACGTCTATTGCTTGATATTATCATTGTGTTTCCGGATTGATCCGTCGGAGGATCAATTTGCAATTTGATTTATATAGTGAGGGGCACCTAGGAACGATATGTGTGACTCGACGAACTAGTATCAGAGCAAGTGTTTTCGTTCCTAATTAGATTGCAATGGCAACAAATTTCTCGAAGGTGTCGAACCTCAAGCTCAATGTGTAGAAGTTTGATAGAAAATTCAATTTTGACTAATAAGTAAGAATAAAGGTTGTGTTGATCCAACAAGATCTAAACAAAGCTCTCTACAAGGTTTGAAGGATAAAAATACAGATATATTTGCTGTGGATTGAGAAAAGTACACCCTCTAGGCATGCAGTACAATCCGATCGTGTTTGGTGAAGAAGATCAAGTACACCACCATATATGAAAAATTGTCAGTGATGATGAGATCAATTGTAATATCTCGAAATAAAATAAAGGTTTCAAATATAAAAATTTTAATTAGATGGTAAAAATAAAAATAATATTGTTTATCATCACATAAGTCTCGTTAAATCATCCAATTTCATATATAAACACTCAAAATTCTAAGGTCACTTGACAAGCCAAAAAGCAACTAAAAAAATGACTATTTTTAAAATTAATAAATAAAACAATGAATGAAGGGAATTTAACCTACCACATCTTCTAAACAAACCTTGCGATGGTGGCTTGCTTTTTTGATTGCTTCCAAGAAATATGCAATAGCCGCTAGTTGATTTTCGATCATCAAGACATCTAGCCCAATCAGCATCTGTAAAGGCATGAACCAACGTCTTTGATCACAAATTCACATTGAAGGTTATCAACGAGTGTTGAAATGGCCGCTTGACTATTGCGATAACAAGGATATCATCCACATAGATGAGTACCAAGGTCATGTGTGAACATGCTCGGTTGATAAATAAAGTTGTATCTGCCTTTGATGCATGGAATCCAAGAGATATTAGGTATGAACCGAGGCGAGAATACCATGCTCTTGGGGCTTATTTTAGCCCATATAGAGCTTTGTGTACCTTGCAGATGTGATGAGGAAATCTAGCATCCGTAAATCCCGATGGTTGACTCATGAACACCATTTCAGTTAAGTGCCAGTCGAGGAAGGCATTGCTTACATCAAGTGAAACTGTGAAAGCCTTTGGCTACCATTCGTGCTTTGAAGCGGTCGACAGACCCATCTGATTTGCGTTTAATGCGGAAGACTTATTTGCAACCCACTAGATTCATTGACGGGTGATGAGGAACTAGAAACCAAGTTCCATTCTTGAGTAGGGCATTGATCTCATCATCCATTGCTTGACGCCATTGGGGATGCTTATTGGCACTGGTGTAGGATGTAGGTTCATCTAAGGAAGGTAATGGATGGTGGATAGATAAGTCTTTGGTTTCCTTGTATTGTCACAGCCTCACTAGTCTGGTTATCATTGGGGTGAGCTGAGGTTTTGAGGACAATAAGGTAATGTTGGAGCATCTGGGGTTGTGGACATTGGTTGGATTGAAGGTGAAGGTTGAGATGGGAGGTCCAATGGTGTCGTAGATGGGTTGGTGGGTATTGGAATAATGGGTTGTGCTGCAAGAGGACTTATAGATGATGGCAAGGACAGTGCCTGTTGGGGTGGTCTGGATGAGGTACGAACGGTTGAAGGGTATGCAATTGGCAAAGGCCCAATGTTGGTGTGTTGTGGTGAGGAATTTTGAGGAAAGGTTGGAGATTGGGTAGCAAAAGGAAATGAATGTTCATCGAATATGACATTCCTAGACACATAAAGGCAATTGGATGGGATGCGATGACATCGATAGCCTTTGTGATTGGATGAGTAGCCTAGAAAAACACATTGTTTGGATCGAAATTCTAGCTTGTGAGAGTAGTAGGGGCGAGTGTTTGGGCAACATGAGCATCCAAAGGTTTTTAGTAAGAGGTAATCGGGAGTTCAACCGTATAGTTTTTCAAGGGGTGAAAAGCCATTTAGGACCAATGTAGGTAGCCGATTGATAAGGTAGGCTGCTGTGTTGAAGGCATCTGCAACCCAATATTTAGAAGGAACTAAGGCCTTGGCAAGAAGTGCTAGACCGGTTTCCACAATATGCCGGTGTTTCCTCTCGGCGGTGCCATTTTGGCCATGAATGTGGGGGCAAGATCGAGAATCTCCCTTGTTGATACTTCAACTGCATAACTCGAGCATGGGAAGGAGAGGCAAATAACCTCTCGAGACAAGTCCAAGCGGCATGAGAAGTGGTGAGACCTACAACCTGAGCCAAGGCAGGCTTGGTCAAGGAGGATATGATCCAAGTGAGTACAAGCTGGTCAAATTTATTACAAGTCACATAGGCCGGATTGGGAGCAGGAGCGGTGTTTATGGTAGCACCGTTGGTGAGAAAGGGAGGGGGGCATGTTGAGGAACCAGTAACGATACCTTCAAGATCATGAAGACGCAAGATTGGAAGGAATTGCGATCGCCAGAGTAGGAAAATGTTCCTCTCAAGATTTATTTTATTGTATTTTATTTATTTTGAGATCGGCGGGCTTTCCGAAACCTTTCAAGCAATGAGCCCACTTCGGGCTCGGACTAACTCCTCTAAAACCACTTCAAGCACCAAACCACTTAGAAGTTTATCTACACTCTCTTGGGTAAATCGAGGGGGGAGGAGGGGAGTTTTCCCATACAACTTACGTGAATCCATCCCAAGATAAAGATGCGACTACAAGGTTGTGAGGGTGCCAATATTAAGATTTTGGAGCACTAACTTCTTGATCTACACATGAGAATATTGTAGAGACAAAATACTTTATAGACAAAAATTATGGAGAATATTGGTAGAGAGAATAATATATAAATAATATTATAAAAAGAGAATATAACCAAGAGAAAATGCTATAGAGATAATATTTTAGAGAGAGAAAATAATATAGAGAGAAGATATTGTAGAAATAAGTTATCTAGATAATATACATTATGTAGAAAAATTTTATATAGAGAATGTTGTAGAGAATAATTTAGTGAAAAAATATTTATGTAGAGAGATAGAATATTGTAGAAAAACTATCATAGAGAGAATGTTATTGAGAGGTGACAAGGGCGGCGCTCCAGCTTGGTGAGTGGGGTCAATTGACCCCACTCAAAATTATATTTGCTTCGAGTCGGGTGCCACAGCTGGGTGACTGGGGTTCAATTGACCCCACTAAAATTATAGTTGCTTTGATTGTGAGTCTTTGACCCCACTCCTCAATACCATTGTCCAACACGAGCCAATTCGTTTGCTAACTTCACGTGGAGTGCCTGTTGGTAGCTTCGTTAGCTAGATGCAAATCACTTGTTATATTTTGCTTTTCTTTTTTGTCTTTTTATACAACATTAATTATCGATGGGATAATAAAATATTATCGGTACATATTTTACACCTATGGAATAATTACATTCTATCGATATTAAATGTAAGAAAAATTTAAAAAAAATATACTGACGACACTGTTTTTTTCATCTGTAAAAAAATAATATTTATCGGGGTTTATATATTCTTCCGTCGCTATAATTACTTTTACCGATGGCCATAAAAAATACCATCGGCATATATCCCCCTCTATAACATTCCGCCCCACACAGACATGATATTATCTGCTTTGTCTGTGCTTGCATGAGGATTCCCTGGAGGTTACCTATCTTAGTACTACTCTCGCTCAAGTGCGCTTAACTAATGAGTTATTATGGGATCCTCAATGGCTCACTGTTTTAAAACGCTTCATCTATTTGGGAAGGAAATATATATATATATAGCTCAAAATCTCATTCTCTCCATAGGATGTGTGACTAATTTATAGGCTTGGATATCTCACCTCACCACATCCATCTTGGCTTTTCCCGTCGTAGGAGTATTGGTTATTAACTTATGGCTCTTTGATCTTAGGCATAATCCACCCCCCTTAAGGGCCACACGCTCTCATATGGGATTAGAACCCACCCTCCCCCCCATCGCGAGGAGATTTGGCTTTGATACTATTTTGTAACATCCGGCCCTACACAAACACGATATTGTGCGCTTTGTCCGTGCTTATACGAGGACTTCACAGGAAGTCACCCATCCTAGTACTACTTTCACCCAAGCACGCTTAACACGGAGTTCTTAAGGGATCCGCAGTGGCTCATGATTTTAAAACTCATCATATCTGTTTAGGAGAAAAAATTATACATATAACCCATAATATCCATTTCTCCATGCGATGTGGGACTAATTTATAGACTTGAACGCCTTACCTCATTGCGTCTCACCTAACTCCAAATATTTTGGTTTTTCCCGCCTGAGGAGTATTGGTTATTGGCTCTTGAATCTGAGTCGTAACCAATGTTCAAAATTTTCATTTCGACCAATATTTCGACACCATGGATATGAAAATATTTCCATAGTGTGAAACATTTGCGATTTTATAGAAATGGTAAAAATATCAATTTTTTAATAAAATTTTTCATTGAATCTCTGGATAGTCATAAACCAAATATATACACAATTTGGAAAACTCAGATAATATTTGTTTGGAGTTGTTTTGATATATGTTTTTCAAATGATTTTTTATTTTTTTTATGTATAAAAATATTTCCAAAATAAAGATTAGTTGATTGTTAAAATAATGCTTCAAACTATTTTGAAAACGGCTTTAAAACAAGAAAGTTGTGCAAGTTTAAAATCGTGCAAAAATTATGTTGAAATATGAAACAATATTTTTTTACCAAGTCTGGTAAAAAGAGTTTCTATAAAGAAAAGTTTGTATTTATTTAAAATTTTCTTTGACGGACTATGGTTTTCTAGATGTACTTATCGTTCTACATTTTGTGAAACTTTTTAAGCTAAAAAATAGTTGATTTAACCAATTTTATCACCATAGAAATTTTATGAAAAATTGAAAATACTATTTTTTACTACTAAAATTAAAAGTATACTTTTTGATTCACTTGATTTTTTATTTTTTTGATATTTTTATTGAAACAAATAGGGGTACTTGCTTATTTACATATAATAACTTAAAGAAACTGGAGTTCGATATTTACTTAAATGTTATTATATGTAAATGAACAGTTGAGAACCAGGCCTCCAGTCTCTTTTTATAACTAATCAGTTCCAAAATTTTGGTGCCAAATTATCAAAAAAAATTAATTTTTTACAAAATTTATGTGTCGCAGTGTCTTTTTGACACATTAAATTGCGATATTTTGTGCCGACGAATATGTCGTGCGAAATATCGTGAGTTATTCATGATTTTTGTGGGAATTTCGTGCCGAGGTTTTGAAAAACTAAGATATTTTGTAAAATTTTACAAAATTTATCGAGATTTTGATCCTAGCTTGGTCGTCACGCCCCCAAATCCTGATCCCCCCTCGCCCCCAAAGTCATTGATACCCTAACTCTTTCTCCCCTCTCCATCTCTGACCCCCTCTCTCTCTCTCTCTCTCTCTCTCTCTCTCTCTCTCTCTCTCTCTCTCTAGTGATTGGCAGCCTGAAATCTCCCTTTTCAACGATTCTTCAGCGACTGGTGGCCCGGTCGCTCCCTCTCCAACAACCGACAGTAAACCCCTCCCCTTTATACCCTCTCCCTCTCTGGTGAATCCCCCCCCCCCCCAAGTCCGATCTTCCTCTCCCTCTTTCTCTTTCTCTCTGGCGCCATCCCATTCCCCTCTTTTTCTCCTCCTCTCCTGTAGTCCCTCCTCTCTTTTACCTACTCATTTCTTTCCTCCCCCTCTACCTTGTTGCCCCTACTCCTTGTGCCCTAGATGTCGGTGCAACTAAAGCCGGCCATGGCTGCCATGATGACGGCTGTTACACCCGGCATCTAGGGGGCACATGGGAGCAGGGGGCGGTAAGGTAGAGGGGGAGGAAGAGAGAAGGAAGGAATAATATTCTAAAAAGTAGCCTAAGGCACTAGAAAACCCCCCACCGGCCAGCCTAGCCCCTAGGTGGTGCAAAAAAGCGGCTCAGGCCGCTAGGCTGCAGCCTAAGTGGGCTAAGACGGGTCCAGGCGGACTTATGCGCTAGAACGTGCATAGATATTATTCTATTATTGGTAATATTAAATTTTTGGTTTGGATTGTACTAAAATTATGAATTAATGGTATTATCTCATAATATCATGTATGTTTATTGTTAATCTTGAATTTATGGTTGTGTGAATGATACTTGTTATTTAAAATAATGATTGGGGTAATCTTAAATTTATAATAATTTTAAAAAATATATATTATATATAATATCAAAATTGAACTTAAAATAGGTTTAAAAAAATCCAAAACACCTAGACCATCTTGGTGCTAGAAGTCCCTCCCATCGTCCAATTAGCGCCTATCATTTTTTAGAACATTGGAAGGGAAAGGAGAGAGGAGGAGGAGGAGGAGAGAAGGGCAACACTGGAGAGGGAGTCGAATAAATCCGGATAGGATTTGAGAAAAATTCAGAGAAATTCAGAATTTTATGTTTTTTATTTTTATTTTTTAAAGGTTGTAGAATTTTTCATCTGTTTTTGAAGAATTGTTCTTGGTCCTTGTAGCGCGGGAAAAAGCACGGGTCGTCTTTATTGTGTAAAACCAGATTACAAGTGTGGCCGGGACCCGGGTTGCTCGGGTGTAGAGAGTCCGGGTTGCGGCGAGTTTTGATCAGGGGATTGTGGGAAAGATCTTCTAGAGGATCCCTTTGATCCGCGTCTCCACGTGGTGTTTGTGCGAGAATTCTGAAGGAGTTGCCCAGGACAGGGGTCTTTACAGGGTGAGGGTTTTGGAGAGGCTAAGGAATTTCCGCTGTTCTTTTGTCCCTTCCGTGCTTCGCGCTTTCTCGGCTAGGGGTCTTCAGCTTCGTTCCTCGGTCTTCGTGTCTTCTTTGCTCCTCGCTTGACCTTGGCGTCCTTGATCGTCGGTTCGCAGCGTCGATCGGGCTTTGGCGTCGGCTTTGGCTTCGGCTTTTTGGCTTTGGCTTGGCTCCGGCGTGGCTCTGGCTTTTGCTTTGCTTCGGCGCTTGCACTTGGACGTAGCCGGGAGAGACTTGCGATGCTTTCGTTCTTCCGGACTTCGCGTCGTATCGGCTAGAACGTGTGGTGCTTTTGCTCGTGGCCGGCGTAGTCGCTTTGCTTTGGCACTTGCGTTGCTTTGGCGTGGGCTTTACTGGGGCTTTGCTTTGGCTTCTTGCGTTGGCTTTAGCTTCAGCGTCAACTCGATCTTCTTCTTCGAACGACGTGGGCTACTTCTCCGGTGCTTCGACGGTTTGCATGTCGACTGGACTTCTCTTCTTCTCCAGGCTTCTTTGGCGTGATCGGAGTCGAAGAATGCTTTCGAAGATAGTGGGGGTAGCACCGATCTCCGTGCGACGGTTGTGGCATCGGCTTTTGTTGATGAAGACGACGAGGGTAGCGACGGTCTTCGTGCGACGGTTGTAGCGTCGGCTTTTGTAGATGAAGACGACGGGGTAGCGACGCTTCAGACGATCTGCTCCAGGCTTTCTTCTTCATGGATGGCGCAGGCGTTGGTCGAAGACGACGGGGTGATGACGCCTCGCTTCTCTCCTCCGGGCTTTGGAGCTTGATCGGGATCGAGGATTTGTTGGAGCCGACGGGGTAGTGCCGCTCCGAGCTTCTTCTCCGGCCTTTGCTTCTGGCGTCTTCGGAGTCGAAGGGTCTTCTTCTCCGAGCTTTCTTCTTCGTGCACGGAGTCGAAGTCTTGATCTTCGTGTGCAAGGGTCTTCACGTTGATGAGGGCTTTCAGTAAGCCGATCCCTCGGGACAGGCTTGACTGTGCCTCGTGAAGCCTTGGGTCAGTGAAGAAGCGTCTCCTCTTCTGCAGAGCTCCTGCGCTTCGTCTTCAGTCTTCAACCATCGACCTGGTGGCGGTTATGGCATCGGCTTCTACTCCGGGCTTTTGGGCTTGATCGGAGTCGAAGGCCTTATTAATGACGACGGGTGTAGCGCCGCTTCCCTTCTTCTCCGGGCTTTTGAGCTTGATCGGAGTCGAAGGCTTTGTTGAAGAGACGGGTGTAGCGCCGCTTCGTTCTTCTTCTCCGGGCGTATTCGGCGTAATCAGAGTTGAAGGCTTTGTTGAAGATGACGGGTGTAGCGCCGCTTCGTTCTTCTTCTCCGGGCTTTTGAGCTTGATCGAAGTCGAAGGCTTTGTTGAAGATGACGGGTGTAGCGCCGCTTCGTTCTTCTTCTCCGGGCTTTTGAGCTTGATCGGAGTCGAAGGCTTGTTGGAGACGACGGGTGTAGCGCCGCTTCGTTCTTCTTCTCCGGGCTTTTGAGCTTGATCGGAGTCGAAGGCTTGTTGGAGACGACGGGGTAGTGCCGCTCCGATCTTCTTCTCAGGCCTTTGCTTCTGGCGTCTTCGGAGTCGAAGGGTCTTCTTCTCTGAGCTTTCTTCTTCGTGCACGGAGTCGAAGTCTTGATCCTCGTGTGCAAGGGTCTTCACGTCGATGAGGGCTTTCAATGGACTAAGCCGATCCCGAAGGGACAGGCTTGCCCGTGCCTCGTGAAGCCTTGGGTCGATGAAGGAGCGTCTCCTCTTCTGCAAAGCTCCCGCACTTCGTCTTCAATCTTCGACCTTTTCTTCATTCTCCCACCCCCTCTATTTATAGGCAAAGGGGAGGGGAGAGAGATATGGGAACTTTTAATTTTAAATCCCTTTTTTATCTCTCTCATAATTGCCCGGGATTTATTCATCCATTGATGAGGGGAATAACACTTATTTGTTTTTCTTTTCTGGCGAGGCAATTATGGCTGGATTTCGCACACGAAATCGATGGCGATCGGGCGCTTCTTCTTGTGCGTCGGATCGAGGGATCGGTGCAGATCCGCATGTGTGCAGACGTCATACGCAACTTCCCCCCGCGCATGGCGGTATTTACTTCCTTTTCTTTCCCTTTCTTTTCTTTCCTTTTCTTTTCTTTCCTTTATTTTCTTTCCTTTTCTTTTCTTTCCTTTTCTTTTCCTTCCTTGCAGGGCCGGCCGGCCCCCCATGGGGGTTCGGGGTCCTAGTAGGGCCGGCCCCCATGGGGTTCGGATCTTAGTAGGGGCCGGCCCATGGGTTCGGACCCTAGTAGGGGCCGGCCCCTCTTGGAGTGTGGGGTCCGCTCCTCTTTTGCTGGGTGCGAGTCGGGTCCGGGTCCGCACCGGTGCATGCGAGTCGGGTCCGGGTGTCCGCACCGGTGCATGCGAGTCGGGTCTGCGCGTCGGGTTTGCATCCGCGTCGGCACACGTAAGTCGGGTCCGGGTCCGACGAAATTCGATGTGTCTACAGTCCTCTCTGGCAGAGATGGCATTTGTCTCAGTAATCACCTTCTCTCTCTCACTCTCTCTCTCTCTCTCTCTCTCTCTCTCTCTCTCTCTCTCTCTCTCTCTCTCTCTCTCTCTCTCTCTCTCTCTCTCTCTCTCTCTCTCTCTCTCTCTCTCTCTCTCTCTCTCTCACACACACACACACACACACACACACACACACATGGGTTTCCATGGATTTTGTTGTTTTTTCGGTTTTCCATGCTTTTCCCTCTATGAAGTCCCCTGCTACTTTAAAACTAACACTGCTCTCTCTCTCTCTCTCTCTCTCTCTCTCTCTCTCTCTCTCTCTCTCTCTCTCTCTCTCTCTCTGTTGGTGTGAAATGAGCTGATTCTAGGATAGGTCTTATCCATATGGAACCTACCTTATGGATTTTCATGGAATCTATGGGTTTCCCTCTCTACACATGGGCCACATGGCACAAGCTAGTTCATCATGGGTTTGCTTAGATGTGCTAAACTTCTCTCTCTATATTGGTCCTACTAATAGAAACTGTGAAAGCCCCTTCACATCCAACACTGACTCTGCAAAACTCTCAACACACGCTAAAGAATCATTTTTTTTAACCAAGAGACGTGTTCGTCGAATCAGGATAGGGACCAGACGAGAAACAAAATTGGATGGATCAAAGTGATGGGCCTTTCGAAAATTCAGTTGGAGTCGGTCATTGTCGTCGGAATTAGTGGGCCTGGGTGGCGGGCCGGGCCGGAATTAGTGGGCCTATCAAACAATTGGACAAGACCGTTGCCTTTCCGCTGAAACGGATTGAAACCAAACAATCTGTCTATAGGCCCGGATTGCTTCTTAGGCCGTTCCACGTCTGATTTCAACGTACACAGATTTGGAACAACTGAAATGGATAAGTTTCGACTAAAATTATATTCCTTGCTCTACATTTATATGCCCCTATTGTCTTCTTTTTTTTTTGCTGGACCGACTGCACGGTCATTGGACAGGGCGCTAGAGCAAGGGTTCAAAGAGGTCCGGAGATCGAAACTGGGGGAGAGGCAACAGCAGCAGCAACTATTTTGTTAAATTCCATCATCATGTGAACATGACATCAACGGTCAGGATTCACACACGCAAACAAGACACAATGGCCTTGAGGAAAAGTTCGCTCCACGGTGTCCATAACGAGAGTCGAACAGAGAACCTATTGTCAAAGTATTATTACACACTTATGTAACTTTAATATCTACTCGAGATAAATTCTCTTATGAATACTCCATTTATATCGCGTCCAAGAAAATGGATCGCATAATTTAAAAATCTTGAGGCAGTATCCCGCATCCTGAGATTTACGAGATTAAAGGATCCAATAACTAGACAGGCATAACATATAATCCAATGAGTGAATATGTTGAACTCAATGAAATAAATGCATTGATTTCTAAAAGTTGTGGAGGTAAAGGACATACACAAAAATAATCTCTATAAACAATCCATAGAGAACGAACCTTTCATGTAGAAGGACAAAAATAATCTCTATAGACCATGTATGGATTAAGCACTTTTTTTTTTTTTTTTTTTTTTTTTTTTAATTATGCCCGTCGTTCCCTGTGCCCGCCGGCCCGCCTGCGACTTTCTCGCTCTCTCCCGGACTTCTCTCTCTCTCTCCAATCCGATCCCCCTCCTTTCTCTCCTCCATTCTCTCTCTCGCTTTCCTTTCTCTCCTCCATTCTCTCTCTCTTTCCATTCTCTCTATCTTTCTGATCCGATCTCCTCTCTTCATTAAATCAATCTCTCTCTCTTTCCTCTTTAGCTGATCACAGCCGTCCTTCTCTAAACCGAACATCTCGCTTCTCTCTTTATTTCCTTCTCTCTTTATAAGTGATCACAGCCATCCGATTTGCATCGGATGGCTGTGCTTTACGCTTCACCGATGCTTTACTCACTGTGCCTTACACCCGATTTGCATCGGTTGGTGTCTATTTTCTCTCGGATCCCTTTGAGTTTAAGCCTATGCTTTGCGACTTACTACACCCGATCCGACCCCGCATGGCCCTTGCACCCGATCCGGCCCTTCCGTATCTGGACGGCTCTTCGCATTTTCGCCTTGCGCTCTGATCTGTTGCGCTCTCTCTGCGACCCTGCACTCGAGCTGCCGCTCCACCTCTTGTGCCCGCATCCTGTCTCCGACACAGTAGCATCGGGGGCCAGATCTGGCGCTCCCGGCCATCCCCTCGTCGCTTGCACTCTCCTTGCGCCCTGCACTCTGTCAATCAGCCCGCTGCGCCTTGCGCTTTGTCAGCCCGCCTTGCACCCTATGCCCTTGCGCTTTGCCGATTCGGCTGCCCCATCGCCCCGCTCTGTGCCCTTGCGTGGCGCCTTGGTATTTTTGCGCTCTGCACCCTACCGATCCGCCTTGCACCTTTTTGATCCTCTCTAGTTCCGGTCACACTTGTTTTGTACCGGCTTTTGGATCCTTTCTCGTTCCGGTCACACTTGTCTTGTGCCGGCTTTTAGATCCTCTCTAGTTCCGGTCACACTTGTTTTGTACCGGCTTTTGGATCTTTTTTCTCGTTCCGGTCACACTTGTCTTGTGCCTGCTTTTAGATCCTCTTTAGTTCCGGTCACACTTGTTTTGTGCCGACTTTTGGATCCTTTCTCGTTCCGGTCACACTTGTCTTGTGCCGGCTTTTAGATCCTCTTTAGTTCCGGTCACACTTGTTTTGTGCCGGCTTTTTGGATCCTTTTTTATTCCGGTCACACTTGTCTTGTACCGGCTTTTGGATTCACTCTCGTTCCAGTCATTCTTGCACCGGCTTTCGGATCCTCTTCCTTTTCTTGTTCATATGACCCTATCAGAGCTACGACTCTTCATCTTCTCCTCTTTTTTTTTCCTTTGTCTGTGATGATTGAGAACTTCTAAGAGGTGTCAAGTACCTGCTTCGGCCGGGTGCTTGCCTCTTATGAGGTCTCACGCATTCACATCTTTTCTTAGCCGCTCTCTCTCCTTTCGGCCTCCGTTATTGCCGGCTTCCATCACCGTCGGCTTCCTTCGCTCCGATCCTTTGTGATCATTGCCAATTCCCCCGGTTGACCTGCTTACAGGTTGGCCGGGTTCCCCCGGTTGTCCTGCTTGCAGGTAAATCGGGTTTCTAGGACGACTTGCTTGCAAGTCGTCCTGGCACTATCTTTACTTTACAGCATAAAAAAAAATGGTTATTTGATGTTTTTTTTTTCTTTTTTCTTTCTTTTTCCTTCCTTTTATTAAGCAAACTGATGTCGGTTTATACCTTACATCAGTTTGACGGGGGGTATTAGATGTAGTGTGTTAGTATTATATTAGTCCCACCTCGGTTGTGGTAACATAATGGTGTACGTACTCTCTCTATATAAAGAGAGGTAGTCTTATGTAATGTTATTGAGATCAATGAGATAATACAAGGAGATTTTCTCCCCAATCCTATTCTCTCTCCCCCTCTCTTCGTAACATATGCTTGCTAGTTCGAATACGGATCAGAATCTGGATCATGGGTAGGAGTACATCGGATGATTGTGATATCGTTTAGTGTTGAATCCACAAAAGAATAGTCGATTCCGAACTTGGGACTCAAAAGAATCGTGATAAAATCCGAGTCTCAATCGGGGGACCATGAGCATCTTTTTTATATGAACTCTTAGGACCTTAGATTTAAAACAAAATTAATCTAACAATGGATAAAATATAATATATTATGTTATAGTTTGTCAGGTTCTTAACATATCGGATTGGCCTAAACCCATATCGATTTGTTAAGTTAACGGTTATCGGATCAATAAACCTTTTCCATATCCAACTTAATGGATCAAAATTTGGTCCATTGACAGGTCTAATTCAACACTTATTATGGATTTATTATTTGTGCTTTATGCGACAATATCATAGACAAATATATGATTGGAACCTTGGTCTACACTGTGCTCTAAGCAATAAGAGACTATGTACTAACTGTGATAGTGATGTCCCTCCAAAAAAAAGAGGGGATTTGGTGAAAAACCCTTAATAGAAGATGCTTTTAGGCACTAGTCCCGACAATGTTTTGATTTAAATTAAGATCCAGCCCAAAAAGTCTCTTTTACATTATACCATGTTCATCTATTTAACCCCTATCAAATGACTAAAATACAACCAAATTTATCCTCCGATTGACCCAATTTATACTCTAAATTTGTGGCTAAAATGATTTCAATTCGGAATAATGGAGTATAAATTAGATCTATATGGAGTATAAATTCGGTTGCGACAATGTCACTGTAGAAGCGACAGTGATGCCACTGTAGCAAACAAATATATACTCCAGAATATTACTGCTACAACGAAATTGCCATAGCAGCTAAGGAGTATAAATTTGGGTGTATATAGAATATAAATTCGGGTGATTTCACTATATCAACCGAATTTACTCTATGAAATATTACTGCTACAGTGAAATCATTGTAGCAGTTATGGAGTATAAATTCAAGTGTTGTATACGCATAAAAAAGATGCGGGTCATTTTTATTATGCACACAAAGATTACAAAGTCGGGACCCGGGGGCTTGAGGGTGGTGAGCCGGGTGCGGCGAAGATTTGATCAGATGGTGGGTCCCTTTGATCTTCGTCTCCATGTTGCTTCGTGCGAGAGCTCTGAAAGGATTGCCCAAGACAGAGGTCTTTACAAGGTTTCGAGTTCTTGAGAAGTTGAGTGTTTTTGCCTTTACTTTTGTCCATTCCATACTTCGCGCTTTCTCGGGTAGGGTCTTTCAGCATTGTTTGCTCGATCTTCGTGTCTACCTCAGCTCTTGCTAGGCCTTGACGTTCTTGATCGTCGGTTCGCAGCGTCGATCTTGCTTTTACCTTTGGCTTTAACTTCTGTCGTTTGGCTCTTGCTTTGCTTTAGCGTAGCTCTGGCGTCGGCGTAGCTTTGGCATTTAGCACTTGAACATAGAGGAGGTAGAGGCTTGCAGTGTTTTTGTTCTTCAGAACTTCGCATCGTATCGGCTAGAAAGTGTGTTGCTTTGCTCGTGATCCTTCGTAGTTGCTTGGCTTCAGCACGTGTATGGCTTTAGCACGGGCGTAGCTTTTGCTTTGCTTGACTTTGGATTTTGGCTTTAGCTCGATCTTCACCTCGAACGATGATGGCGACGTCTCCGCGTCTTCTTTATTTTTCGGCTTCCTTATTTTCGGAATGAAACTTTGACAACGACGGTTGTGGCGTCAACTTTGCTTTTCTTCTTCTACGAGTTTTTTTGGCATGATAAGCTAGCCAAAGGCTTCTTTTGAAGATAGTGGGTCTTGAAGACAGTGGATGTAGCACCGATCTCTGTGCGATAGTTGTAGCGTCAGCTTTGCTTATCTTCTTCTTCGGGCTTCTTTGGCGTGATCAGAGTCGAATGCATCCTTTGAAGACAACAGATCTTCATGCAATGGTTGTAGCGTCGGCTTTTATTGATGAAGACAGCGGGTGTAGCACCGATCTCCGTGCGACAGTTGTGGCATCGGCTTTTGTTGATGAAAACGGTGAGTGTAGCACCGACTTCGGGTCTTCTTTTCCAAACTTTTTTTTTTTGTGCGAGGAGTCGAAGCTTTGTTGAAGACGACGGGGTGATGCCGACTCCGGACCTTCTTCTCCAAGCTTTCTTCTTCGTGCAATAAGTTAAAGCTTAAATCTTCTTGTGCAAAGCCTTCATATTGATAAGGACTTGTGTAGGCAGGGGCGGAGCCAATACAGGCCCAGTGGGGGCAGCTGCCCCCACTGAGATTAGAAAAAAAAAAAAGTAATTCTATTTGTACGGTCTCTGTCAACAAACACTGGTGGAGATGGGTTCAGTGCTTTGAACTGAGCATCGGCCCTGGCCCCGGCCCGGCCCGGCCCCTGCCCCACCTCATGGATCTGGTTTGTCAATGAGTAGTACACTTTGCCCATTGAAGTTTAGCTGAAAGACACTTAACCCCCCAATAGTTTAAGAACTACATGTTACCCCTTTTAATTAAGTTTTCATCAGATAAAAGATTACCAAATGAAAAAATAAAGTAGTTGACAAAAGGGTGTATATGCTAACATCTCAAACTTTAGAGAGCCATTTTGAACAAAATGAATTGAGCGATTTAATATTTTTGAGCTAATTTTAAGTGGGTAAAGTTTAATTTACCTCCCAAAAAAATCAGTGTTCCTCTCTCTCATTCGTCCCACGTTCGTCCCACGACTATCTCGTGGTAGCCTCGCAGGATCTCACGACTCGAATTGTATTATGTCAGACTCCGTTCCTGTCCACTCCAGCCATCCTTTGTCCGAAACCCGTGGCCGACGACACGATCGGCAAGTGCGGTCCACCTGTAGCGTCGACTGAAACCCTACTCTCTCTCTCTCTCTCTCTCTCTCTCTCTCTCTCTCTCTCTCTCTCTCTCTAGATTGTTATTTACGATTTTTTGTGTAATATTTTTTTCAATGGGAGATTTTTGTGTGAAAGCGAAATTTTTTTGTAGTCAATTCAAATCCTTTGTTAGTAGAAATTGGATAAACTTTTAAAGCCAATCAATGGTTGCCCCCACTGGAGTGAATTCCTGGCTCCGCCACTATGTGTAGGCTAAGTTGTTCCTTCGATATGTGCTTGCCCTCGCCGCGTGAAGTCTTGAGTCGTCAAGCGTTGGAGCTTCCTCATCTTCAGAGCCTCATCTTTTCCAGCTTTGGCCTTCAACTCAAGCATTAGAGCCTCCTTGTCTTCAGAGCATCCACATCTCTAACTTCGAGCCTCCACCTTTCAACCTTTTGAGTCATCTCCTCACCCCTCTATTTATAGGCAAAGGGGGGAGATGGGAGAGATATTGCTGCCATTTTTTTAATCCCATGAATATCTCTCCCTATAATTGTTGCCTTTCTTTTTTGGAAAAATAACATTTATCCCATTTCTTTTTTGTAGCGGCGATTATGGGTAAGATATGACTTAATCTTTTGAGATATGAGTCATCTTTGCACATTCAAATCAATGATGACATGACGTTGAATTTAGTTCGTCGGATCAAGGGATCGGCGCGGATCCACGGTGTGTAGACGTTCGAGCTATCTCCCCCGCGCATGGCGGTTGTTTACTTTTTCTTTCTTTTTTTTCTTTTCTTAGGGCCAGCCACACTCCCTAAAAGGGGGAGGGCTCGGTTTTTAAGAGAGGGGGGTCAGTGGGCCTCTATTTTGGGTGGGACCACCCGGTCCCTTTTTGGCTTCGAGTGGCGGGCTCAGTGAGTCCCACTTGCATGGGTGGGCCCACTTGGGTTCGCTTGAGTCGACTCAGGTCCGTTTCTTTTGCGGACCATTGTGTGTGGGCAGGGTTTACACACGAATCGTTGTGTTTGGGCCAGGTTTAATTTGTGACCTAATTTTGATGCCCACATATGCAGATAGAGTATAAATTCTATTGCTACAGTAAAATCATTGTAGTATCTACAATGATTTCGCCATAGCTAGCGATCAATTAATACTCCAAAATGTTACTGTTATAGTGAAATTATTGTAACAGCTATAATGTTTTGGACTTACTATTGATGTTTTTACTATCTATATAACATGCAACGACGGTTTTGTGCTGACTATGACAAAATGGAACTAAAAGCTGACTAGACAAAAAGGAACATACTAACTAGACAAAAATAGACAAATCCGACCGTCGATCAAGATTCAATTATTCACTTTTTGTTACGGATATATATGGCTGCCCACTTTGGTGGGATATATCTATCCCGACATGTCTATCCCTTATCCCTAACTCTCTATATATGTGTTATGAATAAACAAAAGGCCTCACGGATTCGTGAGAGCGCAGCCGCCATCCCCGTTTGCATCCTTCCTCTCTCCCTTTCGTAACACGTTATCAGCACGAGAGGCTCTCCGACCCGGCCTCGGCTCGGCTCCGGATCACGTCCCGTGCGGCCCCGGCTCGTACTCCTCGACCCCGTCGTAGAAGAGAGATCGAAGAGAGAGGCCTCCACACCAACTCCCACATCTGGCCGACCCGATCGCAGAACAGAAATCGGAGAGAGAGAAGATCTGCTCTGGCCCATCGCAACAGCGAAGAATCTCGAGGAGAGAGTAGAACGACCCGACCAGCATCGCGACTTCGATCAATACCAGGTACGTTCGTTTGTCGTACCGTCTTCATAGCCCGTCGGAGACTACCTCCGGCAGTACCCGGGTCATCCGGTAACCTCACCGATGCCAACCCACCCGAGAGCCACCTTGGCTCCTTCTCCTATTGCCCGCATCCCAACCCCGCACGGCAGTGTCGGCCGGGCACGACAGTGGCATCGGGTTTCTAGGCGGCATCCGACGACGGCCTCCGGACGAACCCATTGGGATCCGAGCGGTGGGCTTCGGGAGAACCCATCGGGTTTCGAGCGACGGCTGCGGACTGCGCAACCGGCAGCGGCGCTACCGGCTCCCGCAGCAACGGTGCGACCTACACCCGCGGAAGTGACGATGAATAGTAACATCTGTTTTTTTTTTCCTCCGATTTCGACGCGGAGAAGACGATGAATAGTAACACGTCTGTTGGGTTTCTAAAACTCGACCCGACTGTGTATTAATCCGAATTGTATTAATCCGACTGCATGACCAACCCGACCCGACTGCATTATGCAGATCTGACTCGTCCATCCTTATACGCACTCACATATATTTAATTGCCTGTTTTGATATACACCGTTCATTCAAATACTCTTTTGTAAGCCCGATCTATAGCCAAATTATTCGATCCATATATGAATTTTGGGTATCCGAACCGTTCCGGAAGCATCGGTATGGTCAGATTTTTTTATTTCATATACATTGTTTATGTATTTAACTGTTTAGCCCCTAAGGGATCAATATGCAATATCTGTTTTATAAATAAGGACAAAATTGTCCTTAATTGTAACAGACTTTACGATGCACTTATATCTTGTGTTTTCTTACATATTCCATGTGCATAAGTTGTTGTTTTCTCCTTTAAATGTACTTTAGGTAATTAGAACCTTTTAGAAAAGCTTGGCAAGGTGCATGACGGTTCCATAGAACCCGCTCTACCTTAGCAAGTGGTTTCTAAAAGGACCCTATTAATACCCAGTATTAATAGGCTTTGTACATGATATGTCAAATTGTTTTCTATAATATATCTCTATATGCACATGTGATGAATATGGTAATCATAGTAATTAATGCATATATGAACATGCGTGCATACATGAATATATAACTATGGTTAAGATCGATATCTTATATCTCGTAGTGTGTATTAATTTTCTCATTGTTAGATAAAATGATTTTCACTATTGTCAGTGCCAATACCGAATATTATTTGTTTATGGACATATGTTGACTAGTTAAAATGATAATCTTTAACCTCATCCATAGCCTGTGTGTGAGCTCGGCCCTTGTCAGCCGAGACAGTATAATGTGGCTATTGATACATCTTAACTAGTAGTTCCATAACGGTTAGGATTTCGATGTTCATAGAATCTGATAGTCTTTAATCTATCAATTAACTAGGCTCCTATCCCGTCCCCAGATGTCTAACCTTACAAAGTTGGAGTTCGCCGCACTTGATGTCAACGGCAATAATTACTTAGCATGGAGGCTAGATGCTAAGCTACATCTACAATCAATCAAGTTGGGTAAGGCGATTATAAAGCCTACAGGCACGGAAAGCCTTAGTCCTGAAGACAAGGCTAAAGCGATAATCTTTCTGCATCGTCACCTACATGTAGACCTGAAGAACGAATATTTAACCGTTAAAGACCCCTTAGCTCTGTGGGAATCCCTACGGAATAGATATGATCATCAAAGGGCTGTCATCCTTCCAACAGCGAGGAATGAATGGATAAACCTGCGCTACCAAGATTTTAAATCGGTCGCAGAATATAATTCTGCAATGTTTAACATCGTGTCCCGACTTGAGCTATGTGGAGAGCCAGTTACCCAGGGACAGATGATCGATAAGACTCTATCCACCTTCCATGCAACGAACGTCCTACTGCAACAACAATATCGGGAGTGAAACTTCCAGAAAATATCAGATCTGATTTCGGTACTCTTAGTTGCAGAGGAGAATAATAAAGTTCTTATGAAGAATCACAACTCCAGACCAACTGTAGCATTGGCGTTCCCTGAAGCGCATGCCAATGAAGGATACCACAGAGGTAGAAGCAGAGGAAGGTTTGGAAGAGGTGGTCGCCATAACCACTCCGGCAGAAGTGGCAGGGGTGATAGAGGTGGCAACCCCAGCAGAGGAGGCTACCGAGGTAGAGGCAGGCGTGGCCACCCCAGCAGAGGTGGACTCAATCCGCAGCAAAATACAAATTTCAAGAAACAGAGTAATAAGCCCTGGCACGCAGAACAAGTGACGGAAGACTCTCCTTCTAATAAGTGGCCTACAGACACTTGTTTCAAGTGTGGGCGTGAAGGCCATTGGTCTCGCAACTGTCGTACATCTAAAGAAGAGATGGCAAACTTTCAAGCATCACAGAAAGCTGAGGGTAATGCAGTGTTTGACCTCGATAATGATGACCTCCTTGAAGATGAACTCAATGAGATGCAAGGAGAAACCAAGCTCACAACTTCTGATTTCTTCAACGACAACTAGGGGGGACAGGATATTTTTAGTAATAAACTGCTATCGTTTATTAGAATAGCTGTTTGATTTCTAGTAGTTAATATTTCATTTGCGTGTTAGACTGTCATATCGTTTATTTTTATCAGAACAGTTGTTTGATTTATTATAGTTGATATTTCGGTTGTTTGATATCTTTTAGATCTCTCTTATTAAATATTTCTCATTTCTTATAGAATCTAAGGGAGACATGTATATTGACTATAGCTGACCTCGCTCGGATAATAGAAGGCTCTGGTAGAGCACACCTAATGTTACTTATTGGAACCTATATCTTTATACAATCTGTCTTATACTCTAGTAACTCTAAAAGAAACTTACTCAGTTTTAAAGATATAAGAGTAAATGGGCATCACATAGAAACCCTGAGCGAGGGGAACAATGAATTCTTATGTATAACCTCTAGTGTTGGAAACCAGAAGTTTACTCTAGAGAAATTCTCCAATTTATCCTTAGGGATATACGTCACCCACATTGGGATCGTTGAGTCACATGGAAACATGAGCCAACAGCTCAGTACTAATCCAAGACAAATAGTGAGCCAGAAGCTCCATAATCCTATAATTTTTAATATCTGGCATGATCATCTAGGATATCCTAGGACAATAATGATAAAAACGATCGTAGAAAACTTTTGTGGTCATTCCTTAGCATATTATCAAATATTTAGAACCCTTAACATGTGACATTTTTACCGCAAGATTTGCGGATTGTCACATTGATGAGACAGTATTCCCGTCGTTAGGGGGAGATAAGAAAGATAATAAACATCCTGTCCAAGAAGGAACGACGTGAATTATCGTGGAATACTTCCATTCTGTCTCATCTAGACCCCAGGACTCCCCAATGTAAGCATGACGTTAAGAGAATGGCAGTAAATGAGTCTGACACACGCCAGAAGCGTGGCAGACCTATAGGTTCCAAAGATTTAGCTCCCTGGAAGAGGAGATTAAATAGCATATCACACCATACAGCTCCTGAAGAAGCTGTTCTTAATATAAACTCTCCTGAAGAGAGGATTCATGACGGTCCGGAAGATGTCATGAATCAAAAATCCAATTTCCCCAAATTAAAGCATATCGCTCCGGAAGAGGTTATGCCCCAGATCCTAGAAGAGACTGGGAAAGAGGTACCGGTACCCAACAATGATAAGATATCTATGTTCTACACATACTTAGGGAAAATATGGAATAGAAAAGAAATAGTCGTTGATGATATATTTTTATATACTACGACAAATGAGATAATGAAGAGTGATGATAATGATACTGAACCATGTAAAATCCCTGAAGGATTTGATTTACCTATACGGTAACCTAGACAGTGAAATATATATGAAAATCCCTGAAGGATTTGATTTACCAAACTCCAAATCTAGAAATACGCATTCAATTAGATTAAAATAAGCATTGTACGGTCTGAAACAATCCAGAAGATTGTGGTACAATCGGCTCAGTAAACATCTGTCTAGGAAAGGCTATAAAAATGATAATATATGCCCATGCGTATTTATTAAGAAATTCCAGAATGGATTTACAATAGCAGCAGTATATGTAGATGATAAATCTAATAGGATCTCCCGAAGAGATTGAGAAGACTGTTGGCTATCTTAAAAGGAGTTTGAAATGAAAGACCTGGATGAGTCAAATTTTGCCTCGACCTGCAGATCGAACGCAATTAGGATGGGACCTTAGTCCATCAAACAAAATATATTGAAAATCTCCTGAAGAGATTTAATACGGATAAGTGTTATCCACTTGTAAGGTCTTTAGATGTTAACAAAGACCTATACAGGCCTAGAAAAGAAAATGAAGACGTCTTGGGTCCTGAAGTACCCTGGGTCCTGAAGTACCCTATTTAAGTGCAATATGTGTAATTATTTATTTATCTCAATGCACTAGATCTGATATTCCATTTTCTGTTAATCTACTTGTTAGATATATTTCTGCATCTACACATAGATATTGGAATGGTATAAAGCACATATTTAGATACCTAAAGGGGACTTTTGACATTGGTTTATACTATTCATGTAAAAAGACTAACCCAATTGAATATGCAGACTCTGGTTATTTATCTGATCCCCATAAAGGGAGATCACAAATATGTTATGTGTTTCTTAAAAGTAATGCAGCATGCCTAGCTCAAATTCAAAGTGGCTTCATCAAAGGCGACTCTCCCCGAAATTCTTCTGCACCCATGAACTCCAAGAAAATGAAGAGACTATTATAAAGCAGGAGAAGTCAACTGAGAACCTGACAAATCTCTTCACCAAGGCGATTCCAAAAGTCTACAATCCAGAAGTTAGTGCATCAGATTGGCATGAGGAGACTTCACCAACAGAGCATGTGAATTTTATTTTAAATTGATGTATTAACAGGGGGGGAAATAGCATCTTAAATGTATTAGGGGGAGGGAGTATTTTTCTTTTGAAGATTGATGTAAGCAATGCTTGTAATAGAATGTAGGATAAAGATGAGGGGGGGCATCCTGCAGATGCAGATGGAGACATCCAGAAGAATGTCTTTTGCGCATTGTACTCTTTTTCCTGCGATGAGGTTTTTCCCACAGGGTTTTCCCATCGAAAGGTTTTAATGAGGCAGTGTAAGTCGCACCCACTAAGATTCCAGAAGAATTTGAGATTCCAGACGAATCTGTTCCTGAAGAACTATGTTCCTGAAGAACTACGTTCCTGAAGAACGCGTTGTACTCTTTTTTCTTCACTAAAGGTTTTGTCCCATTGGGTTTTCCTTAGTAAGGTTTTAACGAGGCAATGTTTTTGAAAAGTGGGCATCCAAGGGGGAGTGTTACGGATATATATGGCTGCCCACTTTGGTGGGATATATCTATCCCGATATGTCTATCCCTTATCCCTAACTCTCTATATATGTGTTATGAATAAACAAGAGGCCTCACGGATTCGTGAGAGCGCAGCCGCCATCCCCGTTTGCATCCTTCCTCTCTCCCTTTCGTAACACTTTTATATTTTTAAAATTTTATAATTTTAGAAAAAAAAGAAAGATCATAAAGAGGGATGAGAGAGAGAGAGAAAGAAAGAAAGCAAGCAAATCCCATAAATTGTTCTCTTGCATGACCATTCAATATACAAAGAGAAAGATAGAAAGAGAGTATCTAATATTAAATGATTATTACCATATTAGCTCCCTTTGTTGGTTGTGCATAAATCTCATTAATACCATATTAGTATACTAGCAAGGAAGATCATAAAGAGGGATGAGAGAGAAAGAGAGAGGGAGCAAATCCCATAAATTGATCCTTTGCATGGCCGTTCAATATACAAAAAGAGAGATAGAGAGAGTATCTCATATTAAATGATTATTACCATATTAACTCCCTCTCTTTGTTGTGCATAAATCTTATTAATACCATATTAGCATACTAGCAATGAATGTCATAAAAGGGATGAGAGAGAGAGAGAGAGAGAATCACATAGATCTCTTGGCCATGCAAACCATATTAGCTCCTAACAACCCAATGGTGCGATGACAGTCGTCCGATTATGCTTGCTTATATGCAGAGACAACATCAATGAACCCATCGATCCAGTCGTTGTTATCGGGTTTAGAGAAAGTGACCAACGCTAATCTCCTCCCCGGCTTCGATATCCATCGTCCATCTATATCAATGGAATAATGATCCACGTTGCGCTTCGAGTTTATGCGGAGTCCTGAAATCGATCCTATATTCATCGCCATGAAGTTGCGTTATTCGGTTCCATCTCCAATCGAATGGACTTACGATAACCACATGCAAATTTATACTCAATTGGACAGCGATCACCGACAACCCTGACGTACAATTGCACGAGGGGACGCTCATATGGCAACATCCAAATCATCCAGCATCACAAGGTCCATAACCCACGATCACACACGAAGAAAGTACCAACAAGCGACAACATCCCAATAGACTGTCCACATGAATAAAAGGATGGGCAGTCTACATGCTGACTAGGATAAAATGGAACAAAAAACTGACTAGATAAAAAGAAATGTTGACTAGACAAAACACTATGTCTCTTTCTTCCCCCGATCTCCCTCTCTCTCTCTCTCTGTCTCTCTCTCTCTTCCCCCGATCTCTCTATCTAATATGGAAGGGGAGAGAGATAGAGATTTGGATGGGAAAAGGGACAAGTCTGCATACATGACTCGGAGATGGGGATGTGTGGGCTGCTGATCAGGGGGGAAATTTTTCAGCATATCCTGCGTATGCTACAACCGTGGGGCCCACTGCGATTCAAGAGACATAATATAGTCGGCCCCAACACATGGGGGTAGTGGCCCCTAATACTTGGAGCGTGCTGATAAGCTCTGGGCAACAATTATTGCTAGCGTAATCTGGTTGTGCTGAAAATTTTCCCGTTGATCGGGTATCGACACGGACTAGAGAGAGAATCCCAAGGGGGTCTCGAATGAGAGCTGGATGCGAGGGACTCGGGTTCTTGGATTCACATGCATGGGTTGAGTTGTGTGATGTTTTTGGACATGCATGGCTGGTTGGGTTTGGATGGTTGGTTTGCATGTGAGTCGCGCAAGGTTGTAATGGGTTAAGTCGGTTGCGATGGGCAAAAGAAATAAGAAACGAAAAGAGAAAATAAAGAGAAGAGATAGACAAGAAAAAGGAAATGAAGAAATAGAGGAGAGAGAAATGGTGGCAGACCTGGGTGTTCTCCGTGCCACATTCCCAAGCCACTATCATACTCCGTTAAGCTCCGTAGAACGTTCGAGGTTCTCCTCTGGTTCGAATCATGCGATATGCTGATCCGATTATTTCATTTCTCGATTGAATTCCACAATTATTTTTTTTTTATTAATTTTCAAAAAATCTCCAAACGAGTTGTGCATCCTCCATCGACTCGCCGTGATAATATCCATCACTTGGTCACGATGCCTTTGAGCTAGCTGCTGTAGGCCGGTGTTACCGCCGAAAGTATTTTGTTACCAAAGACGGTTAGATGTGTTGCCACACGAATACGATGGTGTTAGTGGGGGTAATGATCAGTGGCGGAGCCAGGAATTCACTCCAGTGGGGGCAACCATTGATTGGCTTTAAAAGTTTATCCAATTTCTTTTAACAAAGGATTTGAATTGACTACAAAAAAATTTCGCTTTCACACAAAAATCTCCCATTGAAAAAAATATTACACAAAAAATCATAAATAACAATCTAGAGAGAGAGTAGGGTTTCAGTCGACTCTACAGGTGGGCCGCACTTGCCGATCGTGTCGTCGGCCACGGGTTTCGGACAAAGGATGGCTGGAGTGGACAGGAACGGAGTCTGGCAGAATACAATTCGAGTCGTGAGATCCTGCGAGGCTACCGCGAGATAGTCGTGGGACGAACGTGGGACGAATGAGAGAGACGAACACTGATTTTTTTGGGAGGTAAATTACACTTTACCCACTTAAAATTAGCTCAAAAATATTAAATCGCTCAATTCATTTTGTTCAAAATGGCTCCCTAAAGTTTGAAATGTTAGCATATACACCCTTTTGTCAACTACTTTATTTTTTCATTTGGTAATCTTTTATCTGATGAAAACTTAATTAAAAGGGGTAACATGTAGTTCGTAAACTATTGGGGGGTTAAATGTCTTTCAGCTAAACTTCAATGGGCAAAGTGTACTACTCATTGACAAACCAGATCCATGAGGTGGGGCAGAACCCGGGCCGGGCCGGGGCCAGGGCCGATGCTCAATTCAAAGCACTGAACCCATCTCCACCAGTGTTTGTTGACAAAGACCGTACAAATAGAATTACTTTTTTTTTTTTCTAATCTCAGTGGGGGCAGCTGCCTGTATTGGCTCCGCCCCTGGTAATGATGCCAGGCGGTGTCTTGCCGTCGAAGGCGGCCCATTGCAGTGCCGACAGGCACAGGCATGCACTAGTACATAACATTTTGAAAATTTATAGATCGGGTTCTATAGGGATATTTAGTGTAAAATGATCATTTAAAAAAAAAAGTGAAAGGAGGGACTTTAACACACTACACTACAAAATAGTTAGGGGGTTTACAAACTGTGGGGGGAAATTTCCGAGCCGCCTTGATCGGGAACCCCGCCCCACAGCCTTGATTGAATTGGATGGTTTGTAGAGTTAGAGATTAGAAAGTTGAGAGTGAGAGAGATGACACATGGAGTTGTTGTCGAAGTTCGGTCTTACGACCTACGTCTCCGGGCGAGAGGTGCCACCTGATCTTCACTATAATATGAATATAAAGGATTGAGCGTTCTCTCGACAGGCCGAGAGAAGCTTTTTACAGTGTGGGTTGCACGGAGCAACAAGAAAAGAAACTAAGAGGAGAGAAGTAAGCTCTTGTACTTGCTCTGGATCTGGAATCCCTCTTCCTCTGATCGAATAACCAACCCCCTTCCTGGATGCCTTGGGGGTCCTTTTATAGTGTAGGCACGTGCCCGATATGGCAGTGATAACGTGGCGATGATGACGTGGCACTGGTTCTGGGCCTCCTTGCTGGGCCCTTATTGGGCCGTTGTTCGGGCCCAATAAGGGGGAGGGCTTGATCTGCGAGCCTCGTAGAGTGGGCCCATGAACCCGGGCGGGCTTACCCACTTAGGCCGTTGTGCGGGCCCATGCCGCTCTGATCCGGTCCGGTACAATTTTTGCACCCACAGTTACCCCCTCCCAGTCGGGTCAGGACCCCCTGGGTCGGTTGGGATTCCAAGGTGCAAACGCCTTAGGATCCTGGCGTGGTTGGCAAGGGCTGTCGGTGTCGCGGTTCGCATTAGCAGAGTCTCCTTCTGCCGATGCCGAGGCCCTTTTGGCGCGGGCCAAAAGTCTCGGTTTTGTAAGGGGGCGTTTCCGAAAAAGCAGTGTGTTTTCCGACCGAGTGGATACCGAGAGGGTACCGAGAGCATACCGAGAGGGTACCGAGACCCTTTTGGTGCAAGCCAAAAAGTCTCGGTTTTGCAAGGGTGTGTTTCCGAAAAAGCAGTGTGTTTTCCGACCGAGTGGATACCGAGAGGGTACCGAGAGCATACCGAGAGGGTACCGAGAGCATACCGAAAGCATACTGAGAGGGTACCGAGACCCTCTTGGTGAGAGAACAGTTTTTCTCTTTTTCCTTTCTTTCTTTCTCTCTTTCCTTTCTTTGCTTCTCTCTTTCCTTATTTTGCTTTTGTTCACGTGAAGCTGCACCCCGCTCTCTCTCTCTTTCCATTCTTTGGTTTTGTTCACGTGAGGCTGCACCCCGCTCTCTCTCTTTCCCCCTTTTTTTTTTTTTTTGATTTCGGTGAGAGAGCAGCCATCTCTCTTTCTCTCTTTCCTCTGGCCCGTGTAGGCAGTGGCGTGCACCGAGGCCGGGGCGTAGGCGGTGCAGAGGCCGGAGCGGCGCGGGGCAGCGGTGCAGGCGGGCGGGCTGCGCGCGGACTGCGGCGTGGGGCGCAGCGGCGGCTGTCGGCGGCGGGCTGCGCGCGATCTGCGGCACGGGGCGTGCGGCGCGGTCGGCGTGCGGCTCCGGGCACGGGGCAGCGGCGTGCGATCGGCGGTGGCTGAAGGCCGATCGGGTGCCGGCGAGCAGCACCGGAGGAAGGTGGCGATTCCCCCCTTCTCCAACTGCTGTGACGAGGGGAGTTCGCGGTGGGGGAGTCGGACCATCCGATCCTCCTCTTGTCGATGATCACCGCCGTGTGAAGTGGGGCTCGCACGCATGGGGGGCACACGCAGTCTTCTCTGCTTAGCGACGAGGGAAGTACGCACGGGGGGTCGAAAGGTAGGGTCGGATCGAGGGTGTGCCGATCGGTTTGTAGGTGTGTTGGTCGGATCTGAGGAGGCTGATATCCGTCTCGAATCGCGCACAGAATCGGAGATGGGGGATGTTTCGATCGGAAGATGCTGGATCGAAGATGAAGGGGGAGGAGTCTGATCTCTTCCCCATGGTGCTGCGCGTCGGTCGGAGTTGAAGAGAGGCCGCTCGGTATTGGGACGAAGCTGATTGGAGAGAGACGCTACCGATCTGTGTTGAGGCTTTGGCCACTCAGTTTTGGGATGAAGCCGATCTAAGAGATATGCTACCGTTCGATGTTGAGGCTTGGTCGCTCGATTCCATCGATCCGACTTCGAAGACCTCGCTGCAGTCACACCCCAAACCGGTAGGTTTGATGCTTGACCACTCGGTTTTGGCGCGGAGCCGATCTGAGAGACGCTGCCATTCAGTGTTGAGGCTTGGCCGCTTGGTTTTATCAATCCGACATTGAAGACCTCGCTGCAGTCGCACCCCCAAACAGGTAGGTTGAGGCTTGACCACTCGATTTTGGCGCGGAGCCGATCTGAGAGACGCTGCCATTCAGTGTTGAGGCTTGGCCGCTTGGTTTTATCAATCCGACATCGAAGACCTCGCTGCAGTCGCACCCCCAAACAGGTAGGTTGAGGCTTGACCACTCGATTTTGGAATGAGTTGCCAACTTTTGTTGCCAACTCTGCATGATGTGGGGTGCTGGCAAACCCTCATTACTGGGAGCATCTTTGTGGGGCCATGGGATGAGCCTAGGCATGGCAACCCAAGAGTTGGCAAGCTAGTTGCTACATAGCATTTGTGTCATGCATCGGTGTCAGCTGTTGTGAGCGAAGGAGCACCTGCGGGGCCCGGGTCGGCTGTGCGACGTGGTGAGCACGCGGGTCTGGGTCGGCTGCGCGATGAGGAAGGGAAGCTTGGGGTCAAACAGGCTGTGCGGCGCGGTGAGCACTCGAGGGGTCGGGACCCTTCCCCTTCTATTCTTTGCTCATGCCGGCTGTCTGACGAAGGTGCATGTGGGGGGTGGGTCGGACCCCACTCCCTCTCTCTTCTATCTATATCATCTGCACGACGAGGGTGCATGCGGGGGGTGGATCCAACGAAGTTGCCTTGTAACTTCTGATAGCCGTAACTTTTCATACGTGCGTCGGATCAACGCGTATAAGGTGTCGTTGTGTCGGTGCCGAAAAACCGGTCAAAGTGGACGTGAAACATCGTATACCTTGACGAGTAACTTTTCCGGTAATCAACTTCATAAAGAGATGACTCTAAAGAACGCGTTGGCCGAGTGTCCTATGCACGTCTTGAAGAGGCATCGATACGCGGTAACTCATCCGTCTCTGTTCGACACCCAACTGCACCTAGTTACTGTATTCACCAGGGACTGCAGTCGGGCCCTAGTGATGACGTGGCGGTTACCACGAGTCCACCCCCAGATAAGAAGGAGGAATTTTGCTTGTGAAGTTTGCACGGCCAACTCAATAAGTTAGGTGGAGTTGCTATTCAACCAATCCCAATGGAAGATAACTCTTCGTCTTTGGTTGATCCTTGTGTGCGAATGCCACTTGAATTGGATTGCCTAATAAGTTTGGATGGCGCCGAGCACCCCCCCTCTCGGTTTTCTATCGAAACCGAGGGGTGGGCTCTGATGGTGTGCCGTCGCACCCTCCCCACTTGGTTTTTCTACGAAACCGAGGGAGGGCTGCTTGTAGATGCCGACATATACCCCCTCTCGGTTTTCTGACAAAACCGAGGGGTGGTTGTAGCTGATGGTATGTCGTCACCCCCTCCCCACTCGGTTTTTGTGCAAAATCGTCGGGGGGCTGCTTGTTGATGCCAACACACACGCCCTCTCGGTTTTCTGACGAAACCGAGGGGTGGTTGTAGCTGATGGTGTACCATCACCCCCTCCCCACTCAGTTTTTTGTGCGTAACCGAGGGGGGGCTGCTTGTTGATGCCAACACACACGCCCTCTCGGTTTTCTGACAAAACCGAGGGGTGGTTGTAGCTGATGGTGTGTCGTCACCCCTTCCCCACTCGGTTTTTGTGCGAAACCGAGGGGGGGCTGCTTGTTGATGCCGACACCCCATTATTGGGGCTGCTAGAAGAGGCCAAAAAGTGTCGGTATTGAAAATAGTGTATTTTTCGAATTTTAGCCCTATTTGAAACCGACACTTTTTCGGTAAAACGCTGGTGCGCGGGGATGTCGGCGAGGGACAATGCTATATTCGAGGGGGCTTCTTAGAGAAAATATAGGATGACGCCGCATGATGGCCAGCCAGTCTTCACCCAATGTACTACCGAACCTGGTTACTGTATTTGCCAGGTACTACGGTCATGTGAGGGTGTTGACTTGGCCAGGATCAAGGAAGCACCATTTTATCCCGTGTTACCCACCGTCGACTGCACCAGTGTGGAGACACGCACTGACAGAGTCAGACCAACCACCCCCTGACCGGTTTGGAACCGTTAGTCGTCGAAAAAAAGGTGATGGTCAGTGATAATCTCATGCTTGGACCTGAGTGACAAGACTAATCTTGGACTTTTGATCGAATGACAATACGTCGGCGACGACGTCTCGGACTTTGTCTTCGAATGCCAAGGGCTGGGCCTTGGGCTTGTAGAGTGCCAAGGCGTTGGTCGCCTCGAGCTTTTTCTTCAAGTGCCAAGGACCGGGCCTTGGGCTTGTAGAGTGCCTAGGCGCTGGTCGTCTCGGACTTTGTCTTCGAGTGCCAAGGGCTGGGCCTTGGGCTTGTAGAGTGCTGAGGCATTGGTCACCTCGGACTTTATCTTCGAGTGCCAAGGGCTGGGCCTTGGGCTTGTAGAGTGCCGAGGCATTGGTTGCCTCGGCCTATGTCTTCGAGTACCAAGGGCAGGGCCTTAGGCTTATAGATTGCCGAGGCATTGGTCACCTCAGACTTTGTGTTCGAGTGCCAAGGGCTGGGCCTTGGGCTTGTAGAGTGCCGAGGCATTGGTCACCTCGGACTTTGTCTTCGAGTACCAAGGGCAGGGCCTTGGGCTTGTAGAGTGCCGAGGCATTGGTCACCTCGGACTTTGTTTTCGCGTGCCAAGGGCTGGGCCTTGTGCTTGTCGAGTGCCAAGGCGTTGGTTGCCTCGGACTTTGTCTTCGAGTGCCAAGGATGTATCTTTGAACTTAGTGCATGTCAAAGCGGCGACGTCTGCCTTGGACTTATTCTCATCGCTTCGGATAAGTATAGTTGATAGTTTAGCTTGACCTGGATTGTCAAGAGTATTTTTATCTGACTTTCGCCTTGAAAGGGCGTAGCCGAATTGCCTTCGAGCTTCCGACTTGAATGGGTAGAATCGTAGGTCTTTCGTTGACCTGGGTTGCCAGGAGCCTTTTATCGGACTTTAGCCTCGAGAGGGCGTAGCCGAATTGCCTACGAGCTTCCGACTTGAATGGGCGGAATCGAAGGTCTTTGATTGACCTGGGTTGCCAGGAGCCTTTTCATCGGACTTTTGCCTTGAAAGGGCGTAGCCAAATTGCCTTCGAGCTTCCGACTTGAATGGGCAGAATCGAAGGTCTTTGGTTGACCTGGGTTGCCAGGAGCCTTTTTATCGGACTTTAGCCTCGGGAGGGCATAGCCGAATTGCCTTCGAGCTTCCGACTTGAATGGGCGGAATCGAAGGTCTTTGGTTGACCTGGGTTGCCAGGAGCCTTTTTATCGGACTTTAGCCTCGAGAGGGCGTAGCCGACTTTCCTTCGAGCTTCCGACTTGAATGGGCGGAATCGAAGGTCTTTGGTTGACCTGGGTTACCAGGAACTTTTTTTTTTATTTTTTTTATGCCTTAACACGGTGGAATCGAACTTCGAGAGATTTGATTTTGAGAAAAAAGAGACACTTTATTGATAAAACAAAGTTGCTGTTACACTTTTTCAGAGGCTGCCCAACGGACGTTATGATTTTGCATCTACGTATTACATTGACTTTCTTTCTCCACTGTTGCTGCCTTTACTTCTCTCGACCTGGTTCCTTATTACCGAGGTAGCCATCGAGCCGCCCTTCTTGGATCAGGTCCTCGATGTGATGCTTTAGCTTCCGACATGTAGAGGTTAGGTGGCCATGGCTACGATGGAACTCACAGTAGACTGTCGTATCTCCTGCCTGGTCGGAATTTGGAGTGAGAGGCTGTGGCCATTTGCAAAAGGGCTCGTTCTGCAAGTAGGCGAAGATGTCTTCAATGGAGGTGTTCAGCTCAGTGAACACCCTTTGCCCCCTTGGAGTTCGCCTCTTTTCTGCTGGAGGGGCTTCCGGATCTTCATTGTACCTTTTGGCCTGCACCTTTTGGTCGGACGTGGCATGGGCAGACTTCTTGTAGTGTGCTTCATTCGGAGCTTCATCATCTTTCTTATGTCGGGAGTCACGAGACTCGCGGGGCTCGCATAGTCTTCTGGCCCGCTGATTGTCTTCCACCTCTATCTCCCGCTGTACGCGCTTGAACATCGCTTCCAAGTTATTGGGTGGATGCCGGATGAAGTCGGTGTAGACGTGGAGCTCTGGCCGGATAGCATTCTGGAATGCCAGCATGATGGCCTCCTCATTATAGGAGCGACCGGTGAGCTCAGAATGCTCATTACGAAACCTCATCGTGAAGCTCCTTAGAGACTCGTCGGAGCCCATCTTCAGCTGGTAGAGTGTATCCAGCCTCTTTTTCGGCTTTAAGTTTAGCCGATAATGGTCCATGAAGAGTTCAGCCAACTCTTTGAATGTGGCCATCATACCGGTAGGCAGTGTGTAGTACCAGTCGAGGGCAGGTCCCTCGAGGCTTCCCGCAAACATACGGCAGAGAACATGGTTCTCATATTCGTAGGGCGTCAGGGCCTGCTTGTAGGCTAGGATATGGAGAGCAGGGTCTCCCTGGATGCAGTTGAACTTTGGTAGGTTCGGTGTTCGCCAACCCATAGGAAATGGTGTTGCAAGAACCTTGGGATGCAGTGGCCCCACCGAGGTGATTAGTTGCCTACGGTCTTGATGGCGGCGTCCCACGTCGGCAGTATGCCTTAGTCGGTTGAGCAGCTTGCGAGCATCTGTTGCTTTCGTGTGCGAAGGGATAGAATGTCTAGTAGACCCTGTTGACTGAGGTGATCCTTCTCCGCGATAGTTGGGCGCACCGTTGACGTCGAGGCGATCCCACACCGTTTGCCTTGGTGCTTGTGTGGATACTTGACGCCTCTCGATACGTGGCACATGTGATTCTTCAAGATGATGAATCACGACTGGGCGAGTCCTTGGTTGGTCTTCATCAGCAGTTGGAGAGTTGTGGGCCACAACCCCCGCTCTTTCAGCTACCTTCTTTAGGGAATCCCTCTCTTGCTCGAGGGCTGCGTTCCTCTTGAGAAGGTTCAACAGTTGGAAATCAGCAGCCGAAATTTGGTATGTAGTTAGATCGTTGTCCCCTTGGGTGGCGTGCTCTTTGCCAGATCGTTGCCTCGGGAATGGTGGGTCCTGCCGATTGCTGTGGCTTCCCGGATGACTTCCTTGTGGCCCCAGTCGCTTATAAACATTTCTTCGATTGGTTGCAACCGATCGACTTCTTGTTCTTCTTCGATTAGCACGTCGATTGTCCGATCAGCACCCGCCTTTGGTGGGTTGGTGCTGGCCTTTACTATTGAGCGTGTTGATGTCGGCGTGGTGAAGATTTTGAGGTTAATTTGGAGGAGGACTTGTGGCTCGTCACCACAAGCTGAATAGGAGTCGGTAGAGGTGTGGGTAAGACCTCTAACGATATCCCACAGACGGTGCCAAAGATTGTGGGGGGAAATTTCTGAGCCACCTTGATCAGGAACCCCGCCCCACTGCCTTGATTGAATTGGATGGTTTGTAGAGTTAGAGATTAGAAAGTTGAGAGTGAGAGAGATGACACATGGAGTTGTTGTCGAAGTTCGGTCTTACGACCTACGTCTCCGGGCGAGAGGTGCCACCTGATCTTCACTATAATATGAATATAAAGGGTTGAGCGTTCTCTTGACAGGCCGAGAGAAGCTTTTTACAGTGGGGGTTGCACGGAGCAACAAGAAAAGAAACTAGGAGGAGAGAAGTAAGCTCTTGTACTTGCTCTGGATCTGGAATCCCTCTTCCTCTGATCGAATAACCAACCCCCTTCCTGGATGCCTTGGGGGTCCTTTTATAGCGTAGGCACGTGCCCGATATGGCAGTGATGACGTGGCGATGATGACGTGGCACTGGTTCTGGGCCTCCTTGCTGGGCCCTTATTGGGCCGTTGTTCGGGCCCAATAAGGGGGAGGGCTTGATCTGCGAGCCTCGTAGAGTGGGCCCATGAACCCGGGCGGGCTTACCCACTTGGGCCGTTGTGCGGGCCCAAGCCGCTCTGATCCGGTCCGGTACAATTTTTGCACCCACACAAACTACAGAGTTAATTAGAAGGGCCTCATCTATACTATATACTAAAACGGAAGCCTCTCTCCCGTGTTGTGACACGTGGACGTCTTTTAAAGAACTAGAATCCTTCTTCTATGTGTGAACGCGGCTCTCTTTTAAATCCTATTAAAAACCTACCATAAAGATGATAAATACTCATTCAAAGGGATTTAATGTTACTATCTCTCTCTAACAAGTGATGTCCTTTGTGCCAAATGACATGCATTAAGCTCATCCGGACATTGATGACAAAAATGGAGTCCTCTCTTTCGTTCTCTCATAAATCCCATTAAGAACCTAAAATAAAGATGATAAATACCCCATACAATTGTATTTACTGATCAATTGATGTTAATTAAAAAATTCATTAGTAATATCTTTTTCTCTCTCTAATAAGTGAATCACACTTGGATTAGTGAATGTAATCTCTCAAGATTGCACACTTATTCCGACGGTTGTGACATCTTTGCTAAGTGGTGTGCATCAAGTTCATCCGAGCATTGCCCGGGTTTCTTACTATACTAATAAAACCCAACCCCCATTCCCCCCCACCCCACCCCACCCCACCCCACCCCACGCGCACACACGCCAAAAAAAAATAAACACATCTATAGTTATATACGTTTTCTCCTGATGGTTTATTTACAGCCGTGTGATCATCAACCGAATCATCTACTGTACCCGAATCCGAGGTTCCACCGGGTTGAAGGTCACCGACTCACCGCCCACTCATCCTTGTCCACTCATCCTTTGCTTCGTTTCAGCCAACCCCCATAGCCAACAATCATACGCGGAACCCGATTTTACCGCTGCCCCTTTGCCTGCCCGTTAGGGCTGATTGTGATCTACTGGTCGATGCTGGGTACATCAGACGCCTTTGATATTGCCACGTGTAAAGGTTGGCTATGAGGTTAGTTGACTAGCATTTTTCATCTTTTTTAAGAATTTGAATAACCTTTCTCTCTCTCTCTCTTCCTCTCTCTCTCTCTCCACACGCAACGAACACCGCTCGAATTTGATTCCTTTCTTGACACGAATCCCCTCTCTCTTTATATAAACGAAACAGAATACTCCCAATCTACAATTTCCTCTCTCTCTCTAGATCAATCAATCATGGGTAACCTCCGAACCTTCCTCCGGCGGCGCACCAGTTCGAAGCCACCGCCGGTCTCGACGTCGGAGCCGACCTTCCCCTCGGCGGAGGTGGCTGTGCCGACGCCAGAGGCGGAGCTGAAGCTGGTCTTCCAGAAGTTCGACTCCAATGGCGATGGCAAGGTCTCTTCGTCGGAGCTCGCGGCCATCTTCGAGAGCCTCGGATACCCGGCGACGGAGGAGGAGCTGGCCCGCATGATGTCGGAGGCCGACACCGACGGCGACGGATTCATCAGCCTGGATGAGTTCGTGGATCTCAACACGGCCAAAGTGGACCCGGCGGCCGCCCTCGAGGACCTCCGGCATGCTTTCTCCGTCTACGATCTGGACGGCAACGGCTCCATCTCAGCCGAAGAACTCACTCGCGTGCTTCGCTCCGTCGGAGAGACAGCCACCGTTTCGCAGTGTAGGAAGATGATACGCGGTGTCGATCAGGACGGTGACGGGATGATCAGCTTCGAGGAATTCAAGATCATGATGACCGGCTCCTCCGCCCTTGCCATCACCAAGATCTGAGTGAGGGGACCTCTCTCTCTCTCTCTCTCTCTCTCTCTCTCTCTCTCTCTCTCTCTCTCCAATTTGGCCTTGCTGAACTTGAATGCGTTGGGCGAATAGAATGGAGAAGTCTATACAATTTTAGGATAAATCCTTTTCTTGATATGAAGTATAATCGAATTTCATTTTGATGCAGTTTATTATTATTCAATGGAATGCCTTTTTTTTTTTCTTAATAAAAGAGAAACTATTGCTACCATTACTGAATAATTTAGGGGTTGTTGATGAAAATTCATTTTGAGGTGTCTTTAAGCTACAGCCCAAACAATTGTTGTGGACGAAAATACCCTCAACAACAATTTAAGTTTTCATTTGAATGCCACCAAACCACCAAACGCCTCCACTGCTCACCGCCAAACCGAACCTAAACTTAAACTGAAGATCTACACGCCATCTACCCATGGGATGAACCTTAGAACTATGATCCTAAAGGACCTAAACCGAACCACCGTTGCTGCCGGAGCGGCTCTTCGCCGCCGACGTACCGAACCTAAACCTATATCTATAGGCCATGGATGAACCCTAGACCTAGGATTCTAAACCGAACCACCGAGTTGAAGCCTAGCATGCCCGCCTCCATTTCTTGCCGCTACCGCCACTGCTGCTTGCCTGTGCCGTCGCCGCTTCCTCTGCTGCTCGTTCCCAGCTCCGCCATTAGAGCTCCTGCTCGAGTGTAAGTTAGGAGAAGAGAGCAGGTTAGGGCATTTTGAAGTTTCTAATGAAAAACAAGAACCTTACCTAAAATAAAAATGTTGCCTGCCCTGCAGTTACCAACGATATGTTGCTAGAGAACTTAGCATCGTTCACCTCACCCTGATTTTTTTTTCTCAAAAAAAAATTACTCACCCTGATTAAAGTGTTATTTAAGTCAAGACCACTACAAACCGTGGATGCAGATTCTGTATTACCACATAAAAAATAGGGGACCATGACTGATTTTCGGATGGATCGAATCAGAATAGAGATGTTCGGAAAACTTCCAAAAAGTTTCAGAATCCCAAATGGCAATTCCGATTCGAAGTCCAAAATTTCAGAATTTCAAAATCCAATTCTGATTCGAAATTATCGGAATTTTTCGAAATGTTATATACATATGAGGACTGCGAGTTGTGAGTTGCCGGTTAAGAAAGTGAGCTGTGCTCACTTTGACCGTCCTAGAAATTTTAGAATTTGATAAAATTTCATAAGGGTGTTGTCTGGGATAAGATGATTATCCTCACCAATTTTCATCAAATTCTAAACCTTCTAGGGGGGTCAAATAATCGTAGCAAAATCTTTCGCCTCCGGCAGTTCACAGCTAATTATAACATTCCTCGTATATATATATATATAGAGAGAGAGAGAGAGAGGCGTGTTAGGGTACGGCGTGCGGTGTGTGCGGCGTCGCACCGCAGCCGTTTGATGCATCGTTGCGGTGCGTGCGATGCACTCAGCGGTGCATCAGACGACTGCGATGCGACAACGCACGCACCGCACACCGCATTTTATCATCTCTCTCTCTCTCTCTCTCTCTCTCTCTCTCTCTCTCTCTCTATCTATCTATCTCTCTCTCTTAGGGGTGTGCATCGGTTCGAAACCAACCTATTTAGGCAAAACCCAAATCGATCCTTGGTTTTGAGAATTTTCAATCTAATCCAAACTGAACTGAGATTGGAATCTAATCCAATCAAAGTCAGTTTCGATTGGATTGGATGGTTGATTTGGGTTTTGGACCATATGCTTATTAGGCTTAAATAAAAATTTTATCTGATTGTGAGTGATCCTACAGTATTGCAAAGGTAGTTGGTAGCAAGGGTATATGAAGGCCTATGATATATTTAATAAAATATTATATGTATATACATATATAGGTTTGGTTCGGTTTGGGTCGGTTTTAAATTTATAAGTCCGTCAACGATCGAATCGGTTTTTAAAAATTCCAATCCAATCCGATCCATTGAGTGCGTCAAAACCTATCAAAATCGATCGGCTTGGTTTGGTCGGTTTAGTAGATTTGGCTGGGATCCTGCTCTCTCTCTCTCTCTCTCTCTCTCTCTCTCTCTCTCTCTCTCTCTCTCTCTCTCTCTCTCTCTCTCTCTCTCTCTCTCGGAGAGGCTTACCGTGAAAAAAACATGAGGGAGGGCTCAGCGTGCAAGATAGAGAAAGAGATTTACATGGTTGGGAGGAGAGAGGAATAGAGAGAAAATTAGGGTTTTGGGCTTTAATAGTAATTGTTCTCTAATCCTAAACCAACTAGGCTTCATCGAAGCCATTCAAATTCCATCCGGAGATTGAAAATTAATCCTACTGGATTACTATTAGCTAGTGGGCTGGTTTTGTCCAGGAAAAATCGATTAGGTTTGAAAAGATCAAGGCCCAAAAAACTCAACTTGGATTCCCAACAAGCCATCAACGCAATAGTCCGAAGAAAAAAAAGTTCATAACTTATTATTATTTACTACAAAAATTCTGCAAAAATAACCATTGAAAAGCTTGCAGCGAGATGCATGGAAAGACACTAATTTTGATATGTTTTGAAAACTGGTAAAATAGTAGTATATGAGAAAAGATAAATATGTCCTTAAACAAAAAGTGTGATAACTAAAAAACCAAAGTTATGTCATACGATGATGACATGTGTTGATTAGATTTTTCAAAATCAAAGCTTCTGATAAAACCAGCGAAAACAAACATATGATCAAAAGGGTCATTTACTATTAATTTTGGGTTGTTATACACACACACACACACACACACACAGAGAGAGAGAGAGAGAGAGAGAGAGAGAGAGAGAGAGAGAGAGAGAGAGAGAGAGAGAGAGAGAGAGAGAGAGAGAGAGAGAGAGAGAGAGAGAGAGAGAGAGAGAGAGAGAGAGAGAGAGAGAGAGAGAGAGAGAGAGAGAGAGAGAGAGAGAGAGAGAGAGAGAGAGAGAGAGAGAGAGAGAGAGATTTGGGATTACCTTAAGGAGAAATATCGTTCAGTGGATATATGTCACAGATGTAAGAAGATTTCTAAAATTTTTACTTTTTTTTTTTAGAACCCCTCCTATAGAAGGGACGATTAGGCGGCCCAGTGGCAGAGCCAGGATTTCACTCTAGTGGGGGCAAGAAAATTTAAAACCTTAACAGTTACCTCTTTTCATGATATTGCAAGCGTGGGTAGAACTTAACAGGCTATTGTTTTAAGGGACACTGGATGCAGTCAAGCATAGAGAATCGATGCTCAGGAGTCAGTCGAGCAAAGTAGCAGACCGTGTAGTGCGCCGGTGTGACCCCTGCGAGGCTGTGACTTGTGAGCAGCAAACACTTCAAGGTCGTCGTCGAGGTTAGTTACTGGAGATGAATTGTTTTTTTTTTCTTCAGATGCAATAATTGTATTTGGTGGCCATTCTTGGATTTAGATTTTAGTGGGGTGGGGGTTCCATTGGGCTGGACTGACACATGCCTCTAAGGGGTATAAAATTTAGATAAATTACACTTTGCCCCCTAAAGTTTAGGTAAAAAAACTAACCCCTTTATAGTTAACAAAACTACATTTTTCACCCTTCAAATCAGTTTTTGATTAGATAAACATTACCAAATGAAGTTTTTTTTTTTTTGGGAGTGATACGGCACCAAATGAGTGCTACCAAATGAGGAAATTAAGTAGTTGACAAAAGGGGTAATGTGCTAATATTTCAAACTTTGGGAAGCGATTTGGAAAAAAATTAACTACAAGGGGGTTAAATGTTTTTTGAGCTAAACTTTAGGGGGGCAAAGGGAAATTGACCTTTTAACATTTCAAATCCCAGTGGAGGCAGCTGCCCCCACTGGGCCTTAGTTGGCTCCGCCTCTGGCGGCCCTCGACCAGTTATATTATTAAAAAATTTACTTTAATACTCATTAGTTCTCTAAAAGGTTTCCTATACCTTCCTCGAAATCGAATACCATCGATTTTCTCATCTTTAGCTATGAGGCTAGTGCTACCTTGCAACTCAAGGTAGCTTTTGTGCTCTTTGAACCATGTTCTGAGATGGAAAGATCAAAATTTCCTTTTCAATCATTTTGATAATACTCTTCCTGGTTATTATTTACTTTATTATTGTTTTACAATCAATCGGGTTTTGTCCCACTAGCAGTCGGTGGTGGTGGCATCCCCTTGTGTTCACCCGATGACCCATAGTTCCACCCTCGGTCAACTAACTATACATGGTCTTAACCTAGGTATTGATGGGGGTTAGATTGGGCCAATAGAAGAGAGGGAATGCTCCAACCTTCTATCAGAGTGTGGAACAAAATCGCACTCAGGGTACTAGGCCTCCCGACAAGATGCACAAGAGCTTGTCATATCTTCACCACATGTGCACCACATCGCCAGCCAACTGAAGCATGAGCACGACAACCACTTGCTCAAAATGGTGACCTTTCGTCGAACAGATCGAGATTCAAGCTGCCACTGAAATGCAATCGTTACACTCCTCGTGGGCACTAACCTGGTTCGATACTCACTCCCCGCTCTTTGTGGTGCTCTCGTTCGATGGAGTGGCGAATTCCTATGGGCTAGGTAGGCCCTTCCCCGCTCTAAGTGGTGCTCCCGCTCACTGGTGTGGCAACTTACTGTAGGTCAGGTGGACCTTCTTCTTGGTCGGTTCGGATCTGATGACTGTGTGTTGTTCGCCCTGTGGTGGTGACTTATGTATAAAAAAAAGAAGGATTAATTAATCCTAAATCCCTCCACAGGTTCTTATTTAAGCTAAGGATACAAGTTGTTAGATATTAACTGAAGTACCTCCCGAAGGACACGTTTGTACAACAAGTCCTTAACAAAAAATGTTGACTTTATTTTATCCTTTAAATTACAAAACTGCCCCTCTAGCAAAAGTATCCATTCACCAATTAAAACTATATATGTAGCAATTGCTACAGTGATTTCACTGTAGCTACTACAGCAAAAACACTGTAGCAAGAGTATATATTCATCTCTGGAAAGAGTATCCATTCGTCATCAACAAGAGTATCTATTCACCGGATGACACTGTGCATGTTGTGGTTGCTACAATGATTTCATTGTAGCAAGAGTATCCATTCGCCTTCAGAAAGAGTATCTATTCAACTAATTGATACTCTTGCTACAGTGAAATCACTATATCAATAAATAATTTGCTAAATTGATACTCTTACTATAGTGATTTCACAATAGCAGATATAGTGAAATCCTATAGCAGCTATAGTAAAATCACTCTAGCAACTGCTATATGCACAGTGTCAACTAGCAAATGAATACTCTTTCTGGAGACGAATGGACACTCTTTTTGTAGCACGTGAGGGGTAAATAAGGATGAGGGACTTGCTGTAGCACGCAATGTTCAGGAGGGACTTGGTGCAATATTGAAACATTACATGTCCATTGGCTAATATAGCATCTGCTAAAAGGACTTAAGATTAAGTCTCAAAAAAAAAAAACACTCCATGATATCTTTCCCATCCTTGCATAAACAATCACTAATGAGTGTAAGAACTACAAAACAATAAGTCAGCACACGAAATAGAAATTAAACTGCACTTCACATAAGGGACCACAACTGTACTCCCCCAAAAAATAATAAGTGTGTGATATTTGTCATGTTATGTAACCTGATGTTATGGATCTAGAATCTTTCCTTTTCATAAACAGGAAAACTTGGAAAATTAAGGGTGCGTCTGGTAATGGTTTTGGATACCTAGTTTTGGGTCAAAATTGATCCCACCTGCCAAACTGATTTTGAAATAAGATATTGGGTGTGTTTGAGATCCGATTAGAAAGTAAATTTTTCAAAATTCAAAACCTAAAGGGGAAAAAAAAAAAAGCCCTCCCTATAGGAGTGAGAAAAATGTCTTGATTTTTAATAACCGCATAAGTAGGAATGCTTGGCACTAAGGCAAGAGGGAGACCCGCCACTACAGAATGGAAGAAAATATGGCGTAGCACTTATTCGAATCTTCCGACCAAGATCAAGGGTTACATGTCTTACCAATTGAGCTATCAGTTGGAGACATTATTTAATGTTTTTAATCTTCAATATTTTGTGTACCATTTAATAGCCTCATGTTTTCTATAATTGCAGGTTTTAAAGATACAATCGTTGTAAATGCTTAAAACAAGCACATGGGCAGTTAAGGGCGTGTTTGGTATGTGGAACAATTGTTCCCCTAAATCCTCTTCTAGAAGAGGCTATTATCGTCAAATACAATTTCTTATGCAATTTGATGGTCCAGCATTCCGATTGGTATAGAAATAGCCGGAGTGATATTTTTTAGTTCTTAAGTCCTTCATTCCACCGGAATAATTACTAGCCGTTATTTTGAAATCAATGAATTCAGAATGGAAATAAATTGTTCTGGAATGATGCCAAACACCCCCTAAATGCCCCAACTTGATTTGAAAAGAGCGGATGGGGATATGTGTGTGTGTGTGTGTGTGTGTGTGTGTGTGTGAGAGAGAGAGAGAGAGAGAGGATGGGGATTCCATGTTTTTTGCTGATCGAAATTCTCAAAAAGAGCTAAAAATCCATAATATTTTTTTTTCCGCTTAATATTGTTTGGGCTTATTGTGGGGGTATTAGTGGATATTGTTTTATGTAAGGATCCCTCGTACATTGCCTCTGTCAATGCTTATACCAGATAAATCATAGTTTGAATCTTACCTTGCTATTAATATTTCCACGCAGGATCACAAATATACTCTATAAGGGCAAGAGATATCATTGCCACAAAGGCGAGAGATAAACACACTATAGAGACTGTTTTTTTTTTTTAATTAGCAAATGTCTTAAAACCTTTCGGATAATAAACCCACTTGGAGAGCGACACCGACCCACTGAGAAGTTTCCCTACACACTCCTGGGTAAATCGAGCGTGTGAGGAATCTCAACCTCCTCAGTCCTCACCCACACATTATGACTTTGGTCCCTCATAAGTCATAATTCTCATTCTTAACTTTTTAAATTCATTAATTTTATCAAAGATTAAAAATTTTATTTATTGAGATCTAACGGAGATCATAATTAGGAGTCGATTTATCTTTGAAATATATATATAATTACAATATTTAGTAATGGGCTTATTTTTTGTTTAAGAAATCAAGCAAACAGACTGTCCATCATTCCCTGCCAATCTCTCAACCTCCAGGTTTAGGATAAGACCTAGCAGCAGACAATCATCTCTGGCCGTCCATCATGCGGGCGAAGTCCTCAAAGCAGACGAATCCGTCACCATCCGTATCCACCCCACCGATCATCCGACGGCAGTCATCTAGGGTGCACCCGTCGTCCCCGAGGGCGCGGAACACCCCCATCAGCTCCTCCGCCGAGATCCTCCCGTCCCCGTCGGCGTCGAACACGGCGAACGCGTCCCAGAGCTCGTCGCCGGCGGCGGCTTCGGTCGTGCCGAGGGAACTGAGATCCGCCAAGCTGATGGACCCGTCGCCGTCGCGGTCCACCTCGGCTACCATGGATGCCACCTCCTCCTCGGTGGGCGGGTCGGGGCCGAGCCGGAGGAGCGCCGCCTCGAGCTCGCGTCTGGTGATCCGGCTGCCGCCGTCACGGTGGAGGGTCGTAAAGATCTCTGAGACGGAGGTTGAGGCGGAGGGCCAGTAATCGTCGGAGCCACTGGAGGAGGCCTTACTGCGAGGGGGGGCTGGGGAAAGGATGGACCTGGGCGTGAATTGGTGGTGGGGGGAGGTGGTTGACTCGTCGGACGAGGAGGAGTAGGCGGCGTTGGATCGGGAGTTCGAGCTGTTCTTCTTGTTCTTTGAGGACTTCTTCAAAGGACCGAAGAGGACCCCAACACTAATGAGTTTCATCCTTAGAGAGAGAGAGAGTGAGTTTGTTGAGGAGGAAGGAGAGAGAGAGAGAGAGAGAGAGAGAGAGAGAGAGAGAGAGAGAGAGAGAGAGAGAGTGAGTTTGTTGAGGAGAGAGAGAGAGAGAGAGAGAGTTTGTTGAGGAGGAAGGAGGAGGGATGGTGGGGGGTTGTTAAAGAGTCGAGGGAGAAGTTGGGGGTCGGCAAGTGAGCTTCCAGGAAGCTTCCTAGTGGGCAACATTTTCTAGACCACTCCAGTAGACTAGATAGATAGGTGGTCTAATCATCACTCCATGTTTGATTGATGTTCTACCTAAAATGATTAATCTTAATAAAGATTTATAAATTTCTAGAGCTATCAGATGTTAAAAGCTTTATCGATCGTCTATTATAACTGTTAACTTTACTTAGCATATTTGATGATCTTAGAGTCTTTGCAATCCTTGCTTAAATTTTTATCCAAACATGAATAAAAGTGTGAGAAAGAAAAAATTCAATCTGATACTAAGTTCTTCAGTCCTTATTTAATTTGATTAAAACTCAATCTGATACAAGCACTCCAATCCTTTTACTCATATTTTTTATTCAAATTTGAGTAAAACTCAAAATTGGAAGGCACATTTGTGAATATGAAGAGTGTTGGGGATTCTCGCAATTCCTCTTAAGCGAAAGTGGATCTCCAACCGAGGGTTAGTTGCAGAGGATCAATCACGCCACAGAAGAACTATTGAATCGACAAAAATAAACAAGATAGAGAAAGAAAATCAAAGAGAACATGAGCATCTAACATGGTTTACCCAAAACATGGCTAATCCACAAACGAGGGAGCAGATAATCTCTTCAATTCATACCTTGGAACATACTTATAGGAATTACAAGAGCTTCACGGAGTACCAAGGATGACGATAAGATTCACCAAGAATACAGACACAAGAAACGAGGAAGAGTGTCACGCTTCGCCTCCACCGAATCCGTTGTCTTCAATCTATCTAATCCTCCTCCGAACAAGCCATGATCCAATCCCAAGTCAATCTTCCACAAAGTACAAGCAAGACAGTGGCTCAAAGTTTTCCCAAAGAAAACTCTCACAAGTCATGATACCAATGACGGTTCAAGAGATCCTTAAATAGCCTCAAAGAAATCCGAATCCCACAAACCGATCCGTGCCTACTAGCCCGATTTCTCCTAGACGAAAATCTGGTTCGCCCGGGTGAGTATCCTGCAGGTTTTGCCCGTAAGACTTCTGCCAAACTCGCCCGGGTGAGCATCAGGTTCACCCGAGCAACCTACTGCCTTTTAAAGCTGAATCCCAATAATCTTCACCTCGGCTTGAAAAGCCAACACCGTCATCATCACTAATTATATATACTACATCATACACCTTCACGGTACAAAACTTGCCGCCTGAGCCGAATGGTGAGAGCAATCCACCAGTCTCCAAAGGTCCAGCATAATAATGGAGAACTAGAAGTTTGCCTCTTTTGGTGCAAATTTTAGCCAAAACCCTGCAACGGGACCCACCAGCCCTACCTAGGGGTCCACAGAGGTGACATCGGGACCCACCAGCCCTGCTTGGGAGTCTACAGAGGCCGCAACGGGACCCACCAACCCTGCCTAGGGGTCCACAGAGGTGACATCGGGACCCACCAGCCCTGCCTGGGGTCCACAGAGGTGACGTCGGGGACCCACCAACCCTGTTTGGGAGTCCACAGAGACGACATCGGGACCCACCAGCCCTGCCTGAGAGTCCACAGAAGTGACATCGGGACCCACCAGCCCTGCCTGGGGGTCCACAGAGGCCACTGCGGAACCCACCGGCCCTCCGTCGAAACCCGGACAAAGGCCACCAAAACCATCTTCTACCCCCGTTTCCTTTCCAGAAAACTCTATAAATAGCAGGCCCATCAAATGTAATAGGATCGAACATCTGATTCCTAAGTCAGATTTCCGAAAAAACCTAGAGTTATGACCTCCATAACCCTCGATCTTCTTTTCGAAGAAATCAATGACACTCGGCCTGTCGAGGTCACTTTGAGAAAAGTGTTAGTGAATTCAAGTTGCACCTTATAGCACGGAGACGTAGGCTTCGGCTGAACTCCAAGATCATTCCTTGTGGTGTCAATCTGCTCTTTCTCTTTCTTCTTATTCAAAGTTTGTACTCGGGAGACATCGACCTTCGAATCTACAAACTAGACATACGTTCGATCAGGCCTTCGACTCGACTCGATTGACTGGTTGGGTGGAGTCTTCAGGGCGACACGAAGATCATCCCCCACAGCCTCCACACCACTCTGACTTCCATCTTTCTCCTTCGCTCTTCTGCAAGCCTTCTAACTTGCCGCCTTTCACCCAATCCAACACAAGTGGACCTTGACACTCACTTGCAATGATGCGTGGGACTCTCTCTTTGCAAGGAGATACACACAACACTGATTGTAACATCTGCCCCAAACACACAAGATATTGTCCGCTTGGCCCGTACCCATACGAGAATTTTCCTAGGGGAGTAACCCATCCTAGTACTACTTTCGCTCGAGCACGCTTAACTACAAAGTTCTTTTACAATCCGTAGCGAAGCACGATTTTAAAATACATTTTGTATATTTCAGAGGAAAAAATATATAAGTAGCTCAGGATCTCCTTCTCTCCAAGTGATGTGGAGCGAATCATGGCCTTGTACACCTCATCTCACCTCATCTTATCCATCTTGGCATCACAGCCTCAAGAGTCTTGACTATTGACTATTAGATCATGGTTGTCACAATCCACCCCCCTAAAGGGCTACACGTCCACGTGTAGGGTTAGACCTCTCCATTGCGAGGAGAACCTTATTTGATACCATTTTGTAATATCCGTCCCAAACAAAACAAGATATTGTCCGCTTTGCTCATGCCCCCACGAGGACTTCCCAGGGGAGTCACCCATCCTAGTACTACTCTCATCCGGGCACAGACAAAACAAACAATATCTTGTGTGTTTGGGGCAGATGTTACATTGACATAGCTTGGCAACAATCTATTATCGCCTGTGGGGTCTCACCTTTGTTGGCTTAATTTTTGTGTTCAAATCAATGTGTGAGAAATTACATATAACTCTGGTTCTGCTGAGTCGTGATCCCGCTCGCCTTCATAAAGATCAGTCAAGTGCATCAAGGGTATTTATGAACATCTAAAGACTCGACAGTCCATCACACGGTCTTAGTTGCTCACTTTAGTGGCGTGCGATGGGTCAGATTTGTAGGGGTAATCTAGCATTTCTCAACCGAGTCGATTTGCATATGATTTCATCAGTTTTATTCGAACAAGCTTTTTGAGGATTTAACGCGACTTTAAAATGAATTTCATTTTGAAGTAATTATCTTCTAAAATAAAATATTATTTTATACTAAAAAAATGATTTTAGCTTCATTGAATTTTAGGTCAAGAGGATTCCACCACTCAGAATTTTCTAGTCATCAGCATTTGCGTCTTCGATATCTTCACAGATCTGGTTCCGTTATGAGTCCCCTCTAAAATATTTCATGCCTCTTTTGAAGTTCACAAGATAAAATTCTTCTAAACTCATAAGAAGAAATGACATTAAAAAATAGCATTCAAACCTTTAGAACTCTAGGACATAATTGAAGCCTACAAAAAAAAATCCATCATAGTTGAAGGTCTTAGGGCTAGCAAAGTCTCATCATTGAACCCTCTTAGAAAAGCCTCAAAAACAAATCAAATCCATCGTTAAATCCTTAAAATTGGACCCTACCAAACCAGCAAAACCTCATTACAAATCAAACCATCAAAGTATCATAACTGAACCCTAAAAAAAAATCTATCTTAGTAGAAGGTCTCGGGGCTCAGCAAAACCTCATCACTGAACCCTCTTGGTTTGTCGAGGTCGTGTGAGATCGCTTGGGACTCTAAACAATAAATCTCCTTCAATTTTTCAATGCGCATGGCCCACTACTATCTCATCAAATTTGATGAGACTTCAATGTCTGGTGGTACTTCCTTTTTTCTATGTTGGAGAGGTTTCTTGTTCGACTCATGGGATGGACACCGTACCATAGAACGAACTTTCCCTTAAGACCGGTGTGTCTTGTTTGCTAATGCGAATCCAAACCGTTGATCTCATTGTCACGAGATTATTGAATTAATAAATAACAGCTGCTGCCTCCCTGTTTTGATATCTGGATCTTTTTGAGCAACCTGGGACATTAAATGTCTCAGGAAATTTGTTTTCCACCTCTATTTTTCATGCAAAAGAACAAGGTTACTGGTGCCTATTTCCCGTCCAATTCTGAAAGGCGTTCACGTGCATCACTCGTGCCGAGTACCAGTAGACTCCCGAAATAAAGCGAGCCGAGAAACAAGTTTTGTTCTGGGATCGCCACCGTCACCGTCGCCGTCGCCGTCGCCGTCGCCGTAGCCGTCGAGATGTGGTCGGTGGCGTTCGATTCGCGGTCGGGGCAACTGATACTGTTGGGCCTCCTCCTCATGATCGCCTCCTTCTACGCCGGCACCCTCTTCGGCCCGGCGTCTTCCCTCATCTCCGTCCAGCAGCTCCAGGATCCGTCGTCCGCTCCTCCCTCTCAAGGTACTGACCACACCTCCTCCACTCCCCAGCCGAAATCATTACAGAACTCTGGAACCACTTCGCGTGCACATCTAGCTTCATGCCCCTTAGCTCCCTTTCATGATCTGCTGATCTTGAATGTGGAACTGCTGTAGAAAATCCTTTGGCGTTTCTTATTGATAGCCCACCATTGGATCACCACATGCAATTGCATAAATTTCATTTAATCGGGCTAATTACATTGAGTTTACTGACATTTTATCTTCGGAGGGTCGTACTTTTTAAATCGAATACATAATGCAATCACAGCTGATAATTGATGCTCTGCTCTGACTTGATTTTGAATTGCAAACATTCATCAACGTAATTCTAGCTCCTTCACGACAGTTTGTTCGATACAAGCCCTTAGGGCATGGCGTGTCTCTACCATTGCTAGTTTAGCCTTCTTGGCGTCGGTAGATACTCTGTGCCCCTGAAAAGGCATCGTAATTTGGTTAATTGGAGTGGAGAATGCTAAATGATAATTGATAAGTAACGGCGGGAGGGCCGTGATAAAGGTTCGTTGGCCAACAACTTGAATATCCAATTTTTCGTTTTTTGGGTAAGTTTACAACATTACATACTTAATAAGACCCAACAGGTCTTTTGTCTATGTATTCAAAGCTTGTACGGGATGGTCGTGGAACACTTAATGGTGTACAAGTGGGTCGTTGATTAATATACCCTACATGTGTAGAAAGTTCGACCACTATTTTTTTTTCTCTTGGAGCGTGGAATAATTTGAGCTTGTTTTAGCGGATGTGCTTTCTACCCTTACTACTTTTGTCCAAGAGATAGGAAACTGTGTCTTCTCTTATTTGCGAGTGCTAGTCTTATCCAATAGCACGAGCGAGATTGGTTTCTATTGGTGCCAAACAAATCTACCCATTTATCCTCCCCTTAGATGAAGTTATAACCGGGGGCACTTGAAACTTTCATCTCTTCTTTAATGCTGGGAGACCACCCTCTAATGAAGGAAATATCACATCATTCATTTGTAATTACCTTCTTGAAAATACTTTTAGCCCCTCTTTTTCTTTCTTCTATGTCGTTTTGAGCTGCGTGATCCACACCTAGGCTTCGTGTTAAGTGGTGTTAGAATTTAGAACTAGTTCATCTTTGATATGTCTTTCTGGTTTGCAAATGAACCAATTCAAACCCTCTTTTGGGATAAGGAAGAGGATTGAAAGTGCGCAAGCGGTGCAGAAGCGATTAGCACAAGCATCTAAAGGGGATGAATAGGTGGAATGATAGTTTACTCCCAATAGAAATTCATTCTATGGATCTTATCGTTTCATGTCCTTGTGAGTTTCTAGCACACAATCCTAAAAATATCTCAATTATTTAAAGCATTTAGAGAACAACAATCACGTACGACACAAGAGATATTTAAGGTGGTTCCTGCAATGCCCCTACATCCACCTCTAACTCTTGATAGGATTATGCACTATGTGAGGTAAGAGGCTACAAGACTCAACTTATCAAACCCGTCTTGATTGTGTAGCATCGTGTCGTCTTGCTTTAAAACTGGTCTGTTGCCCGATCTTTTTCTGCGCTTAGTGACTCCGGTCTGCCTGACCGACTATTTGCTCCTTCTCAAAGTTGCGCCCACAACCAAATACCTCAAATCGCTCCAGTCTCCACTTGCGAAGAACGGCTCCGGTAGCCCCGGTCGCAATTCAATCTGACACATGGATATGGATGCCACAAATCCATTGGTTCTATGTCCCCCCCCCCGAAAGAAGCCCCGCCCTCTAGCGGCCAAATAACTTCAAGTATTAATATAAGATGAAGGTGATGGCTCTTAGGGTTTTCAATGTGTGGAAACCAATGGATGCAATAGGAAAACACCTAGATGAATCTCCCTAATAACATCAACAAAGAAAACAATAGACATCGAGAAGAAAAATCATCAAAAGCCTAGATGGAGCTCTATGTTTCCCTCTTTGAAGAACGTATCTAATTGGGGATTTTTCCTCTCTCTACAATGGTGGCTCTCCAAAGTATTACCCTATCCTGGAATAGGGTATTGTATATAGGGTTAGTCATCCTCATTAATAGCCATTAGATCTGGGTTATGAACGGTGAAGATTAACCTATTTAAACTAAGGAGAACCTGTTGCTATAGCACTAACCCCGACGATGTTCGGACGGTTGTCTGGACGACTAACTGGGTTTTCCGGATGCTAAACTCACAGTCTGTCGTCCAGTCTGGGTGACCCCGACGACCGTCTGGATGCCTTGTGGGTTTCTAGGCAAATCTATCTGGACAATTAAGGACGGTTCGGACTGGCTCTAAGCAATCCAGACTGTCGTCCATACTGCTTTAGGGACCTGGTTTGGACGGCCGTCCAGATTACCTTGTGATAGATCCAACACTTGAGAATTCTAGTGTGGCCACCTAGAGGTGCTGGATCAACTAACTCTGACTAACTCTGAAATCGTTATGCACAAAATCCAATATATAATAGATCAATAAATCAAATGCATGTGCACTTGAAAAAATACTGCGAGTGCGAAACCAAAACTCTGATTTGGTTTCTCCTTCCACAAGTATGGAAATGCGTTGAGGTGCAGCGGTTAACTGGACATCTAGGGGTAAAGCATTGTTTCGGTGCATGCCACGAGAGCGGTACCAAATCGAGATAAGCTCAAATACTAGATATGACCCATAAATAATAGGGGTCAAGGTTGGCCAATAAGACAATGGGAGATAAGCTTCATCGTCGAGAGGGAAACATCCCGGATCACCACTAAGGCCTCTAAATGACCTCTCAGTGATAAAGAAGGTAGAGGTACAGAGACATCCTGGAGGTTTGCCTAGAAACCGCCACCCTTGGACCTGAAGTATACCATTAATAATAGGATATATTCGATTTGTGAACTTAACATCATAATAGCATTGACAAAATTGTTAGTTATGATTTCAATTTTTGTTATCTTTTTGGTGGATGTCTATTCTTTTCCTAATGCTCTTGATGCATCACAGTAGTATCTGAAGCTATGATTTTCTGAACACTCCATGAAATCTGTAGAAGATATAATCATCTGATGTTTAGAACCATCAATATCATGTCATGTTAGGCGTAGCTTGTGGATGCAGACATAATTTGCCCTAATCACAAGAAAAATAATGTAAAATGAAAGTTCTATTGCAATTGTATAAGAATCGATTTGGTTGCATTTACATTGTGAAGTGTTGAATTTGGTTTAGAGAATACTGAACTAAATTAATTTATGCCTGATAGGGGAGAATATGGACACCTTTTGGAATAGTCTCACATGAATCCTTCTTGGTGCTGACATATGAAGTACCACGGCATATCACAAACCGATATCACAAAGTTCAGTTTATATGTACGATATTCATACATATATGTAACAGCATACTTCAAGATACCACATCCATATAATCTAAATTCTCGATGTACAAGGCACATGAAATTCCTGTTGCAATTTACTACATAGTACTTTAGTATGCTTTAACCACCGTTTAGGCCCAAGGATATATATAGTAACATGTACAAGGACATGCTCTCACCGTAGTGCTAAAGTTGTACAAAGTTGTTATAAGGCTTTTCTGAAGTCCAGTTTATTGGTGATCTTAATAACCTTTTCTGAAGTCCAGTTTATTGGTGATCTTAATAACCTTTTCTGAAGTCAATGCAGGTGAATTGCGGTTCAAGAATAAAGTTGCACTTACCTATAGAAGAAATTCAATTTTTATACCAGAAAGTGGGATGAATGTATGCCCTTTGGCATTCAACGAGTATATTCCTTGCCATAACGTATCTTATATAAAAAGTCTTCCAAACCTAGATACTTCTAGGAAAGAAGAGCTTCAAAGTCATTGCCCTCCACCAGAGAAGCGATTGTTCTGCTTGGTTCCCCCACCTTTTGATTATAAATTACCAATAAAATGGCCAACTAGTAGAGATTATGTTTGGCGCAGTAATGTGAATCATTCACATCTTGCTGAAGTCAAAGGAGGACAAAATTGGGTGCATGAGAAGGATAAGCTATGGTGGTTCCCCGGAGGGGGCACTCATTTCAAGCATGGGGCTTCTGAGTACATTGAAAGGTAAGCGTTGCTCAATGTACATGCTGTTTCTGAGTTTTCTTTATATCATCTTATATTTTGATTTTTAAAACAGTCAGAATATTAATTAATTGTTTAGAGTTTCCTTCATTCCTAAGTAGCCAATTCACTTATCTTTGTATGTTAAAGTTGCCTTGTAACTCCCAACAGAACAGCTGAGATCTGGAACATCAATTTTCATTGATTCTTTTTTTTTAGCTTGAAGATATTTTTTGGATCGAAATGAAATAGATCACTTACTATTCATTATTCTTTGTTAAAGTGGAAGTGATGTACTTTCTTTGCCTATTTTCAACCAAAGAAATGGTAGCATGCTATTTTTGCTAGTTTTACAATTGTGCCACTTTCAGAACACTTGTTCTTTTATGGGTCTACATATGCCATCAGATGTTAGAATATACAAAGTCTCTATGACCATTCATTTTCAAGCCTCTTATTAGAGTTTTGTGACTGTTTGCATAAATGAAACTCCTAAAATTCTTAAATGTACTCAATGTTCTATAGTGTCTCTATTCTTTGTAAAAATTGTAAGCAAAATGATGCATGCTGATGAACTATTTCTTTCCGTGTAAAGATCCTTCTTATAGGTTTGTCGGGTTTGTGGTAGATGTTTGACATTTATGTGAAGGGAGTGGCAGGAGATGGAAGAGAAATAATCTCAAAGTGGGGAATGGGGATTATAGAGTGAGGTTGGCAGATTTGTGGTGTTTAGCGAAGGCCCACCATGCAGCATATTGTGGAGATCGGTTGATATGCTGGGTCTGCCTGCAGGGTGTAAATCGCATACTGTTTTATTACTGATGATGATTTATAGACGATGCTAACAACAAGGTTTTGTAGTGATAATGTATCTACTTTGCTATCTACAGCTTGGGTGTCTTGTGATAGCTAGACTTGGTACAATTTTTGCTTCCACATGGGGTATATACATAGGCTTACCTTCTAAGCCTCTATGGTACAGCTATGGGAATCCGGTGGAGCTGAAGTAGGTGGAAAATGCCCTTTGAGGAGTCGGGGATCAAATTTTGTTATATTTGTTTCTAAAAAATCCTTAACTACATTCCAGTTTCAGACTCCTGGGATAGATTTTTGTAGGAATTTCTTGAGGTAGAGAATTTCTTTAATTCTCTTCATGGTGTGTCAAATTTTCCCTGTCCTCTTCACAATGATGTGGATTGTTTTAAGAATGCTTCGAGGTATCGACTAAGAAACCTTTCCATGAAGTGCTTCTAGTGCACTGATGAACAATTATTATTGTATAAAAGGGATAATTCTGTTGTGATGTGCTTCTGATGGAGCTAGGGAGCTGCAATGCTCTGCTTTACAGAACCTTGGTAATAGTGGGCCTCCATATACGATGTCATTAAATTCTAATTTAATATGATAACTCTCTTTTGTTGATGTCAAAGAACTAAGACATAGTATATGAAAGACATTTTTAACGGGGATATAATTATATGGTACCCTATTCAAAGTTGATGGAGAAGAAATACAAGAACACGATTGGTGTCACTATTATGGGTATATTATGCAACCAATGGAGAGATAGATAAAGATATATCCAATAGAATTAGAGTTGGTTAGATGAGGTGGAGAGGTGCTTCAATGGTGCTATGTGATCGATTCATCTCTTAAGATTAAAGGGTAGATTTTACACAACATCAATAAGTCCCCCAATGTTGTATAGTTTAGAATTTACGACCATAAGGAGGGCATAAGCACACAAGATGAGTGTCGTAGAGATAAGGAGCTTGAGGTGGATGTGCGGTAAAACAAAAGGGATAAGGTAAAGTAAGGGAGTTGCACCAATAGAGGACGAAACGATTGAGAACAAATTGAGGTAGTATGGGCATTTACATCATAGAGCAGAAGTGACTTTAATTAGGTGAGTCTTAGATTGTCTTGTAGTGCTCAAGAAGATGAGTAGAAGATCTAAAATAACATTGATGGTAATTGTAAGAAAAGATATGAAAAACTTGAATGAGAGTAGAATAGCCTTTAGATTTACAGGAGAAGAAATGTTCATAAAGCCGATCCCAAATCGGTGGAATAGGACTTGATGCTTTTGGATATTGTTATGTATGCAATATCATGATCTTCCAATTGAAGATGAGGCCTTCCTTGAGATCTATGATTCATAGAGAGTTCTCTTCCTATTCATAATCTTGGAAGATGCTTAATGGTTATGGTTGCTTTGCCTCACAACAGATCTATAATTCCTAGGCTAGCTCTAATGAGAAATCACGTCCAAATGTTAAATTTCTGCTCGAAAATGGGTGTTTAAAAATGTATATTGATTATTGCAGTAGAATCAAACCAATGCCCAAAATAACAAATAGCCTAATAATCTCAAAACCAATAAAAAATACTAACTACGGATAATGATATGAATGCAAAAAAAGAAAAGAACAGAAAAGAAAACCCTCACTTTCCTGTACTGGAAAGAACTTAGCTTTGATAAGAAAGCTTCTGTGATTATTTGGTAAACGTCTTCTCATTGGTTTCTAAACATTGCTTCCTTGATCCCTCAATAATCTATCATTGATCGGTCTAACCTTCTCACCAAATATCTCCGATTCACTCTTGCGTAGCTTGACCAGTCTAGATGCCTCTGATGTTCTTGATAAAGTCTTTGACTATGCTATCGGTGGAAAATGGCAAAGCGGCTAGCTGTGTTATGAATTGATCATTACTGATAAGATGAACACCCCCATTTCCTTTGGAGAGGAGCGGATGGAACCTCGGGATCTTACCACCTTGTCAAGTGGGGTGTCGCTTGTAAATCCAAATCTCAAGGGGGATTGGGGATTCTTAACTTGAGAGACTTCAACCGAGCGCTTCTTGGGAAATGGTGGTGGAGATTGCAGAACGATCATGGTGATCACTGGTCGACCATCATCAGAGATCGCTACTTTAGGCGGTTTTCCCCTCTTCAAGCGAAGAGCCGTAGATCGGGTAAGATCTCACCATTCTGGAAAGGTATTTGTCGAGTTGGGACAGCCTTCCGTTGCGGTACCAAGCTGGTTCTAGGGGATGGGAGGAACATCAAATTCTGGCTTGATCAATGGGTAGGTGATATCTCTCTCGCCTCTCTCTTTGCTGATCTTTTCGATCTGGCGTGGGACCAGAATGCTTCAGTCCGTTCTCAGGTTTCCAGGTCTAGAGGATATTTCTCTTGGTCGGTGAAGTTCAGGAGGATTCTTGACCCTTCGCAACAGGATCAGCTTGCAGAACTTTACCGCATCCTTTCTTCCTTCATGCTCTCTCCGGACAGAGATTCCTCTATCTGGAAGTGGGAAGCCTCAGGAGCCTTCTCGGTCCGGTCTTTCTACAGATTCTTTAATGCAGGAGGGTTAATCTGTCCGATTGCTTCGCACCTTTGGAGATCTCCAGCGCCTCTCAAGACCAGGATCTTTAAGTGGTTGGCGATAAAAGAGAGGATTCTCACCAGAGTTAATCTCCGCCTTCGGAATAACCCGAACGTCCCAGACTCTTCCTGCCCGCTTTGCCTAGCCCATAAGGAGGATGTTGACCATCTGTTCCTTCGCTGCTCCTACTCCCGGAAGCTGTGGAGGATGCTTAAGCACAGATTTCTCGTTAAGGGCCATCCAGGATCTTTACGATCGTTATGGACTCTTTGGCGCACTAAGAGGATCAGCAGTAAACTCAGGTCGACATGGGATCTTCTAGTTATTGGTATCTGTTGGTGCATTTGGAGAGAGAGGAATGCTAGAGTCTTCTCTAGAGTCCAGCTGTCTATAGCAGCAGTCTGGGAGAAATTCAAGAGGATGATGCAAACCTGGTCCACAGCCTTCTCTCCTAAGCAATCGGGAGATATGTTTCCTTTTCTTTGTAATCTGTAACCTCTATCTTATTTCTATTTTTAATAAAATAGCTTGGGGTATGGCTTAACCCCATCCTCTCCTCCTCGGAGAGGAATTCCTCAAAAAAAAAAAAAAAGATAAGATGAACACCCTATGGACTATAGATATCAACAACCAAGGATACATCGAAACTAAGTTAGGATTTACTGGGAGGGGGTGTTGAATAGTTTCCTTGGTAATATTAAAATCCATCGACCATGTCTTCTTGTCAAGCAATCTAAACAAGATAGTATAACAAACATTGAAGTTTGTGACACATAATTAGTTAACAGAGTGCAACTTCAGCTTATTAGAACAAATAATCAGAGCTTGTATACTACTACGATTGATCAATCTGCCAATCACAGTCAGTGCAAACTGACGTACGCTCCAATAAGGTACACTACAAGCAGGAGCCTGACCTTTGAATCTAAATTGAATCGTTGATATCAATATAATACAGAAAAATACAATAAAGGACAGCAAATGACTTCTTTTTTCATGTAACTTTTCAATACGTAAGCAAAGATTATTAATAAACAAGTTATGCCAATATAACATTAATATTGTCAACAAAATATATATTTCTTCATATATTTGAAACAAGTGCAGCAACAGATTTTGAATTTTAAAGAAGGCAAACACTTTCGATTTTGATCTAAAAATAAAGCAAACTAGGTATCTAGGGCATCGATTGATCAAGGATCGAGTAACTGTCAGAAGGCGTAGGACAGCAATGGTGGTGATGGCGAGCAAGGCCGGTCAATGACATTGTAAGCTGGAATACCTGTTTTTTAGTTTCATCAATTTCTCCCACGAAAGGAAGGCACTATTAGTTTTGCTCAAATTTCGGTTTATGTTACCAAAAACACGTTAATTGGATCAACACTTATCATGAGGACGCTTGTGATTTCTTCCATATGTTAGAAATGAACCAGTAGATTAACAAACTAGAGTTCCTTAAAAAAGCTCTTTTATGGGATGTCATTGGCTAGGTGGAGATGATGATACATTTGTATCATCTTGAGGTTGCTTGTTCAATGATTCATCAAGGCGTTTTGATCAAGGTTCTAAAAAGCGCTAGGCGCTAGTCGGGCGGTGGGGGGCCGCCTAGCGCCTAGGCGGCCTAGGCGTTTTGCCTTTTTTTAATTATTTTATTTATTATTTTGATATTATATAATATATATATGTTTAAAAATTAATATAAGTTCAAGATTATCCCAAATCATTATTTTAAAGAACAAGTATATAACCATAATTCAAGATTGAGTGATTAACAAGAACAAAACAAACATGGTCCGCCTGGCCAGCCTGAGCCCGCCTAGGCAGCCGCCTTGCCCCGCCTAGCTCCGCCTGGGAGCTTGGCCGCTTTTCTGGAGTGCCTAGGGCCTAGGCGAAGCGGTGGGGGGATGCCTAGCGCCTAGGCGGCCGCCTGGGCCACTTTTTAGAACACTGGTTATGATTATTCATATTTGTGTATTTAGTCGCAAAATTTTGGTCCAATCGCTTTTACTCGCTAGAGTTCCTTTAAAAAGCTCTTTTATGAGATGTCATTGGCTAGATGGAGATGATAAATACATTTGTATCATCTTGAGGAGGCGTGTTCAATGATTTGCCACGGCCTGATGATGATTCAAATTTGTGTATTTTCTCAGCTTATTTTTGGTCCAGTCCTTTTTTTCTTGGGATTTTTGCATACAACCCACTGACAACTGGTGATATTACATAAAACCTCCTAGTTATTAAGTTTTATTAATACCCCCTAACATATTCTGATTTTTAATAAAAGTTCCCGAATAGTTACATAAAACCCCCCGTATGATATTGCATAAAACAAAACCCTTGTGGGTTTGTTTTATTAAATGCTAGAATATGTTAAGGGGATATTAATAAAACCTAAAAAGTGGGGGTTTTTTTGTGAAATCAATATTTGTCAGGGGCGTGTATGCAAAAATTCCTTCTTTCTATTATGATGGACCTCTGATTGTCTAGTTAGAAACTGACCACTTTTGAGACATGTAGTCCATGTATGTAATTAATGACACCGAATAGGGAATAATCTAGTTAGAAACTGCCCGCTTTTGAGACATGTAATCCATGGATGTAATCAATGTCTTATTTTTTGATATTTTCTTCAAAATATAAAATATAATTGTGTCAGGCAAAAAACTTAACCATTCAGAGTTAGAGTTGGAAGTAAAATGTCATTTCATTGAGTTATACATATGAAAGTGATGTAATTATTACCTTGTATGATGCAAGAGTTAGGATCAAAGTTTTAAGTTGCTGGTCTCTTCTCTTCCTCTACTTTGGCTAGATATGGCTTCTATTTGGTAATTTCTTTTTTGACTTATCTTGAATGTGAATGGTTTGACAATCAAACTTTGCCCATCGCTAATTGGTTAATGCAGGCTGGGAAATATGATAACTAATGCGACAGGTGATCTACGTACAGCTGGGGTGGTTCAAGTTTTGGATGTTGGTTGTGGTGTTGCCAGCTTTTCAGCTTATCTAATTCCAATGGACATTCAAACAATGTCTTTCGCTCCTAAAGATGGCCATGAAAATCAGATTCAATTTGCTTTAGAGCGAGGAATTGGTGCAATGATTTCTGTTTTGGCCACAAAACAGTTACCTTTTCCCAGAAACTCATTTGAAATGGTTCATTGTTCGCGTTGCCGTGTTGATTGGCATGAAAATGGTAAAATGGACAGATAGCTGTTCTCTTTTGTGGATTTTCTATTAGTTATTTGCAATTTCATGTACCTTGAATTACGATGCTCATGCTCTGTATTTTCAAACTTATTGGATCATATCGGGCTACTTCATGAATATCATAAAAAAAAAATTGAGGGAATTCCTCTCCAAGAGGGAGACGATGGGGTTAAGCCATACCCCAAGCTAATTTATTAGAATATAGATAGAAAAGTTAATACAAGGAGTCAATCACAGAATTGATCTTAACACCCAAATCAGACGAAATCCCCGCATACCAACTTTTCACTAGCGCCAGAGAAGCACACCAAGTGCCTTCCCACGTCTTCTCCTTACTCCTGAAGATGTGGGCGTTCCTTTCCTTCCTAACTTCCCAACAAACACCAATAACTAACAGATCTCAGGCTGGTCGAAGACATAGCTTGATCCTCTTCCGCTGCCAAATTGTCCAAAGGGAGCGAAGGGAGCCTGGATTACCCTTCAGGCCCAGCTTATCCCGCAGGGACCTCTAGATGAATATCATAAATGATTAATCAACTGTAATACTATTTCTGTAATATGTGACAGTTGGTGAATTGTCTATCATGAATCTTTGTCAACTAATAGGTTTCTATGGACTTGACATGTATCTTAGTGCTACTGGTGCCATATATACGTGTACTAATTAGTGAAAGCCAAATCGTATCTTATGTTTTGGCCTTTTGGGGTCCGTGCATTTGTATGTGAATTGTATTAGTTCATCGCAAGTTTCTGAATAGGTCTGTTGGACCCACTAATAGAGAATTGGATTATCTCCTCTTTTTTCTCGTCAAGTATAACATACTAGATTTAGTTGTTCATCGATCTTTTGATTGAAACCCAACAGAAAGATTGACTGGATTACAGGATGAGGAGTTTTTTGCTCTCTCTTCCAATATTTTTGAGCAACCTTGAAGCACTTAGCAGTTTCTATTTCTCCGATTGCTCATCACTTTGCTAGCTTTGCAATTCTTGACATAAGAAATAAGTATTGACTTTGTCCGAATGGATAATTACCTTGTGGATATAACAGTACTCATCGAAGGCTTTTCGTAGTGCCTTCTGACCGCTGCTTGTTTTTCAGTCCACTAATTCAAACAACATTATTTTTGGTTGTAAAGAGGCTACTTCACCATTTGCATGGTTTCTTTATCATTAACATTATTGCAATCTTCACTAGGACATCTTCTTTGCGTAACCTTTATCTTCTTGTAGAAATAACCCCACATCTTGCTAGCTTAAGGCGATTTTTCCTTTATCAGTTGGTAGGACTGCTGTAATTGTCTTTTTGATTTGGATTTGCAAGATCCAAACCAAAATAACGAGCAAAGGCTCCATACCCAATTAGTATTGGGTCTGGTTATAGATCAAGTATTCAAGTTTTAAATTAGGGATTAGCAATTTTTTATAATTCTCCTTGTAATCTCACTTCTCTTTCTTTTAGATTTCTTAGTTTATTGGAAATAGCTACTACTAATATTTCCTCTCAATGGATTCTGGTTTCATTTCACTTTTCCCTAAGGATTTATTCAAGCAACGGTTTGTATTATATACTTTATGAAGAAGAAAGTTTGTTTTTAAATTTTTTTTGCAAGTGATGTGGAACATCACCTTTGCTGGGAGAGAGGCATCATAATTATGAAATGAAAGCGAAACTCTTCCGATTCAGAAAAAGGCAAAAATGGGGGCAAAAGTCAACCTAATCACTCAATATCATCCTATAGGTGGTTGGCAACGCTATATCTATCATGCTTTTTGAGAAATGCTTGGGTAGGCGACCATGGTGAATGACTACTGACTAGCCACTAAACCAAGCAAAATCCTCACCTCCCTTTTCTGCTAATGCACTCTTTTCCCGAATCGAAACCATTCAATGAATCCCAACTGGTCCAGAATGGCTTATTTTCATGTCTAAATCAGGAGTTTACGAGTTCTGTAGTGTTTCTACCTATCTATTGTCTCATTAAGCATGCTAAAAAGGGCTTTCTTCGAAAATAAAGATGACAGAAATAACCAGAGCTGACTGCGGAAAGTATGGAAAAACATCTCGTAATGTATTTCACCATAAAATCGATTATGCTCCTGCGGAAGTATCTCTTTTTACGGAATTTCAGTTGTCAAAGTGCGGATCTCATATAGTCAAAATAAGAAGGGATGTGCAGTCATGAATCAGACCAACTGAAATCGAGCAAGTAAGGAAATGAATGAATGAAAGAAGTCCTCACGAAGTTCAATACATTCTTACAAGCCAGCTTCAGTTGTGCCTAAAAAAAAGTGCTTCTCCTGTGTAGTTCCCTTGTATTCCTTCCACTTTTGATGAGCAGTCATGGGTCCAACGCATGAGTCATCAAGTTCCACCTAATTTTCAAGGAACCAGTGAAAATGCTTTCAAGATTTTCAAGGAACCATTGCAAATGTGTTAATATGGATCAGTGCAGTTCACTAATTTTGCAAATTTTCAGGGCCTACTTGAACGAAAATCCTGAGTTCAAGTAAGACTTGATCAGTACATAATTCTGCATGTCAAGATGATTCAGCATGTCAAGATTTTATGTGTTGTTGAAATAGTATTGTTATGTCGAATGCATGTTTCTAATTAAAGCCTATATGAATCCTCCATTTCGCTTTACCTTGCCATACTTAATCTTAAGATCTTGATATTTACTTTTTTATCGTTTTTCTAGATGGCATACTGCTCAAAGAAGTGGATCGCCTTCTACGACCAAATGGGTATTTTGTGTACTCAGCTCCACCTGCTTATAGAAAAGATAAAGCTTATCCAATCATTTGGGAGAAGCTGGTAAATTTGACTACAATCATGTGCTGGAAACTCATTGCACAAGAGGTGCAGACTGCTATCTGGCTCAAGGAAGAAAATGAAATATGCCGACTACAGAATGCTGAGAGGAATATATTGACTACATGTGAAGCTGCGGATGATTTGGTCGCATCATGGAAAATCCCATTAAGAAACTGTGTTAAATTGAGATCGGAGCAATCAATTATTCAGAAACTCCCTCCTATTCCTGAACGGTTTACAGTATATTCAAAAAGTCTTGAAAAATTAGGTTAGTTAATTCTTCATTGTATTGTATGGAAACATTTACATACTCTTTCATTGCCTTTTCATGTTTCTGTTAATTTGTTTCCACCATTTGCCCCAAAAAAAAAAAATAGTTTTGACAATACTGGCACTATCTGTTCAATGGGAATATAATTGTTGCACCTGTTGCTTCTCTCGATATTTCATAAGAACATACCACTGCTTTTATCCACATTACTAGTTGAATCTGTGAATAAAATCATGTATGCTGCATTGTCTTATTACTGTGCAAGTGGGACTACCGCTCCTGTTATGGATAATCCAAAGTTCACCCTTTCAATAATTTTCTTCATCTGGATATACTAAACATCCGTCCTTTGACTCCTTTCCCCTGAAAACATAGATCAAATCCTCCACATAGATATAGTGCTGTGGTGGTTATGGGGGCCACCTTTTTCATCCTCCTATATAATTGGCACCATGTAAAAATTTCCTTGAAAAGAAAAGCTGGGAATCTCTTTGCTATGGGAATCGTTTACCAGAAACTGTGTCTATTCCTTTACTTCATGTTGCACACTCTGCTCCACCAAAAAAAATAGGGTGGTCATGCCTAGGTTTTTTTGGGATAAAAACTCCCCAAAAATAACTAAAATTAATATTAGACTCCTACTACTATCAGAGAATAAAAACAGTCCAGGGACTTCAAGAAAGAGAGAGAGATTTATGGTAGTATTCATCATTTATCATGCTATGTAGTCAGAGTTTCCTCAATCTATGCTAATTTACAACAATTTTATCTGTTTTTCCCTGGCACATGTTTCTGCGCCAGTTTACATGACGGTTGATTATGCTATCAATAGGTGTCACTCCGAATGGATATGATCTGAATACAAAATTTTGGCAAGAACAAGTCCTCCAATATTGGAAGCTGATCAGTGCTAACCAGATGGATATCCGAAATATTATGGACATGAATGCTTATTATGGTGGATTTTCTGTAGCATTTCGTACCTTGCCTGTCTGGGTGATGAATATAGTTCCAGCAACCATGAGTAACACCTTGTCTGCTATATATGATCGTGGATTGATTGGTGCTTTTCACGACTGGTGGGATGCCATCATTCTATTGACCACTTGTATTTATCATCATTAACTTCTTGTTATTAACATCCACTAATACTCCTATTATAGGTGTGAGCCATTCTCAACATACCCACGTACGTATGATCTATTGCATGCATTTCATCTTTTTTCTCACTACACTGGTCGCGAGGAAGGTTGTTCTATAGAAGATATCATGCTTGAAATGGACCGCATTGTTCGTCCTCAGGTACCATCTTCCAAAATTTTCTCTAATGCTTTTGAGCCAAGGAGAGTAAATAACATGAATTTCTCTATGTTGACCAGAAAATCTTAAGTTTTTTTCACATAATACAGTATATGGCCTTTGTGCTTTAATAACTATACAGCCCTGAGCACCTTCTGATATGGCTACCCATATATACTATGTATTCTCTTTATATGTTAGTTAAATCGTATTCCTTCAAAATTGCTTGTTTGAGTTAAATTGTGTTTAGTAGTAGGATGCCCACTGATTCACTGGGTTTCAAATATCTTTAATACATGAAAAATAATCCAGGTAATTCATGGACATGTTAATAATTTTATAAGAGGTCAACTCTTCTAACTCTTATTATACCTGACCATTGTTATACAAGTAGCTCGCCAAAGGTCCGAGCCCTCGTACTAGTAGGTTAGGTTCAGAAGGCTTCCTGCATGGTTTAGATCATGGAGTATCTGTGAAATGTTGGGGAGATTTGTAAGACAGATGATATGAAATTCATGCAATTTTTATATGGCTGCCGTATTTTTTTCTCCAAACACCTTGACCTGTTTGACATCCGTAAATGTAAAACTGCAGACAACCATATGTAACATTCTATGCAGTTGGTAATAACGAGCTACCAATTTCTTAGTTTCTCGGGCAGCCTTCATGTGATTAAGATGTCTACTGAGGTCCAAGTAAGTTGACAAGGATGAGTGTGGGTGGTAAAAGTTGCACCTATGCAAGTCAGAGACAGTGGCCAATGACAGCCTGGCATGCAGGCTTGTTTCCATGGTGAAGAATGAGAAGTACACTCCCGGCTACCAGACTGACCTCAAGTTAGAAATCTCGAGTGAGAGAACTTACAACACCTGACATAATCTGTGCCTTCGTGGACTTGGATTATTCACCAAGGCATTGCCAGGAAGTCATCCTCAAGACTACTGAGATCAAGCAAGGCAGAAATCATACATTGGGAGCAGCCGGACCTCCTAGCGAGTTTTGGGTTGGACATTCTCAGACATAAATCTCTAAGAGTCCTCGGAACAAATCGACGGCTTGAGGAGCAATTGACTTCCTAGCGAAGTCCGGGTTGGACATCCTCAAGTCATTTCAGGTTCTTATATTTCAATGACGCCCGGTAGACTTTTCAACAGGCTACTACGGCACAAAATCTCTACTAAGCGTGGAATAACTCGGATCACGGAGGAGATTAAGGTGCGACAGATGTCTTGGGATGGTTATGCTAACCAACTCAGGAAACTGTGATGCGAAACAATGCAGGTGAAAATAATGTCAGTAATTAATTGAGCAGGCAGGGCGTAACTATTATTTTTAATACCAAGCGGGACAAGCGATTCAAACAAGTAACATGGGTATTTGCTTTGGGAACTACTATCACAATGCCAATCACTTATCGAATCCAGGCGATAAATAAACTATGCTTAAATTACTGGCTAATAGTCCTACTCGCAATATTTAGATTAGCAACTTAGCAGACCAGGTGGACGCTCAACCTCACGACAGGGCAGCAGTTGGCAATGATAATGTACTAGAGACTCAATTGGTGAAACACGACGGTACCTGATCGAGTAGGGGAAATCTTACTGAGGAGGTGATGATGGTGGCGCGGGAACGTTCTCCGGAGTCGGCAGGACTTCCGGGTGAGGCGATGGTGGTGCTGGGGCCTTCAGGGCTGCGCTCGTCACCGGGTGAGGATTTGCAAGCAGGTGGAGGCAAACGATGTTCCGATGTACCGGCGCGTCAGGGTGCCAACGACGATGCCACTCGCTGATGCCGAGGCGGGCCTCAGCGTCACAAACCACGGTGTAGGTGATGCGTTCCACGTACTCCTCCACGCCTCTCCTTCCGAGAATTGAAAGTCGAGGAAGGGGGAGTTGATGTCGAGGTACCCGTTTCGTCTTCGATCATCCCATGGTCCACGTCGGGGTCCGCCATGTGGGCATGCCGGAGCTGTGAGAGGAGGATGGGTCGGGTGTGGCTCGGGTAGTGGGGTATGGGTTGGTTCGGGTCGGATCGGATTGGATTGCGAGAGAGAAAGGGAGAGAGAGGGGATGGGATGGATAGGGGGAGGGAAAGGGGCTGGATCGGGTGTGGGAGGAAGGAGGGGTCGGACAAAGGGTAAGGGGGTTCGGTGGGTATGGTGGCGCCGGTGGTGGGGCAGGCGGGTCGGGTGGGATAGGAAGGAGGGGCTCGGGGCAGTGGGGTGGCGCCGGTGGGGGGGGCAGGCCGGTCGGGTGGGAGAGAGGGGAAGGGGATCGGGGTGGGGTGGTGGCGCCGGTGATGGGGGCAGGCCGGTCGGGTGGGGGAAAACAAGGAGGGGGGGGGGTCGGGATGGGAGTGGTGGTGCCGGTGATGGGGGCAGGCCGGGCGGGTGGGGGAAGTAGAGAGGGGGAATCGGGATGGGGGCCGGGGGCTGGACGGGCAGCACGGACAGGGGGTAGGGAGACGGCTCGCGGGAGAGAGAGGGAGAGAGAGATGAGGGGCGGCGGTGGGGCTAGGGAACATAAAAGAAAAGAAAGGATTTAGGGTTTCACACACCTAATCTGATCCTAGGGTTTCACACACCTAGGCTTTGAGTTTGGGGTTTCATACGCCTAACCCTGGTTTCTCTCAACACGCATGTGGAGGAAAACGAGAATTTTATTATTCATCAATGCCATTACATGATCCATGGGCAGGCCTATATAAAGGCCTGCGATAACAAACGAAAGTCCCTGGAAGTCGAGGTGGGACTAAATAACACAATGCAAAAAATAAAAACAAATGAAAACATCCATGATGGTGCAGACTGTCTGATCAGAGCCATAGGCTCAGGTGGCGCCTCCTGCGTTGGTACACGCGTCATGGGCGCTGCTCGATGTCCCCATCATTCTCCCGGGGTGGGAGAGAGCTCGACTCCGTCGAGTAAGGCTCGGTGCGGCTCTCGTATAGCTCCAGCAGGTCCGGGTCAAGCCGTTGCAGTTCTTCTCGCTTCACCCATGTATCCTCAGAAGGAGGTTTTCCTTTCCAGCGAATCAGGTACCTCCGGGTTCCACCGTCTCTACCAGAGACAATCTCGTCATCTAGAATTTTATCAATGCCGTCTGCTGTGGGATTTGGGATATTTTGGGGTAGTGGAGGTAAGGAGGTGCGCTCAGAAACAGGGTCCAAGATAGGCTCGTCTACCAGAGGGTTACTAGGGTTGAAATTTGGGCCCTTGTAGGCCACTAAATCTTCGATATTGAAAGTCGGACTAATGCCAAAACCCTCAGGTAGGTCGATAACATAGGCATTGTCATTTATCTTCCTTAGGATCCGAAAGGGGCCGGCACTGCGTGCATGTAGTTTCTTAACAGTTCCCGGGGGAAACCGTTCCGGGCGGATCCGGACCATCACATAATCCCCGATGTTAAAAGTTTGAACTCGTTTTCGGGCATCGGCTCGTAATTTATAGTCGGCATTGCTTTGCTCTTTCTTTATGTAATTCATGCATGTGTGATGCAAATGCAGATGCAGACTCGGAGACTCGATGATGATTAGCCATGGGAATTAGATCTATTGGTTGCCTAGGCTTAAAACCATGGACAATTTTATGTGGATTCATGCCGGTAGTTCTATTAACAGATGAATTATATGCAAACTCGGCAATGGATAGTTTGAGATCCCAACTCCCGACATGTTCGCCTACCAAGGTTCGCAGGAGATTTCCCAGACTCCGGTTGACCACTTCCGTTTGACCATCAGTCTGTGGGTGGAATGCGGTAGAGAATTGAAGCTTGGTGCCCAGTTTGTGCCAAAGGGTCTTCCAGAAAAAACTAGTGAACTTGACATCCCTATCGGACACAATGGTCTTTGGTAGCCCATGCAACCTTACAATGCCATCAAAGAATATTTTGGCAACTCGAGACGCATCAGAGGTTTTGGAACATGGTAGAAAATGGGCCATCTTGGAGAAGCGGCCTACCACCACTAGAACTGAATCGTGCTTTCTGAGGGTCTTGGGGAGACCGAGCACGAAATCCATACTGATGTCTTGCCAGGGGCAGTTGGGAACCGGCAGTGGTGTATACATGCCGGTATTTTGCTTTTGTTGCTTGGCCAACTGGCAGGTGTGACACCGACTCACATGTTTAGCGATATCTCGCTTCAGACTTGACCAGAAAAATCGATACTCAATGGCCTCGATGGTTTTATTAATGCCAAAATGGCCAACAAGACCACCCGCATGAAGCTCCCAAATAAGGAATTCACGAAGGGATGTTCGGGGGATGCACAGCCGACGGCCACGGAAGAGGTACCCGTTTTGCATGAGGTACCCGTCTATTTCTTGAACTGTACCGTCTACTAGTGCAGCATAGACTTCACCGAAATCGAGACAGGACTCGTACTCAGCTCTCAGCCTTTCAAAACCTTCGACCGAAGCGGTCAACTTAGACAGAACGAACATGCGACGACTGAGGGCGTCGGCCGCCTTGTTTTCTACTCCCGCTTTATGGCGCAGGGTGAAAGTGTAGTCCTGGAGGAACTCAACCCAGCGACCATGCCGTGCATTAAGCTTCTTCTGTGAGTAGATATACCGCAGGGCCTCATGGTTAGAATAGATAACAAATTCTTGCGGGAGCAGGTAGTGTTGCCAGTGGCAAAGCGACTGGATCACCGCATAGAATTCCTTATCGTAAGTGGAGTATCGCTGTCGAGTTTCATTCAACTTCTCTCTAAAATACGCGACAGGATGACCTTCTTGGGAGAGGACGCCCCCAATGCCGATTCCGGAGGCGTCACAGGCTACTTCAAAGAGTTTGGTGAAATCTGGGAGGCGCATCACAGGGGCCTCAACCATTCGCTTTTTGATTTCCAGAAAAGCCCTAGTGGCAGCACTCGTCCACTCAAACTCGCCCTTTTTCAGACAGTCTGTGATTGGGGCCGTAATGGTACTGAACCCCTTGATGAATCTCCTGTAAAAGGTGGCGAGACCGTGGAAGCTCCGGACATCCCGGATGTTCTTGGGTTCGGGCCACTCTTCAATTGCGCGGACTTTTTCCGGGTCGGCAGAAACCCCGTTGACAGAGACAATAAAACCGAGGAAGTGGACTTGGGTGGCAAGAAAAGTGCATATTTTTGGATTGGCAAATAGCTTTTTCTTCCTTAGCACCGCGCAGACTTGCCGAAGGTGGTCTAAGTGCTGTGCCTGGGACTGACTATAGATGAGTATGTCATCAAAGTACACCACAAGGAATTTTCCCATATAAGGGCGGAGTACTTGTGTTATTACTCTCATGAAAGTGCTCGGTGCATTGGTCAGCCCAAAAGGCATAACCATTCACTCGTACAGTCCGTCCTTGGTCTTAAACGCCGTCTTCCACTCATCTCCAGGGCGGATGCGAATTTGGTGGTAACCACTCTTCAAGTCAACTTTGGAGGAGACTGTGGCTCCAGACATTAGGTCTAACAGATCATCCAGGCGAGGGATAGGGAAACGGTATTTGACCGTTATCTTATTGATGGCACGGCTATCTACGCACATACGCCAGGTTCCATCCTTCTTGGGCGTAAGCAGAGCTGGAACCGCGCAAGGACTCATACTTTCTTTGATGAAGCCCTTCTGCAATAATTCATCAACTTGCCGTTTTAACTCGGCATGTTCTGTAGGGTTCATTCGGTAATGGGGCAGGTTGGGGAGACTGGCTCCAGGAACCAAGTCGATGGAGTGTTGTATGTCACGCATCGGAGGTAATTGGTCTGGGAGGTCCTCAGGGAAGACATCAGTGAACTCTTTCAGTACTGGGGCCACCTCTAGGGGAAAATCTGGGGTGGACTCTTTAGAAACTTCCCGGGCTGCAAGGATCATGATTGGAGCCCCCTTTTCCAGCTCGATGCTCAATTCCTTGGCACCGATATAACTAACGCTGCTAGTCTTCTTGGCGGAGGGGGTGGACTTTTGTGCGGGTGGACCATTCTTGGGCTGAGAGGGTAACAGCTTAATTTTCTTGCCTTCATGTTCAAACAGGCACATGTTGGATCGGCCATAGATGAGAACATCATTATCGAAAAGCCAAGGCCGTCCTAGTATGACTTGACCCACATCCATAGTCAAAACATCACACCAGATCTTCTCCTGATAGGCATTGAAGTTTATGGGGACCAAACATCTCTGCTTGACCTCCATTGCCGTAGAGTTGATCCAGGAGACTTGATATGGTCGAGGATGGGAAACTGCCTTCAACCCAGTCTTGGAGATCACGGCAGACGAAACTGCGTTAACGCAACTTCCACTGTCGATGATCACTTTGCAGTTCTTATCTCCGATTCGGGTAAAGGTATGAAAGATGTTGGTACGCCTCCAATCATCTTGTTCTTTGGGCTGGGACAGCGCGCACCTTATAACGGCCAACTCAGTGGGGGCTGTGCGCCTAAGGCAACCTAGAGTGAAGTCATCGCCCTCTTCATCGAAGTCTCCTTCATCATCATCAGCTTGGTAAACGAACCCATCCATGTCTGACTCTAGGGCCTCAACAGGTGTGCCATCAATGATGTTGATTTTGACGGGGCTGGGGCAGTTTGCAGCCACGTGCCCATAGCCCTGGCACTTGTAGCATTTGATGAGGTGACTGACTTTGGAAAAGTCCCTCTCAGGGCCCTTACCATGACTGTCCCTTTCGTTGCTCCGACTCGTGGGGTCTGTCCTGGGTTGGGATTGGGTGGGATTAGGCCGACTCGGATAATTGCTCGGGGAGGGACGAGGAGCATGACTCCGGGAATCACCCCTGTGAGGGTGGCTAGATCGGAAGCTATCAAGATCTTGGACTAGGGCATACGCCCTTTCTAGCTCGGTGACATCACGAGCAAGGAGCTCATTCCTCAAGTCTTCTCTCAACCCTGATCGAAAACGGGATAGGACCTGGACGGGGGTTTCGGTTCCCAAGATATTGCAGCGAGTCAAGAACTCATCGAATTTGGCCACATAGTCCTTGGCGGATTTGTTGCCCTGGGTGAATTGGTGCCACTGGTCCAGAAGGCGGGCTTGATATGACGGAGGCATATATTTGCCTTTTAACTCGTTCTTCATCGCGACCCAATTATCGATGGGGTCTTAAGTTCGGACAACTCTCAGTGCCTCGACGTTGGTCCAGTATTGACTAGCAGGTCCACTCAGTTTCATTGCGGCAAAACGGACTTTCCTTGGTTCCGTTAAGGGATACTAGGCAAAATATCGGTCCATGGATTGGAGCCAGTCCAAGAAAAACTGGGTATCATGTCTGCCATCGAAGGAGGGCACTTCTAACCTGATGCTCCGGAGATATTGTTCATCCGGATCTTGATGATTTTGCCAGGGTGGCCGAAAGTCTTGAGGATCCAGGGGTGGTGGAGTCCGTGGTGGAACTTGGTCCAGACGGTCAAAACGGGCTTCCGTATCACGCTGGTAAGCAGCAAAGTTCTGGTTCATGGTGGCTATCCCTTGAGCTAACTCGGTAAGTGTCCTAGCCAAGGTGTCGAGATCCATGTTAAAACTATCCGACTCACTAGACTCTCCTAACAGGTATGGCCTACCTCTACGGGTTGGCATGCACAATTAAAAATGATGCTTAATGAATGCTAGGTTCGAATGCAATTACCATGCCTACCTAAACCATGCTCTGATACCAGAAATGATGCGAAACAATGCAGGTGAAGATAATGTCAGTAATTAATTGAGCAAGCAGGGCGTAACTATTAATTTTGATACCAAGCGGGACAAGCGATTCAAACAAGTAATATGGGTATTTGCTTTGGGAACTACTATCACAATGCCAATCACTTATCGAATCCAGGCGATAAATAAACTATGCTTAAATTACTGGCTAATAGTCCTACTCGCAATATTTAGATTAGCAACTTAGCAGACCAGGTGGACGCTCAACCTCACGACAGGGGCAGCAGTTGGCAATGATAATGTACTAGAGACTCAATTGGTGAAACACGACGGTACCTGATCGAGTAGGGGAAATCTTACTGAGGAGGTGATGATGGTGGCGCAGGAACGTTCTCCGGAATCGGCAGGACTTCCGGGTGAGGCGATGGTGGTGCTGGGGCCTTCGGGGCTGCGCTCGTCACCGGGTGAGGATTTGCAAGCAGGTGGAGGCAAATGATGTTCCGATGTACCGGCGCGTCAGGGTGCCAGCGACGATGCCACTTGCTGATGCCGAGGCGGGCCTCAGCGTCACAAACCACGGTGTAGGTGATGCGTTCCACATACTCCTCCACGCTCTCTCCTTCCGAGAATTGAAAGTCGAGGAAGGGGGAGTTGATGTCGAGGTACCCGTCTTCGTCTTCGATCATCCCATAGTCCACGTCGGGGTCCGCCATGTGGGTATGCCGGAGCTGTGAGAGGAGGGTGGGTCGGGTGTGGCTCGGGTAGTGGGGTATGGGTTGGTTCGGGTCAGATCGGATTGGATTGCGAGAGAGAAAGGGAGAGAGAGGGGATGGGATGGATAGGGGGAGGGAAAGGGGCTGGATCGGGTGTGGGAGGAAGGAGGGGTCGGACAAAGGGTAAGGGGGTTCGGTGGGTGTGGTGGCGCCGGTGGTGGGGCAGGCGGGTCGGGTGGGATAGGAAGGAGGGGCTCGGGGCAGTGGGGTGGCGCCGGTGGGGGGGGCAGGCCGGTCGGGTGGGAGAGAGGGGAAGGGGATCGGGGTGGGGTGGTGGCGCCGGTGATGGGGGCAGGCCGGTCGGGTGGGGGAAAGCAAGGAGGGGGGGGGGGGGGGTCGGGATGGGAGTGGTGGTGCCGGTGATGGGGGCAGGCCGGTCGGGTGGGGGAAGTAGAGAGGGGGAATCGGGATGGGGGCCGGGGGCTGGACGGGCAGCACGGACAGGGGGTAGGGAGACGGCTCGCGGGAGAGTGAGGGAGAGAGAGATGAGGGGCGGCGGTGGGGCTAGGGAACAGAAAAGAAAAGATTTAGGGTTTCACACACCTAATCTGATCCTAGGGTTTTACACACCTAGGTTTTGGGTTTGGGGTTTCACACGCCTCACCCTGGTTTCTCTCAACACGCATGTGGAGGAAAACGAGAATTTTATTATTCATCAATGCCATTACATGATCCATGGGCAGGCCTATATAAAGGCCTGCGATAACAAACGAAAGTCCCTGGAAGTCGAGGTGGGACTAAATAACACAATGCAAAAAATAAAAACAAATGAAAACATCCATGATGGTGCAGACTGTCTGATCAGAGCCATAGGCTCAGGTGGCGCCTCCTGCGCTGGTACACACGCCATGGGCGCTGCTCGATGTCCCCATCAAACTGTCTCTCATAATGGAAAGATCACGCACACCTTTGGTCAAGAGGAGGGAATAGATACCCATCTCCACACCGAAGATCAAGGAGATCTCTCCATCGACATCCAAAGAAGAAAAAAGTGAATACACTCTCGATAAGGATGGGATCATGATCATCATCTTAGGGTCGCGGCCAATTGTTATGGAGCCAATCACAGCATGGCATATTGGCCAGTGATGAACGTGAAGGACTATCTCGTCTGTCTACAAAAGCTTGACCACGATCACCAGCTAAATGGTATTGAACCCTAGATTTGACCTCATTCTGGTTCTTTCTTTTTTTTCTTCTCAAGAAAACTTTACTGATTTTAAATCCCGAGGGTCCTTGATCATACTCAAGGGCCAACTCACCTCAGGGTGTTAGTATTTGGTTATAGGTTCGAGCGCAGGGAAAAAGATATTTAACAACCTTAGCTTTCAGAGCTACTTAAGGTCATGGTCACCAATTGCCATCTCTTGATACATATATTAAAAGTTTAAAACCAAATGAGTCCTGTTCATTTATATATAATGTCATGCAACGGAAACTGATTTATATGTGTGTTACGGTATCAATCTATTTCTATTTATGCTTAATTATTATTGATAAATATTCTACTACACCCGGATATTTATGTATCCTGATTTCGGCCCTTGTCATTTTCTATGGCTGAACATGTAGCTATTCTTATAAATTTCTGAAACAAATTGTACGATGATACCATGCTTTATGTCAAATGACTGCTTTCAGTTATGACTGAACATTTTGTATTCATTTTTTTTTTCCAATTCATAATTGTACATAGAAAAATCTTTTCAATTTGCATTCAGTGTTGTTGTCGATGGGTGAGAACTGATATATTCTGAATAATTATTCAGTGTTCTTTCCATTCCTTTTATATATGCATCATAAAATTACTTGTGATTCTCAAATGAAGTGATAGTCCCAACAATCATTCTCTATGCATCATATCTCAATAACCTAAAAATATCAATGCATAATAGGCAAACAGACAGACTTCATATAACACTTCAAATGTACAGGGTTTTATCATCATCAGAGATGAAGAGTCTATCGTCTCAAGAATTGAACGTATTGCACCCAAATTTCTTTGGGACGTAAAATCGGTTAAGTTGGAAAATGAAGCAAGGGAAACGGTGCCTGTACTAGTTTGTAGGAAAAAGTTTTGGGCCATTGTTTGAGGTATAGTTGTTGTCCTTTGAAGCTCTCTCTCTCTCTCTCTCTCTCTCTCTCTCTCATACTTTCGAGTTCTAACTATTACTTACTGTCCGCTTGATCTTTGAACTTACAGATGGATTTTGGGCTATCTAAATGTATCTAGATGGATTCGCGATTGGTATTGCTGAAGAAATAGTGGATTAGCACTATGCAATTACTGATAAAGGAGTACACGTGCTAACCTGTCTGATAGAAGTCGCCGCCAATTGAGGAATGCTTGTGAAAAATGGCATTCTACTCTTTTCATATGAAAGCATGGTGGTGTGATGAACTCAGTTCTTGATAAAGCATCTATTTTTTGCTTACAAAAATTTATTTGTTATCTGTGACTGCTTGTTGGGATGAGCTTATATTAGGGCAGCGTATTTTTTTTGTGTTCAGTGTGTACATAAACCGATACTCTAAACGTCTTTGTTGAACGGTTAGTCCCACATATGTAATGGGACCTGAAGATCATTGTCTTTTATGTATCTATAAGGTCGGTCTTTTGGAGTACTCCGGGTGTTGTCACATGGTATCAGAGCTTGGCCCGCTCCGAGAGCGTCTCCTTAGTGGCCTTGTCTCACGCGCTGACGCCTCTCTACGCATGCAGGTAGTTTCTTGTTGAAACGTGCTTTGCATGCGGGCGGGTGTTGAGCTATTAGCCCCCCATTAGTAATGGGAGCGGAGATATGTTGTGACTATCTCTGATGGCAACCAAATGACTGCCACCTTGAACCCGCAGCCCCGCCCAAAATGAAGCCTGCAAGCCCGGCCCCTCATGGTTTTGTTTAAACATGTACGGGTTCGGTTTGGTTCGGCTCAGCTCAGTTCAATTTGGCTCAGTTCAGCTTGACTCGGTTCGGTTTGGCTCGGCTCAGCTCTGTTCAGCTTGGGTTTGGCTCGGCTTAGTTTGGTTCGATTCGGCCCGGCTCGGTTCAGTTTGGCTTGGTTCGGCTCGGTTCGGTTCAGCTTGGTTCGGTTTGTTTCGGCTCTATTCGGTTCGGTTCGGCTCATCTCAGTTCGGCTCGGCTAGGTTCACTTTGGTTCGGCTCAGCTCGGATCAATTTGGTTCGGCTTGGCTCGGTTCAGTTTGGTTTGGTTCGGCTCCATTTGGTCCGGTTTGGCTCGGTTCGGTTTTGATTTTATATTCATGAATCGGAAGGTAAAGAATACAAAGTGTAGGCCAGGATCTTGTGAAAATTGAGTTCGGCTCGGCTCGGCTCAATTCGGATAGGGTAATATTGCATGAAAAGTTGTATTAGTGTAAATTGAATACTAACTGCAGGGGTCAAGGAATAATACCAATTCATGTGCTATGGAGTAAGGTGACAATCTCTCTCTCTCTCTCTCTCTCTCTCTCTCTCTCTCTCTCTCTCTCTCCTTGTTCTTTTGTTTATTCTATCTTTTGAATGTATATAGTGGGATTAACTAACATCCTGCACTTAATTGCGAGGTAATATACAAATCTACATAATTAACATAATTAGTAATGGGATCGGAGATATGTTGTCACTATGTCGGATGAGTTCTTTAGGAGTTTTTTGAAGGTCATCCTCATCTTCTAAGTTAGGTGGATTCATATCAGTTTCATTTGGGCTATCGTAAGTTTGAGGAAACAGATCGAGATGAACCCACCCTCTCATCACGAACCCACCCTCTCATCACATCGATCAACATGACTCATCAGGCGCGGACTGATTCAAAAATGGCGCGTGCAAGTGAAATCAAGGGAAAATTATTCATCTCTCACCTTATATACCCCCCCCCCCCCCCCCCCCCCCGCAGCCCCTTGACATGGCAGTCCAAGCCAGCCTGCCTAAAAACCCTTCTACCCTTATTGATGGGACCCCTTGGTGTGACATTCCGACTTGGTCATTTTTTGGGAGGAGTGGGTGTGAGCGCGGAAAAAGATTCGGGTCGTCTTTATTGCGGATCACACGAGATTACAAATTTTTGATCAGGAGATTGTGGGAGAGATCCTCTGGAGGGTCCCTTTGATCCGCGTCTCCACGTGGTATTCGTGCGAGAGCTCTGAAGGGGTTGCCCAGGACAGGGGTCTTTACAGGGTGAGGGTTTTTGAGAGGCTAAGGAGTTTCCGCCGTTGATTTTGTCCCGTCCGTGCTTTGCGCTTTCTCGGCTAGGGAGACTTTGGGCTTCGTTCCTCGATCTTCGTGTCTTCCTCGATCCTTGCTCGACCTCGGCGTCCTTGATCGTCGGTTCGCGACGTCGATCGTGCTTTTTGCGTCAGCTTTGGCTTTAGCTTTCGGCTTTGGCGTAGCTTCGGCGTGGCTCTGGCTTTTGCTTTGCTTTGGCGCTTGCGTTTGAACGTAGACGGGTAGAGACTTGCGATGCTTTAGTTCTTCCGGACTTCGCGTCGTATCGGCTAGAACGTGCGGTGCTTTGCTCGTGACCGGCGTAGTTACTTGGCTTCGGCACGTGCGTTGCTTTGGCGCGGGCTTTACCGGTGCGTCTGCTTTGGCTTCTGGCGTTGGCTTTGACTTCAGCTTTGACTTGATCTTCTTCTCAAACGGCGATGGCTACTTCTTCAAGGCTTCTTTATTCTTTCGGCTTCCTCGACGGTTGTGGCGTCGGCTTGGCTTTTCGGCGGGGGTAGCACCGATCTTCGTGCGACGGTTGTAGCGTCGACTTTTGTTGATGAAGACGGCGGAGGTAGCACCGATCTCCGTGCGACGGTTGTGGCGTCGGCTTTTGTTGATGAAGACGGTGGGGTAGCACCGATCTCCGTGCGACGGTTGTAGCGTCGACTTTTGTTGACGAAGACGGCAGGGGTGGCACCGGCTTCCGTGCGACGGTTGTAGCGTCGGCTTTTGTTGACGAAGACAGCAGGGGTAGCACCGGCTTCAGGCCTTCTTCTCCCGGCTTTCTTCTTCGTGCGAGGAGTCGATGCCTTGATTGAAGACGACGGGTGTTGTCGGCTTCGATCTTCTTCTCCGGCCTTTGCTTATGGCGTCTTCGGAGCTGATGAAGATCGTTGGAGCAATCGGGTGATGACGGCTCCGGGTCTTCTTCTCCACGCTTTCTTCTTCGTGCGAGGAGTCGAAGCTTTGACCTTCGAGTGCAAGGTCTTCACGTTGATGAGGACTTGAAGGGCCAAGGATTCCCGTAGGACGTGCTTGTCGTGCCTCATGAAGCCTTCGGTCGTCGAGCGTTGGAGCTTCTCTTGCGGAGCTCTTTCGTCTTCGGCTTTCGGACCCTTTGTGCCTTCCCCCACCCCTTCTATTTATAGGCAAAGGGGAGCGGTTGGGGGAGATAAATCTGAAATCTTTTTGTTTCATCCGATATCTCCCCCCATAACCATCAAGATATTGTTCCTTTATCCAAGGAAACAAACCCGATCCCCTCCTTTTTAGTTGAGGTGGTTATGGGCTAGATGTGACTCGATCTTTAAAGATCGAGTTGTTATTTTTTTGTTGCACTTTTGGATCGGATGGCGACACAACGTCATCTTGTCCGTTGGATCGAGGGATCGTCGCGGATCTACGGCTGCGTAGACATCCACGCCACCTCCCCCCGCATCGAGGCGGTTTTTTTTATTTCTTTTTCTTTTTCTTTTCTTTTCTTTTTCTTTTTCTTTTCTTTTTCTTTTATGGCCGGCCCCACCTCTCCATGAGGAGGGGGGCACGGTTTTCAAGAGGGGGGGGCCGGTGGGCCCCCCTCTTTGTGTTCGAGTCGCGGGTCCGGTGGGACCCGTTTGCTTCGAATTGGGCCATGGTGCGCGGATTGAGCTTGCACGCGGGCCGAGTGTGCATGCGGGCCGTTTGTGCGCGGGCCTAATTCCGCATGCGGGCCGTCGTGTATGGGCCAAGGTTCGCATGTGGGCCGTTGTGTGTGGGCCAAGTTGCATGCGGGCCGTTGTGTATGGGCCGAGGTTCGCATGTGGGCCGTTGTGTGTGGGCCAAGTTGCATGCGGGCCGTTGTGTATGGGCCGAGGTTCGCATGTGGGCCGTTGTGCGTGGGCCAGATTTTCACATGTGGGCCGTTGTGTGCGGGCCCAAGTTGCATGGGCGAGTCGGGTTCGACCCGAAGGTCGTTGGGTGCGGGCCTATTTTTCGTGTACAAATCGGGTTCGACCCGTGGGCTAATTTCGATGCCCACAGTGGGTTACCTATTTTAAAAAATCCATAACTTTTATTATAAAAAATTAATTTTAAAAAAATGAAAGTTTAGAATCTAGATACTCATCGAGCTTTACAAAACTAGACCTATAATGACTATTAAATTTTAAGAAAATAAATCGGATACAGAATATCACGTGAAACCAAATGTCACATAATCTGACATTCATTGTCACTTGTTTTTTTTTCTTTTTTCGGTTTAGGTTAGAGATGGCAACGGTGCGGGTTAGAACCGAAAACCGTGGTAAATCGCACCCCATGGTGCGGTTTTGGTTTGCCAAAACAGAAAACCATTGCAGTACGTTTTTGGTTTTCGGTTTCAATGTAGCGGTACGGTTTCGGTTTTGACCAAAACCGTATAAAACTGTACCGTTTAGACCATTATAATGATAAACCGTGGTGCACCGCACCACAGCGCACTATATGATGCAGTTTCGGTTTTACATAATGGCACACCGTCATTGTGCAATGCGGTTTCGATGTGGCGGTTCGATGTTGCAGTGCGATTTCGGTTTTGCCAAAAACCGCACTGAAACTACACCATTGTCATCCCTAGTTTAGGTGATATTGAGTAAATGTTAATTTAATAAGGGTTATTTTGACATTGCCCCCCAAATTTTTCCTTGAATTAGACTTTACCCCCCATATTTTTATTAATTAGACTTTACCCCCCAAAAGTAACTGTTCTGATAGAAAAGAAATAAAGTTTTTGCGGGTGAGCTGACGGTACAGTTAGTTTTGGGGGGTAAAGTCTAATTAATGAAATATGATGTTGGCAAAGTCGAAATAACCCATTTAATCTATATAACAAGGGACATCGGTTTTGTGCTGACTAGACAAAACGGAACAAAAAAATTGACTAGGACAAGCTGACTGGACAAAAATGAACCAAATAGATCTAACCATTCGTTCAAAAATCAACGCACAATTTCTCCTTGGTTTCAAATCCCAACCCACTTAAACTGCATTAAACCCTTAAAATCCTGGCCTATTGAAACTGTACTAAACATGACCGTTCATCCCGTGATCGTTGTTCGCATCAATGGCTATAAACCCGCCTGCTAAAATTTCGGCCGCCCCAAACCATCGAGTTGATCTTAAGGAATCCGTTTAAATAGATACAGCTATGATTGATTGATTATAGGGGGAGGGAAAGTTGGCCGCGCCGAAGGCGCCCGCTTTGTGCCAATCGGCACGGGCGAGGAAATGGGTGTCCCTATAAATGCCGGTGTTGTTGTCGAAAGTGTTTTGTTGCCAAAGGCGTTCAAGTGTGTTGCTCCCAAAGGCGGCCTGCTGCAGTGCCGACAAGCACGAGCATGCACTAGTAACTAACAATTTAAGTGATGTTTAAAAGTGGGTTATTAAACAACTATTGATAAATATCACTTTATTTATAGCTGTCTTTTTTATGTGACAGTTGGTTTTCAAAGTAATATTTAGTATGTCAGTTTATGTGTACATTTAATAAATGTTACTCAATTATTGCTCTGTCAGTTTTATGTGACATTTATTGTTTTTGTATTCTTTATCTCCTTTTTTTTTAGAATTTGATAGTCATCATGTATCTATAGTTTTGAAGATGTAGATTCCAAAAATATTAATTTTGTAAAGATTGGATATATATAATTAAAGTTATGTTTGTTCTAAGTTTGGTAACTCACTCCCAAAATATCTGACAGTGAAAATTTTTATTTTTTAAAAAATTTTAATTAAATTTAGATGTTTTGTGTTTATATTAGAAGAGGGCATTTTAGACATGATTTATTTGTCACCTTTTTTAGACTTGGGAGCTGATCCGCGGGATGTTTGCCACGTATAAGGGCATGCTGATGGGGCCTAATAGAATTTGTTGTTAAGGGAACCGCACTCTCCCGCAGGATGCAGCCCGTATGATTTCAAACGACAAATTCCCCTCCACCACAAAAGGAAGAACGATCCAAAGGTTTGTCCAACTTAATCTTTATCTCCCCTATTGTTGGTGCCGCCTATTTGATAATAATTGATGAGATCTGGCTCGTCTGCAAAGGAAAAGACCCCTTATTAGCTACTAGGAAACTAGCTGAGTGAGATTGACAGGTGCGGGCAATAGAGATTGGGGACATGGATGTTGGGTTTTCTATTCTATTAAGACATGCAGACGATGATTAGCAAAATATTGAGAGGTTACAAATCTAGTGCAGAAAGTAGTAGAACAAAAGTAGAGGGGTTTAGCATACAAAGTTTAGCACAACAAACAAGCAAGGTTTAGGTTGTCCTAAGGCTGTCTACAGATATGGCAAAAAAGATGGGAGGAAGAATAAGAACAGTGGACTTAGCAGTAGTCGAGGCTTGTGCTAGCACAATGCCCTGAAAGCTATTTCGCCGCCTCGGTAGGTGCTTCAAGGCCTCCGACGAACGCTCTCCGGGGTACAACGACTGGACTCCTCTTCAGCACCGAAGGGAACCCCTTTGGGACTCTCAACGTACTCCAGACAGCAAACGAATCACGAACGAGAGAGAAAGAAACAGAGAAAGTGGATAGAGCTCTTTGCTTTTGGTGTGTTTTCTGGCTTCACAGGACCCTCTCTTATACAAAGGTCCTTAGCCACAACATTCCCACTCTCACAGCCCACTGCATGCAGCGCACTGATGAGAATTCACTGCTCTGTCGGGTGTAACGGTTGCATGCAACAGTGCAGAGGTCCAGATTCAATGAACCTAGCTCAGTCTCGTGAAGAGTGTAACGGAAGGAATAATTCTCCATAAAGAAAAAAAAATTAAAACTCAATGTAAAAGAAGGCCCAAAGCCTATTCGCTTCCATGCAGTTCAGAGCCGCGGCCTCGGCCCGAGCCCGTGCCCGACCCGACTCGGCTTGGAGCGCGCGCGCGCGTGTGTGGTGGGCTATGGCTTGGCTCTTGGGAAGCTACAAAGTCCAATGAAGGGAATTCCATTATAAATGCATTAAAAGATCTCCCCCCGGGCAATATGGGACTAAACCAAAAAACCGGTTTTTTCATTCTCTTGTCAAAACCAATTTTTTGTAACAATGGAGCATCCCCAAATAGTTCCATATCCCTGTCTAGCCAGATTCTTCAAACCGTGACGACGAGCAGTCCCAATAGAACTTTAGCATCTTTCTCTAATTTTAAAACTGTCATGATGAGGGCCATCCATTGATTGATAGAATCCGGGGGGGAGAAATGAATGTCCAATTGCATCTAAACACATTTAGCTTTGGGGCATCCAAACAAAGCATGGTCCGCATCTTCGAAAACTCCCGCACATCTACTGCACAAAGGATCGTCTCCTCTGTTGTTGGAATACGTCTCCTCAGGAGTTTCCACCCAAAGGCTAGAGCCTGAGGAGTAGCACTGCACTTCCACAGGTATCTGTATGTGCAGAAAAAGATCCGGGTTGTCTTTATTGCAAACACACGAAGATTACAAGAGGTTGGGACCCGGGGACTCGGGGGTGGTGAGCCGGGTGCGGCGAATATTCGATCAGGAGATTGTGGGAGAGATCCTCTGGAGGGTCCCTTTGATCTACGTATCCACATGGTATTCGTGCGAGAGCTCTGAAGGGGTTACCCAGGACAGAGGTCTTTATAGGGTGAGGGCTCTTTGAGAGGCTAAGGAATATCCGCCATTGCTTTTGTCCCTTCCGTGCTTCGTGCTTTCTCGGCTAGGGGGTTTTCGGCTTCGTTCCTCGGTCTTCGTGTCTTCCTCGATCCTTGCTAGACCTCGGTGTCCTTGATCGTCGGTTCGCAGCTTCGATAGTGTTTTTGGCATCGACTTTGGCTTTGGCTTTGGCTTTCGGCTTTGGCTTTGCTTTGGTGTGGCTCTAGCTTTTGCTTTGCTTTGGCGCTTGCGCTTGAACGTAGACGGGGGGAGACTTGCGATGCTTTCGTTCTTCTGGACTTCGCGTCGTATCGGATAGAACGTGCGGTGCTTTGCTCGTGACTGGCGTAGTTGCTTGGCTTTGGCACTTGCGTTGCTTCGGCGCGGGCTTTACCGGTGCTTTTGCTTTGGCTTCTTGCATTTGCTTTGGCTTAGGTGTTGACTCGGTCCTCTTCTCGAACGATAGTGGCTACTTCTTCAAGGCTTCTTCCGGCTTCCTCGACGGTTATGGCAATGGCTTGACTTCTCTTCTTCTCCGGGCTTCTTTGGCTTGATCGGAGTTGAAGGCTTTGCTTTGAAGACGACGGGTGTAGCACCGACTTTGCTTCTCTTCTCCTCCGGGCTTCTTTGGCGTGATCGGAGTCGAAGGGTTCCTTTGAATACGACGAGGGTGGCACCGATCTCCGTGCGACGGTTGTAGTGTCGATTTTTCTTTGAAGATGAGGGGTGTAGCGACACTTCGGGTATTCCTCTCCAAGCTTTCTTCTTCGTGGATGGAGCAAGCGTTTGTCGAAGGCGACGGGGTGATGACGCTTCGGTCTTCTTCTCCGGGCTTTTGGGCTTGATCGGAGTCGAAGGCTTGTTGGAGACGACGGGGTAGTGCCGCTCTGATCTTCTTCTCCGGTCTTTGCTTCTGGCGTCTTCGGAGTCGAAGGGTTGTTGGAGACGACGGGGTGATGCCGCTCCGATCTTCTTCTCCGGCCTTTGCTTCTGGCGTCTTCGGAGTCGAAGGGTTCTTCTTCTCCGAGCTTTCTTCTTCGTGCACGGAGTCGAAGGCTTGATCTTCTTGTGAAAGGGTCTTCACTTTGATGAGGGCTTTCAATGGACTAAGCCGGTCCCGAAGGGAGGTTTTTCCCAAGCCTCGTGAAGCCTTGGGTCGATTAACGACGCATCTCCTCCTCTGCAGAGTTTCTTCACTTTGTCTTCAGCTTCCTCCCCTTGAGCCTTCCTGCCCCCACTCTATTTATAGGTGAAGGAGGGAAGGGGAGAGATATGGGAAGATTTATTTGAATCCCTTTAATATCTCTCCCATAACCATCCAAGATTTATTCTTCCATTGAAGAGGGGAATAAATCTTTATTTGCCTTCCTTTTCTGGCGGAGTAGTTATGGCTCAATCTCTTTTGAATTTATTTGATTCTTGCACATAAAGTCGATGGCGACCCGTCTTCGTTTCTTATCCGTCGGATCGAGGGATCGGCGCAGATCTACGATTATGTAGACGTCATACGCAATCTCCCCCCGCGCATGGCGGTTCTTCTTTCCTTTTTCTTCTTTCCTTTCCTTTTCTTTTCTTTCCTTTCTTTTCTTTCTTTTTCTTCTTTTTCTTTTCTTCTTTTTCTTGCATGGCCGGCCACCCCTTAAGGGGTTCGGATTTCTATAAGGGGCCCGGGTGGGCCCCACTTGGGGATGGGCCCACCCGGTCCCTTGTTTGGTGCGGGTCGGGTTCGGTTTGCGTGTCAGGTTTGCCTTCGAGTCGGTCCATGTGAGTCGGGTCCGGGTCCGAGTGCGTGTCGGGTTTGCCTCCGAGTCGGTACATGCGAGTCGGGTCCGGGTCCGAGTGCGTGTCGGGTTTGCATCCAAGTCGGTACATGCGAGTCGGGTCCGGGTCCGAGTGCGTGTCGGGTTTGCATCCGGATTGGTGCATGCAAGTCGGGTCCGGGTTAGACACAATTTGTGTGTCTACAAATGCCCTCTCAAGGATGAGTGCGCTGGCGAAAAACGTGGAGTACTTGTGTACGTAGGAAACACGGAGCACTTGTACTTGATTCCTTTCTTGGATGGGCTTGGTGGCTTATTTAAGGGCCACTACCCCTTTCATCCAATACCTTGCACTTGCGAAGGCTCTGCTGGCATTTGGAGACCGCCGTCGGAAGTGTGCTACCTGGGATTGCACGTGACTCGCTCCGTCTTCCTGGTGTCGCCTCTTTCGTTGTCGGCGGCGACGATGATACTTGACTTGAAGATCGTTGTGAATGCGGGCTCGAAGCGACAAGGCGACGACTACCGCGGTGAGGAAAACGGAGGATCACGGCTGAGGTGTTGATCGCGTTCGCCTTCCTCCTTCTTCTTCCTTCTTCTTCTTCTTTTTTCTTCTTTTTTTCTCTTTTTCTTCTCTTTTCTTTTCTTTTTTCTTTCTTTTCTTTCTCTTTCTCTCTTTCTTCTTCTTCTGCCTCTGGTTCGCAGCGGCGGCGTGGCACGAGATACGGTGGCGGCGTGGGGCCCAGCAACAGTGCTGGTGGTCAGAGCGGAGCGGGCGCAGCAGCGCGGGCGAGCGGCGTGCGGGCGCAGCGGTGCGGGTGAGCGGCGGCGCTGGTGGTCGGAGCGGCGTGGGCGAGCGGCGTGCGGGCGCAGCGGTGCGGGCGAGCGGCGGTGGTGTGCGCGGAGGTCGGGGCATTGATTGTGGCGCACGCGAAGGTCGGGGTGGCGCGAGGCGCAGGCGGGGCGGCTGCGGAGGCCGAGGCAGCACAGGCAGATGGCCGGGTACGGGGCGGCGAGGAAGAGGGGGCCGGGCGGCTGCGGCTCCGACTCGGGCGCCCCCCCCCCCCCCCCCCCGTTCGTGTAGGAGAAGAAGGAGGGGGCCGTGGGCCCCCCTTCCCCTTTTGGTCTGTGACATGCGGGCCGGCCCTTTTTTTTGTTTTTTGACATGCAGAGAAAGAAAAGGGGGCTCGCGGGCTGCTGTGTGCAATGGAGCCGCGAGGTCCTGTTGCACAGGGTGGTGCTGTGGGTCCCTTTTTTTTCTATGCCAGTCGGGTGAGAAGAACAGCAGCAGCGGCGGTGGGATCCGTAGTGGGAGCATGCTGGCTGCGGGGCCGGGTGCGGGTTCACCGGCGGGTGACACGGAGCGGCGCGGTGGTGTTGGCTGTGGGTTTCTGGCGAAATGGCGAGCGCGAGTTTCGAGCGGTGGCCGGCTGCATGATGATGGCGACGTGAGGTCGAACACAGGCAAGTGGCGGTAGGCGACCGGCACAGGCGGTATCAGTGCGGGTAGTGTGCGGATGCCGTGCGGCGCAGTGGTGCCTTGAGCAGGTCGGTGGGGGCCGGGCTGGCAGCGGCTGCGGCTCCGGCTTGGTCGGGGCTCCCTGATCGGATAAGAGAAGAAGGGGTTGCGACCCCTGCCATCCGAGGGGGCTGTGGGCCCCTTGATTTTTTTTATTTTTTATTTTTTATTTTTTTTTGCCGGCTCCTCTAGCCTGTCTTGACTTGATTGCTTCCCCTTGTGTCTTTTCAGAATCCGAGCTTCGAGCGTTTGGCCTTGCCAGGGCGTATAGCTGAGGGCTTCTCCGGTGTGAGTAAGCACCTTCACTTCCCCCTTACTCGGGTGTTTTGCCACCGTACTTCGAGGAGAGAAGACCCTCTGTCGATGCTCCAGATCCCTATCTATGAGTGCATCACAGAGGATGGATTCGTCGGGATGGATAGCTGAGGACTTCTCTTACGGGAGTAAGTACCTTCGTGGTTTTGCGAGTAAATAGATAATTGTGCTGAAGACTTTGTGCCCACGTCAGTGGTGGCTTCGAAGATCTACTCCCGCTTGACCTGGTGGTGTCGACTCCTAGCCTCGGGGGACGTTTAGTACCTCTGCGGCTTTGAGACGAAGGATTCTTCGGTGGCTTGGAGGCGGAGGACTCTTTGACGGCTTGGAGACGAAGAATTCTTCGACGGCTCGCGGATACGAAAGCTTCTTCGACGGCTTAGAGACGAAGGATTCTTGGTGGCTTAGAGGCGGAGGACTCTTTAACGGCTTGGAGACGAAGCATTCTTCGGCGGCTTGGAGGTGGAATCTTCGACGGCTTGGAGACGAAGGCCCCTTTGGCGGCTTGGAGACGAAGCATTCTTCGGCGGCTTGGAGCCAAAGGATTCTTCAGCAGAGTGTTGTCGTCTTCTTGGTGCGGGAGTGTGATGACAACGGCACGTCGAGAGGACAAGACGAAGCCGAGTGTGGTGACGATCGCTTGGTGCGAGGACGAGGCGGAGCCTTCGGAGGCCAGGGAAGGTGGCTCCTTCGACTCTTTATTTTTTTTTAAATCGCGAAGGATGCAGTTGTCGCCGATGTATCCGCCTATCTTTGGGTTACTGTATTTGACTTCAGTGCCAGTTCCAATCCTTTGAGTCTTTGACTTTGAGGGACTGACGAAGTTCGGATGGGCCCGAGCTTTTGCACGAGCTTGGCGGATTTTTCAAGGCGGACGACTCTTTGTTTGCAGAGTAGACGCACATCTTCTTGGAGGGTGGCGAGCTTCATTGCTTGCGATGGTCTTCGCTGGGGGATGCTTCCTTGGGCTTAGCTGCGACCAAGGGAGAGAGACGGCAGCTGGAGGGGCTTCACACGCTTGCTACTGCAGACTTGGTTCAGATGCAAAAGAAGGTGGAGGCCGCTCGTGCGTTGCTTCAAAAGTCGGATTCTCGTCTGGAGAAAGCTCGAGCGACTAGAAAGACTTCTAGAGCAAGGCTTGCGAAACAGCGAGAAGGGCTGATGAAGTGTCTAGAGCTGGTGGAGCAATCGAGAAGGCTTCCGGAGCGAACCTTGCGAAGCAACGTGCATAGCTGGCGACGCGTCGGAAGTTGATGGCTTCTCTGCCCCTAGAGTTGCAGCGCGTGTAAGCTGCGAGTGGAGAGCCGCTTCATCACCTCAAGGGCTTTGACTTTCTTGTCATCATTTGGTTTGCTGACTAGACTTGTGGATCTACACTCGTTCTTCTCTCGGCTGGTCTTCTGGGACGATATTAGGGTTTTTTTCTTTTTGTCGGACTGAACCTGAAGTGACTTCTTAGGCTGCCTACGTACCCCCCTAAGGGGGATCAAGTCACACATAGTTCATGTTTTTTTTTTTTGCAAGGAGTGTGGCCTTGCTTTAGGCATAGTACCTTTTGAGGTACTTGTCTTTGATAGGGCCGAGTGTGAGCCCTTCTGGCGTGGCAAGAAGGTAAGCGCCGTTGGAGTAGACTTCTTTGACGGAGTGCCGTCCATCCCATTTGGCATCAAACTTCTTCCCTCCTCGATGCGAGAGAATGATGGAGCGTTTGACTACCAGCACTAATTCTCCTGTTTGGAAGTATTGAGGGCGGATCTTCTTATTGAAGGCGCGAGTCAGTCTGGCCTGATAACACTCCAGGCGTTGCTGAGCTTCGAGGCGCCTTTCATCCAGGGCCTCTAATTCAGCTAGGCGGAGCTGGGCATTGTCGTCGCTAGTGAGACCTTCCTGAATTGCTATCCTGAGCGATGGGATCTGGAGCTCGAGCAAAAGAACGACTTCTACCTTATAGACGAGGGAATACGGAGTTGCTTGTATTGGAGTGCAAAAGGACGTGTGGTAGGCCCATAGTGCTTCGCCCATGCGTTCGTGTCAGTCCTTCTTTGTCTTCGAGACAGTTTTCTCCAGCAGCTTGCAAAGAGTCTTGTTGAAGGCCTCCGCCAGACCGTTGGCCGAAGTGTTGTACATTGTTGAGCACTTCTGCTTAATGTCATACTTAGTGCAGAATTGGCTGACAGCAGTATTTTTGAATTGCTTTCCATTGTCCGTTACGATGTAGCGAGGGATTCCGTATCGGAAGATGATGTCATTCTGGATGAAGCTGATGACGGAGTGCCTTGTAACTTCCCGTAGAGGTATTGCTTTAGCCCATTTGGAGAAGTAGTCCATTGCTGCCAAAATGTAAAGAAGTTGCTTGGATGACTTGGGCAGGGGACCGATAATATCGAGTCCCTATCCATCGAAGGGCCACGACGCGATTGTTGGGTACAGAGGCTCTGGTGGTTGACGGATGTAATCACCGTGTAGTTGGCAAGCGTGATATTTCTTCGCGAACTCCAAGCTATCTTTAATCATTGTGGGCCAGTAATAGCCCATCCTTCTTACGCGAAAGTGGAGCTTTGGGCTGGACTGGTGCGAGCCACAAATTCCAGCGTGTACTTCCTCCAGCGCTACTTCTGCCTCTTCCTTTGCGAGGCACCTCAGGAGCATTCCATCGTAACTTCAACGGTACAGCTCATTGTTGAAGTGGTAGAACTTCAGAGACCGTCGACGAATGTCAACTTTGCGCTTTGGATCATCGGGGAGTTTACCACGGACTAGATAATCCACAAAAGGTTGCCTCCGGTCTTGCTCTTCAATTTTGAGGACGTGCACTGTGTTGGCTTGAGATGGGATTCCGATAAGGGCTTCTTCTTTGGTGAGCACTATTCTCCTGTAAACGGGGATGACGAGCTAGCGTTCTTCTGGAAACGAGAGTGTAGTCACCAAGTTCACGAGTGCGTCGGCCTGCTGGTTGAGGATTCTGGAGACATGCTGAATGGAAGCAGCTTCGAGTTTGCCGAGGAGTTCTAAAGCTCGTGCGTGCAGTGGCACTAGGTCTTCTTTGTTGACTTCGTATGCCCCCAAGACTTGCTGGATGACGAGTTGAGAGTCACCGAAAATCTCGAGTCCTTGAAGCTCCATATCGTTGGCGAGTTCGAGGCCGATGAGTAGAGCTTGATATTCTGCAACGTTGTTGGAGCACGATTCCGATAGCAGAAATGAGAAGGGGAGTATCTCATCGTTTGGGGTGACGAAGATAACCCCTGCTCTAGCTATGTCTTGTCTTGTTGCCGTCAAAGAACATCTTCCAGGAGGGGGCGACGTCGATGGAAAAGACTTCTTCATCCGGGAGGTCTTCTGATAATTCTCATTCCGCTGGAAGGGAATATTCTACAAGAAAGTCCGCGATAGCTTGCCCTTTAACTGTCTTCTATGGCACGAAGGTGATATCAAATTCGAGGAAAAGTAGTGTCCACTTTGCTAGACGTTCGGACTGGCTTTGACATGATGTATTTAAGGGGGTCGGCTTTCAAGATGAGTCTGACAGTGTGAGCCAGCATGTAGTGTCACAGTTTCTTTGTAGCGAAGATGAGTGCCAAGCAGACCTTCTCGATCAGGGAGTAGTTTAGCTCTGCACCGACGAGAGTGCGACTCAAGTAGTAGCATGTTGTCTTCTTACCCAGCTCATTGTCTTGGGCCAGGAGTGCCCCCAAGGATTGCTCCTGGGTACTAATATAGAGGATCAGTGGCCTTCCTTGAACTGGCGCCGATAGGACGGGTGGCTTCAGTAAATAGGCTTTGATGCTTTGGAGAGCTTCTTGACAAGCATCATCCCATTTGAACGGCGCTCCTTTCTTTATGAGGCGACTGAACGGATGACACTTCCCAGCTAGGTTGGCAATGAATCTTCGGATATACGCCAAGTGCCCTTAGAGGCCTCTGAGGTCTCACACTGTCTTTGGTGAGGGCATATTGACGATAGCATAATTTTGGATTGATCTATCTCAATACCTCGATGTCATACGACGAAGCTAAGGAATTTGCCTGAGGAGACTCCGAATGCGCACTTGAGTGGATTCATACGGAGTTGGTACCTTCGAAGTCGTTTGAAGATTAGCTCGAGATCTTGCAAATGTGTCGACTTCTTCTTAGATTTCACAACAAGGTCATCAATGTAGCACTCCATAGAATGACATCGAAAACTCTCTGCATGACTCGTTGGTAGGTGGCTCTTGCATTTTTCAAGCCGAATGGTATAACTTTGTAGCAGTAGATTCCCTTTGGTGTGCGGAATGCTGTGAGCTCTTCGTCTTTGGGTGCCATCCGGATCTGGTTGTAGCCTGAAGATCCGTCCATGAAAGTTAGCACCTTGTGGCATGTCGTCGCGTCCACCATTAGCTCTATGATTGGCAAGAGGAAGTCATCCTTTGGACATGCATTGTTCAAGTCTCTGAAGTCCATGCACACTCGGATTTGACCATGCTTCTTTTTGACTGGAATGGCACTTGAGATCCATGTCGAGTACTTGACGTCTCGGATAAAGCCAGCTTCAATTAGCTTGTTTACTTCGCCTTCTATTTGGGGCACCAGTTTTGACCGGTAGCATCTTTGTCCTTGCTTGATGGCGTTGGCTCCGTGTTTGATGCTGAGCTGGTGTACTGCGATTTTAGGATCGAGACCCGGCATCTCCTTGTAGGACCATGTGAAGACATCTCTATATTCTTGGAGCAGTTTGATATATGTAGCTTCTTCTTCAGGAGTCAAGAGCGTGCTGACGAATGTAAGCCAGGGCTCCGTTTTTGTGCCCAAGTTGATTTCCTTCAAGTTATCAACGGTGGACTGCCCCCCTTCTTTGAGGACCGACAGGGTATCTTGCAACTCGTTGTCCGAAGTAGAAGTGTTACCGTTGTCAGTTTCGATAACGGAGATATGATTGACGGCCGCCATGGGTGGGTGGGCGGGTATTGAAACGACATCCTCGATTGGCATTCCCAAACGGTCAAACACCGACCTCTTCTTTGGTTGCTTGACTGGCCCGAGCCTTTCGAACACGGATGTACGCTTTAGATTCGACCGGCTTTGACTGCTTTTGTTTTGCTTATGGAGTAAGGCTGGGCATCGAGCCCATCGTCGCCTTCTTTCGCTATCGGGACGGCTGGCGTAGGTAGAGCGTGCATCGGAGATTGTCGATCCTTTAGCTGCTTTGTCTACCATCTTTGCCCCAACGTAGTTGGAGGTGAAGGACTTCTTCGCTGCAATCTTGACAACTATCGGAGTTTGACTGGAGCCGATGCCTCGATGGTTCGGGAGAATTTTTTCGCCACTTTGAAACAGACAAGCTTGAGTCCTGGTCATCCCATGTGGCATTGCCGCTAAGGGAAGTGTGCCCATTTGCCTAGCGCTTCCTTTATTGTAGCAGGCTTTGAACAGCAGCTTGGCGGCGTTTTGCCCCCAACTCCCTTTTGGCTTGAATTCGAGTCGACTGATGTCGGTAGATCCGCCAGGCCCGATCGGGTTCAAACCTTGCATCAGACTAGGTAGAGGCAATATCATTTCTTGCAGAGTGATGACATTGGCTTCCGATAATGGCGGGATCGAATCTCTTGTCGCAGTAGAAGGTGGTCGCTCGGGTTTGCAAAGCCATTGAGGTGCGAGGCGCAAGACAGGCGTCGCTTGGATGGGGCAACGGAGTATGTTGCATTGTTCTCGGCTTGAAGTTGATGCGCATCCTTTGTCTTGATTTCGATGCTTTCTTGACTTCGAGTATCGCCTTGTTGGAAGGTTGCATCGGATATGCAAGGGGAGGAGCCTTATCCTGCTTCACTTCTTCAGCCTTCTGGACTCGAGGGGCTTTAGCTGGAAGGACTTCCGCTACAAGGTCTTTTACCTGATAGAACTTGGCGTCAGCAAGGTATGCCTCGGCTTCATTGAATGGCTTATCATCAACGACAATGCACTTTTTCGTGCCTTCCTCGTAGTACTTGAGGCACTGATGCCAAGTGGACACTACAACGTCGTTGTCATGTAGCCATGGTCTTCCCAACAGGAGGCGATACGACGTCTGGCAATCAATGATGTGAAAGAGGACCATTGTATTTCAGGCAGATGATTCCGATAGTGGACTGTCCACGCTGGTTGAACCCTTGAATAACCAGCTGGCTGTGCGAGAGCTGGTCATTGGTGATGTCGAGTTGCTGTATCGTCTGGATAGGCATGATATTGACGGCGAAGCCACGGTCTAGCAGGATTCGATTCACCGGCTTCTCTTTGATATATCCCGAGACGTAGACGGGCCGGTTGTTCAATCGTGTTTTGAGTTGCAAGTCTTCATCCGAGAAGGTTATCATCGCATCGCATGAGGCCATAGTCTTGCCCTTATCACCATCCTTCCTCTTCTTCTTATAGCTGTCTGAGTCTGCCAAGGCTGTAGCCATTGTCAGCGAGCCTTCTTCGGAAGGTGCAAAGCTTCTATGAGCGGCAAGTGCAGGATTGCCTCATTATAAGAGGCAGTGCCCTCTTTGTCGGAGTCATCTCCCTCATCGGTGGAGTCGCCTTCTTCAGACGTCTCGATTTCGCCTTTTCCTTCCGACATGTTATGAACTCCGACCATGCAATAAGAGACCCTGATGCACTGATCGACTGGGAGGAAGTGATCGGGGAAGAATTCTTGCAACGTTGCTGGTTCCGAAAGGCTTTGCAGGAGGAGGTCACCTAGATCTGCTGGCGGTACTTTGAATGCCTTTCTTCCTGGAGCCTTGCTTTTCTTCTTGCAAGTCTTTCGTTCAGGGAGTTTCCTCGTCTTACAGTCCAGCTTGTGTCGCTTGGCCTGCAGCGGCCTTCATCTCCGAGGTAGCATGACCTATGCCTCTTCATCGGTGGATTCTCCCCTGCTAAGGTGATGGTCGGGAGCAGCAGCTGTTGGTTCCTTATTGGTCAGAGAATCTTGTTCTTCCGGAGGCTTTGTTGGCTCGTCTTCCGATCCCCAGTCGGTGGGCTTGATTTCTTCGATCGAAACGGAGGGAGGCTTCGAGTAGAGGACGTAATAGTCGAACTTTTTCGAAGGCTGGCCCAACAGACCGACTTCTGGATCTCCTTGCTCATATCTCTGTTGGAGAGTACGTTGAGACGTGACTTTGCTTGGAAGAGGTGCTGACGTGGGTGATGGTTGCCCCCGGGGCAACAGCGTTTCCTCCTCAGCGAGCGCAGGAGCACGTTGTCATCACTTCGAAACCTTCAGTTAGGAAGCTGACTTCGCGATTGGCGTTTGACGATTGACGTGCAATTTGGGTATTCCATGTCATGCAGTAACAAGTACCGGCGGAAAGGATCCAAAGGTGATGGACGTCATGTTGGCCATAGCGACCTCCCCGGAGTCGATCTCTATCTTCTTTTGATTTGCGAGCGCCATGATTCTTTCTTTGAAGACGAAGCATCTTTCAATGCGATGGCTAACCACTCGATGGTATTTGCAGAAGAGAGGGTCATCAACGCGATGCATTTGCTCGGATCTCTTTGAGGGAGGAAGCTCTATCATCTTCTCCTGCAGTAACTGGTCAAACATGGAGGAGACTTTCAAGTCCAGGAAGGGGTACTCCTTTGCTTCGAGCCCCTCGAGAGTCATCCTTTGTCTTTGCGGTAGAGGCGGCAGTAGGCGACTCCTTTTCTTTGATCTGGCTTGCCACCGATCTTGAGAGGCTTGGAGGTCGAAGCGATGTCGGCAATGTTGACTTGCTTCGGTTTCGGTGCCGGCGGTTTGTCCTTCTTCTCCACCTTCAGGAAGTTCTTGTTCTTTGAGTCTCTGCGGTTTGCTAGGCTGAGTTCCATGTCGTTGGCCCGAGTTACGAGTTCTTCGAAGAACCGAGGCTTAATACCTTTGAGGTAGAGCAGGCCCCAGTGCATGCCTTGGGTACACATCTCGATGACCGAGTCTTCAGACAAGCGGTCTCGTGAATTCAGCACGAGGTTCCTCCATCGGTCGATATAGTCGATCACCGGCTCATCCTTTCTTTGCTTGACGGCAGTAAGCTCGGTCATGCTGACGATGCGTCTGGTGCTGTAGAAGCGGTTGAGGAACTCCCTCTCCATTTGATCCCAGCTGTCGATAGATCCTGGAGGAATATCAACATACCAGTCAAACATGTTAGATTTGAGGGTGCGAACAAACTGCTTCACCATCTCGTCACCGTATGTGCCGGCATTGTTGCAGGTTTTGATAAAATAAGCAACGTGCTGCCGTGGATTTTTCTTTCTGTCGAAGTGTTGGAACTTTGGTGGCTGGAACCCGATGGGGAAGCGCAGCTGTTGGATCCTCGCGGTGTAAGGCTTCGAGTATGCCGCCATGATCGGAGGAAGACTATTGCCGTGAAAACGCATCATGTCAGTCACCAATGCTTGTATTTGCTAAGCATTCATTGTTGCTGTCGCTTGAGGTTGTGTAGCCATTGAGACTGGTACTGGAGAGATGACTTCCGTCGGGACGGGATCCGAGGAGAGTGCTGGAGTAGTCGCTAGAATTATCGAAACAACCTCTGCAGGAGCGGGAGTTGAAGATGGAACTGGAGCGGCTATTGAAAAAGCAAGAGGTTGATCAACTGCTGCAGCCTCCTTTGTGCCTAGCTTTTGAAGCAACGTGTTGATGTGACGATCCTTCTCCTCCATCAGTCGAGTAATCTGCGCCATATGTTCGACCATTTGTATGACTTGGAGCTGAAGAGCGGACGAAGGATGATGACGGAGGACATCCCGATGTTGCATGCTTGAATCCTCACCGTCATCGTCGGAGACGTAGTTGTGCCGACTTGCTTCTGCTTGATGACGAATGTCTACCCCCTGCAGAGGAGGTGCAACGTCCGCTGGAGAACCCGAACGGGCTCGAGGTTGGGGCTGGTCCTCCCTAAACTTCTGGACATGGACTCCAGGATCGAGGCTTGTTTCTTCATACACCAAGGCCTCATCGGCGTTTTGGCGAGCATCTTCGGCAGCAATTTCTGGTGTGAAAACATTCGCAAGAGTTCGAGTACGTCGAGTATAGACGCGTACCATCGAGAAAACATCACCCTTCGGGTTTACTGGACCACTGTGTCAGAGTAGAGGAGACTCGGTGATGAGCAAAAGGCTCGGAGCAAACACATCGTTGCTTGTCCCGGCCATTGCGAACTTGAAGCAACTTCTTCAGCCGTACGGATGAAAGAAGAGGATGTCCCACCGGGCGTGCTAGAAATCTGTATGCACAGAAAAAGATCCGGGTCATTTTTATTGCAAACACACGAAGATTACAAGAGGCTGGGACCCAGGGACTAGGGGGTGGTGAGCCGGGTACGGCGAATATTCGATCAGGAGATTATGGGAGAGATCCTCTGGAGGGTCCCTTTGATCCGCGTCTCCATGTGGTATTCGTGCGAGAGCTCTGAAGGGGTTGCCCATGATAGAGGTCTTTACAGGGTGAGGGTTCTTTGAGAGGCTAAGGAATATCCGTTGTTGCTTTTGTCCCTTCCGTGCTTCGCGCTTTCTCGGCTATGGGGTTTTCGGCTTTGTTCCTCGGTCTTCGTGTCTTTCTTGATCCTTGCTAGACCTCGGTGTTCTTGATCGTCGGTTCGCGGCTTCGATCGTGTTTTTGGCATCGGCTTTCGGCTTTCGGCTTTGCTTTGATGTGGCTCTGGCTTTTGCTTTGCTTTGGCGCTTCCGCTTGAACGTAGACGGGGGGAGACTTGTGATGCTTTCGTTCTTCCGGACTTCACGTCGTATCGGCTAGAACGTGCGGTGCTTTGCTCATGACCGGCGTAGTTGCTTGGCTTTGGCACTTGTGTTGCTTCGGTGCGGGCTTTATCGGTGCTTTTGCTTTGGCTTCTTGCGTTTGTTTTGGCTTAGACATTGACTCGATCCTCTTCTCGAACGGCTGTGGCTACTTCTTCAAGGCTTCTTCCGGCTTCCTCGATGGTTATGGAGTCGGCTTGACTTCTCTTCTTCTCCGGGCTTTTTTGGCTTGATCGGAGTTGAAGGCTTTGCTTTGAAGACGACGGGTGTAGCATCAGCTTTGCTTTGTAGACGACAGGTGTAGCGACGACTTTGCTTCTCTTCTTCTCCGGGCTTCTTTGGCATGATCGGAGTCGAAGAGTTCCTTTGAAGACGACGAGGGTGGCACCAATCTCCGTGCAACGGTTATAGCGTCAGTTTTGCTTTGAAGATGACGGGTGTAGCAACGTTTCGGGTATTCATCTCCAAGCTTTCTTCTTCGTGGATGGAGCGGATGTTTGTCGAAGGCGACGGGGTGATGACGCTTCGGTCTTCTTCTCCGGGCTTTTGGGCTTGATCAGAGTCGAAGGTTTGTTGGAGACGACGGGGTAGTGCCGCTCCGATCTTCTTCTCCGGCCTTTGCTTCTGGCGTCTTCGGAGTCGAAGGGTTGTTGGAGACGACAGGGTGATGCCACTCCGATCTTCTTCTCCGGCCTTTGCTTCTGGCGTCTTCGGAGTCGAAAGGTTCTTCTTCTCCGAGCTTTCTTCTTCGTGCACGGAGTCGAAGGCTTGATCTTCTTATGCAAGGGTCTTCACTTTGATCAGGGCTTTCAATGGACTGAGCCGGTTCCGAAGGGATAGTCTTGCCCATGCATCATGAAGCCTTGGGTCGATGAAGGGCATGTCTCCTCCTCTGCAGAGTTTCTTTGCTTTGTCTTCAGCTTCCTCCCCTTGAGCCTTCCCGCTACCCCTCTATTTATAGGTGAATGAGGGAAGGGGAGAGATATGGGAAGATTTATTTGAATCCCTTTAATATCTCACCCATAACCATCCAAGATTTATTCTTCCATTGAAGAGGGGAATAAACATTTATTTGCCTTCCTTTTCTGACGGAGTAGTTATGGCTCAATCTCTTTTGAATTTATTTGATTCTTACACATAAAGTCGATGGCGACCCATCTTCGTTTCTTGTCCGTCGGATCGAGGGATCGGCGCAGATCTACGCTTATGTAGACATCATACGCAATCTCCCCCCACGCATGGCGGTTCTTCTTTCCTTTCCTTTCCTTTTCTTTCCTTTCCTTTCCTTTCTTTTCTTTCTTTTCCTTCTTTTTCTTTTCTTCTATTTTCTTCTTTTTCTTGCATGGTCGGCCACCCCTTAAGGGGTTCAGATTTCTATAAGGGGGCCGGGTGGGCCCCACTTGGGGATGGGCCCACTCGATCCCTTGTTTGGTGCGGGTCGGGTCCGGTTTGCGTGTCGGGTTTGCCTCCGAGTCGGTACATGCGAGTCGGGTCCGGGTCCGAGTGCGTGTCGGGTTTGCATCCGAGTCGATACATGCGAGTCGGGTCCGAGTCCGAGTGCGTGTCGGGTTTGCATCCACATTGGTGCATGCAAGTCGGGTCCGGGTTTGTCACAATTTGTCTGTCTACACATATTTTTTCATAATCATACTTAGATTACAAAATGCTCAAAATGAAAATCAAATGTCATCAATGCATAGAACTCGTCAAGTATATGAATTTTGTATATAAACATATATTTTTCTAACTTAATTTGCTATATTTAAAAATTTAAATAAAATTTTAAAGTTAGAGAAGGATTGTACTGTTGATCTACTTTATAATAAACTACAATCATAACCACTAAGCTCTAGTCATGTTTAGAGCCTACAGACAAACTAGTTAAGGATGAGTTAGCATCCCTTAAATTTTAATAAAATGACCATTTTATTTTCTTAAAGATTACATGCAAAGTTGATTAAACCCCCCTTAATATATATATAGCCATGCAAACCATCTCCTTTTTAAAGATGGGGACCATGCAAAACTATTGAAAACTCCCACCTTTTCAAATTTTAGGAGCTTGGGTATAAAAAGGGGGGTCTTCCCTCCCATCTCCACCACTCCCAAGGCAAGTTCCTCCATCACACAACACAATGCCAAGTCACCACCACTACCACATCCACTGTCGACCACCACTACCCCATCGTCGGTCAAACCTGGTAAGTAGACCTGTCAAAGGGCAGGGTTGGGATCAAATTGGGCCCGTCCCTTTGTTTTAGGAGATAGGCCCTAGCCCTTTAGGGCCAGAAAATGATGGGCCCTAGCTCGACCCTTCAAGGGCCAGGGCCGATCAAGGACCAGGTTGATATCACCAAGATAAGGATTATCGACTAGGTCATTAAGGAATAGTTAAATCTTTTTTTTCTCTCCCTAAACTACTTTTATGCCAGTGCCTTTAGGCTTTTGTCAGTCATTTAAAACCCCACTCATTTATTCGTGCTTGAGACTGATAATACAACCTAAAAAGTATTATAAGTTTTATGAGTATTATATAATACATCTAATACTAATATATCCAAACTTGATAACTCCAATTCCTATAGGGTCACAATGAGTGACCGACTAATAACTGATTAGTCCCACTTAGCCATTGATTTAAACCCTTAATAAGTATTATATATTATAATAATTCATGTATGGAGGCCGGCCCGGGCCATAGATGACCCTCAGCATGGGGCTTATGAAAATTGGGCACGGCCCGACCCTCAGGGCCTTGGTCGACACGGCTTTAGCGGGCTTTGGAGGGTTGGGCCAAGCAGGATACCCTCTCCAAAGGGCCAAATTGAGAGGCCTACTGGTAAGCGCCTTTCCACTTTTGCATGGGCTTAATCCAATTAAATGGATTGGGTTTAGCCAATTTCTTGACTCGATTAGGTTGGTCTTTGCACAATTTGATTAACCCATTTATCCATACTCCCTCAATAAATCCACATCCTTTTGCATGTGTTCCCATTTTACCCTTCACCTTATATATTAATCCATGCATTTTGAATCCTATCATGAAAACAAACACATGGGCTAGGCCCGTAATATGCCATTTTTCACAAATCACAAATATCATCCAAGAATATTACCCTTTTGCCACTAATCAATTGAGTCTTATTTATCCATTTAGAAAACCAAGGGCTATTATGGGAATATCAATCCCACTAACCCGCTAAGGTGCTAACCCATTATTCCTTTCATCCTACTTTTTGTTTTCTATTTTGCCCTTCTCTTCTTTCCCACTAATCAATTGAATTTTATTTATCCATTAAAAAAACAAGGCTATAATGGGAAGGGCAATCCCACTAACCTATTCTTCCTTCAATCGTACATTTTATTTCTCATTTTACCCTTCTCAATCCTATGTCGTAAAACAACATCAAAAAAAATGTTTGGGTAGGGTATGGACATTGGAATTCTAATCGATTAACTTTCGGGTATGGGTATGAATACCCCAATACCCATACCCGAAACCCAATTGCCTCTCTAACTTGTGACCTCGATCTGAAACATCAGGTACGAGTATGGGTACAAATGTATTTTCTGGTACAGGTATGGGTTGTACAAGATCTTTACATGGCTTGGGTAAGATATGGGTATAGGAACTTTACCCAATTAAATTTCAGGTTTGGGTATGGGTATGGGAACCTCAATACCCATATCTGAAACATGAAACTCAATTGTCTCCCTAATTGTGTAGATAATATATTTTGACATATATATATAGTGTATATTTACATATATGTCCCATATTTGGATCCTATGTTATTATTAAAACAAACGCAATGAAGGAAGTGTTACATTCTTGCACTTCCCAATTCTAACCCTACAAAAATGACCAATATGCCCTTATGCCTCTATCATTGTTTTATGTATCCATACGCTATACTAAAATGACAATTTTTAATTGTGTATGTGTAAAAGGGTCCATGATCAGCAACTGTTGCACGTGCAACGCACGTGCCCAGTGCACTAGTATTCACTAAAGCCAATGTGTTTGGGTTAGACAACCCAATGGGCCAATTAAAGTCTTTATGGGCTCAAGCAATTATTAATAGGCTCAATTGGGCCGAAAATATTAAGGTATTTCGGGCGTTGCCATTTAAAGTAGGGTTATTTTGACTTTGCCCCCTAAATTTTGCCTAGAATTAGACTTTACCCCCCATATTTCATTAATTAGACTTTACCCCCCAAAACAAACTGTTCCGTCAACTCACCCCGCAAACTTTATTTCTTTTCCGTCAGCTCACCCATTCTCTTAGATGGTGAGTTGACGGAACAGTTAGTTTTGGGGGGTAAAGTCTAATTCAATGCCAAATTTGGGGGGCAATGTCAAAATAACCCTTTAAAGTATTAGGGCTCAGACTCTCAGTCATCCTATTAAGATAATTGGGCTCAACCCAAGTGATCTACCCATTTTAGTTGGGCTCGATCAGTATTATTGGGTCCCGCCTGAAATGCAGCTGGGCTGAAGCCCATGATTTAATAGCTGGCAAGAAGTCCATTTCGAATAGGCCAAGCCTATTGATTTGATGGGCTAAGTTCACATATTATTTGGGACAAGCCCAACTTATTAGATGGGCTCTGTCCATTTATTGTTTGGGCAAAGCCCAATTGATTTGATGGGTGCACTCCGCATATTGTTGGAGTCAAGTCCAACTTATTTGATGGGCTCAGTCCATGTATTATTTGGGTCAAACCAAACTGATACGATTGGCTCAATCCATTTATAACTTAGGCTTGAATCAAATTATTGGGTTCAATCCAATAAAGTGAACCCAATTACTGAGCTCGAGTCTATTGGGCCAAGCCCAATTAATTTTGCTCAGTCACAGTGGACAAGGCCCAATTAGCCAAGTCCACTCTTATTGGGCTAAGCTATATAGTAACCACCCAGCTTTTATTTTTCCTATTTACAAAAGGCAGCACGGTAAGATTACTAAGGACAACCAGCAAACCCAATTGGGTACGTTTAGTCACTAGCCACTTGGGTTTAGCCCAATCCCTTTAGTCTAACGTAATGGTAAAGCCTAACTAGTTTTGTTATATAAAACCGAATTAGTTAAGACATCCCAACTATTTATAAAGACAACCCATGACCTTTTAATAAAGACCTAGAAGGGTTTTGGGTTATAACTCGACTAATTGGACTCGGAATTCAATTCTGGTTGCACCCACATACTTGTGGCAACAAACCCTATGTTTTTTGTTAGAACATTCTAAGATTTTTTAGTAATAAATATTAATGTCTATATTTGACATCCATGATATATTCAAATTAATGAATCATTTTCTAGAAAAGTAAACAATCTCTCGAAACTAGGCAAGGGAATCAATCATGACTATCAAATCATGCTTTTAGAAATATAATTATTTTGAATATATTAAGTTGCACTGTTATTATGGAAAGTGTGGAAAGATTAATAAATTATGGGTGTGGAACCTGCCCGGCTATATAGTCAATATGCCTCCGGGTGTGGGGCTTGCCTGACTGTAGCCTTAAAGACCCTGGGTGTAAGGCCTGCCTGGTTGCATACCAGAAATACCATAAGTGTGGGGTGTACCTGGTAAACATACATGGGTGTGTAGCTTGCCCATAAAGACTCAGTTGATACTTTGTACCAGGTCAAGGTCTAAAAGAGTTTTCAGTTGATCAATACTTTCACAATATATAATAAAATAATTTGGTATTCAAAATTATTGTAAGTTCTAGGTATATTAATTTCATGAATAGTTGAGTAAATCACGAACCTACTAAGTTCATGTGGTTGGTTGAGACTCACCCCCTATAGATGAACTGGTTGCAGACAATAACCATGCCGGAGTTGAGGTTGGAGTAGAAGGAGAGGACATGGAGGAATTTCGAGACACAACCATCTAGAAGCGGAATATGACGGGGAGGAAGCATGAGCGACTTGAATAAATAATTATATGTATTTTAGTTCTTAAGAAAAATTTAATAAACCTTTTTCTATTGATAAAAGAGCTCTCATTTTTTATTGTTTTAATATGGTAATGGTGGTACTAAGTTATTCCTTGTTAACATCCCAATATTACACGATTTAAATAAACCATAAAATATCAGGGTGTTACAATAGCTATCTCAATAACATTGGTAGGATTCGTACCACCCCATGTAGAATAACAAGTATCCTTGCAGGATTGCTGAACCCCCATCGCAGGAAGGTATGGATATCCAGTCTGTAGCGAAGAGACAGACTCGATGTGGCTAACCAATAAAAAGAAATTTGCATATATGGGCCATATGAAATTCCTAACATATCCAAAACACCCTTTCAGATTACAGAAATCACAATTTAATGGAAAGGAAGAACAAGGAAAGCAACCCCGCAGGTTGAGTGGTACCAAAGTATTAAATAAAATGGAAACTATTCCTACCATGTTCGGAAAGATATTAAAGAGAAAAATATGTAAGAAGTGTAAGGACACTGAGACTACACCTTGCGCATGGACAAAGTGGTTGATTCTATTTGACTTACCTAATTGGAAATATTTGCATATGCATCACAATCTGGATGTAATGCACGTGGAGAAAAATATGGCAGAGAATCTATTTGCAACGATTATGGATACGAAGGGTAAGACTAAGGATGGTCTTGAAGCTCATCTAGATCTGAAGGCTATGAAGATACGAAGAAAATTATGACCGATGGAGAAGAATGGCAAGTTGTCCATGCCTACAGCTTCATTTTGCTTGTTCCATTAAGAGAAAGAATTAATTTGTCAAACTTTATGGTGAAAGCTTCTATCAATTACAATGGGAATTGGAAACACAATGTAAGCTTAGAATAATTTCAGTTGAATAGCTTGAAGTCATATGATTACCATATTCTTATGCAGCAACTACTACCAGTGCTTCTGATATATGCATTTAAGGAACACAAGTCATTACATGTTGCTATTCATCAATTATCGATGTTCTTTAATATATTATGCTTAAAGGTTGTTGAACGTGTTGAACTTTCAAAAATGAAAGTTCAGATTGTGGAGACATTATGCGTGCTTAAGAAGTACTTTTCACCTTCCTTTTTGTTTCCATGACACACCTTTTGGTACATTTGGCTGATGAGGTATATAAATCATACGTAGGGAATCAAATATACCCCGAGGGGTGTATTACTGAACGATACCTCATGAAAGAGTCGATGTTGTACTGCATGGAACACATACCATCGGATAGTAGAAAAGAAAGCCATAATGCAGGCCAGAGCTAAGATACCGGTGGACGGTGATACACATTGTGCCTACCCAATTGATAAAAAAAGGAAAGAACTATGTTCTTGATAATGTGCAGTATTAAGATGTGCGTAGATGGGTGTTGCAACAGTCTACAGAAAATATTGAATGGGAGAGGAAGTATGAGATATACAAAGAAGGGTTAACATTTAGGGGCCATGTTCGAAGGCTTGGTACGGAAAGAATGCTAGAATACATTCCTTGGCTAAGACATCAATTAGAAAATAGTAACATGTTTGAACTCAAGAGGCTTGCTGCATGTCCAAATTTTAATGCCATTTCCTATAGTGCTTACACTGTAAATGGATATATTTTCTATACGAAAGAATCCGAAAGGGGTACGACTACACAAAACAGTGGAGTTGCCATAAATGTCATAACTAGTTTTAGAGCAACCAGAAAAGATAAGAATCTCATGGAAGATGAAGCAACTTATTATGGTATCATTAAATAAATACTTGAGTTAGATTACTATAAATTCAAAGAAACAGTCTTCCTTTGTGATTGGGTTCGGATAGAAGATAGAGTAAATGGTTGTGTAATTGATCCAAAAATGAACTTGATATTTGTTAATCTTGGGAGGTTCAAAAGTAGTTCAAGGAAAGATGATGAGCCATGTATTGTTGCATCTTAAGCAAGACAAGTTTTCTACGTTTATAATCTCACCAGAGATAATTGGCATGTCGTCTTGGATGCTTCGAAGAGATTAAACCAGGACGTTGATGCTTATGATGATTCATTAATATTTGAGACCAGAATAAATGTAGATCATTCAACAGTTGCCATAATTGATAATATCATAGATTATGATGTGATAGAAGATAACGAAGATTCATCTTAACATGAGGTGGTATATTATTTCATCATACTGTCATGTTATTTTTATTTTTTTATAACAATGTGTTGCTTACTCGTTGCATGTCATGACCTGAATATAGGATAAAAAGTTATAGATCTTTTAAAAAAAATTGTTGGATAACAATGTGTTGAGTATTTGTTGAATGGCATGTCCTAAATATAGAAAAAGAAGTTACAGATCTTTTACAATTTTTTTTCTAGTATTGTAGAACCAACATCATACTATAAGGAATATTCTTATAGGGAGCCTACCATGAAATCTTGGATAGATCAATAATTGAAACTGCTAAGTATAGATCTTATTTAAAATTTTTAACTATTGGTTGGAATCGATAGTAAACAAAAGCGTAGTCTACTTTACTAGTGTAAATTCAATTGTTGGGTGCTTTGTTACATGAAACATTTAGATTATTGTTATAATAAATTTTAATATATATATATGCTTTTTTTATATAATTAGTATATATATGCTTTGATGTTTTATCTCTGTGGGTTATGGGATCAAACGAGTGCTCAAGGAAAATATATGAAAGCAGGTTGTTTTATGCAGTTGTAAGTAAATCCGGTTTATATTTTCTTACTTATTTTATATTTTTGCTTATTCTTAACGAGATAAAAACTTCATCTAGTAAAAATGTACTAATTTATTATATTTCTTTTCAGAAAAAATATCACATGATGATGCATCAAACTCAGCACCACTACCAAATGAGCATAGATCACTAGATGAGCATGATATTGATAGTTCTTATGAGAGTGACGATGACCAAGGTGGGTTCATTTCGATATTTGGCGGTAGAGTTTTTTTTTTCCGATGTCATTTGTTTAATATAAGACATATGTTATTGTTTTAATATATGTCTTATATCATTTAATATTTATTTCTTAGATATCTAAATATGTGTATATTGGAACATAGATGGACAGCCAATAGGAGAGCATAAACCGGCGTTTACATTCCGGATTGGCAAGCTCACGAGGACTCATTGCTCGTATGCATATGATTCTTGGCGTATTGTGCCAGAAGAAAGCAAACAACATATATGGGACTCGTTGACGGTGGGATGTTCTCTAAAATAGATTTAAGACATATATCTTGTTTTGTTTATTTGGTAGGGGGAGCCTAGGCTCATTACATAAAATCAAGAATAAGAGCTGCAACTTCTACTAAGGCTTCCAACCAGAAGATTGTATGTATAAAATCAATATAAGTTTTTGTACATTTAATTTAAGTACTAATTATCTATATTATTTTGTATTTGTAAGGATTATATCAGAAGGCGTGTTAGTTAGGATCCCTCCTAAAGAAAAAAAGATTTAGATCATGATTTAGTTGCGCATGTATGTAAAAAGTTTAAATAAATATCCCTACAGTTACATATATTAATATGATATATAATAATATATTGTGTACTTGGAAGATCATGGGTCGTGATAATCGAGGACGTGTCCGAGGCATAGGATGTAGAGTATCCAAAACCACTATTCGTGTTGCAGGTGCTTACAGAAAGCGACTGGCGTCCAAGGACCATGACTATGTGCAACTTCAGAAGAAGATGAATCATAATTCAAAAAATCCAAGTATCAAGACTCACAAACTAGCAGCCATACAATGCCCAATGGTACCAGCGGTAGTTCACAGGTATAACTTTCTACTGCTTATCTGGAGTCACATAATGCATGAAATTTAGGTTTTTAAAAAAACTAGAACTTTAAAAGGTTTTAATGGACCCTGTTTTATTCTGAAAAGGGGATCAGTTAGCTCTAACCGTGTATGAAATGAATTTGCGACTGGATTAATCAGAGGTCAAAGTGATAGAAGAACTAAAACTTGTTCATAAATTTATGTAACTGATATTATGTAGAAATACACAATTTAAGGGGTAAGTAGTGGAAGCATCATGAAGAACCAATGACATCACATCAAGAAGAACTAGGTTTTGATCATTTTAGTATTGATGATCATAAGATTTGGTTTTTTGTTTTTTATCCATTCTCTCATGAGTATCATCTTGAATGGAACTAGTGGAAACTCACTTGCCATACATCATATTTTGTGTGTTAAGACTTCTAATGAGCTGAACATAACATGGGATATGATATTATATTTTACTCATGTTTTTTAAATTGAAATAAGATAGCTTCTATTATGGCATATTTTAATATTTTCAGATGTGATAATCTGAATTTTTCTAGGCACTACATCAACAGGGTTTATTTGGGGCACTATCATCTATACAGATCGGGATGTGTTTGTTACAAAATTTTTAGATGACGAACATTGCAGTAGGAAAGGTCATCGGCGCAGCTCCGGGATCGATAACCGAGAGACAAAGTGTGGAGGTTTTACTGGAAAATATTTTGGATCCTACAGCTCCTTTGCTTCACGGGGGTGGGGGCGGCACACTGGGCGATTGCACAGTCGGAGAGATTATAGTGTGGCCCTATTATTTTGTGGTTTACCTATCTTAATGATGATGACATATATTATGTTGGATCAATATGTTTTTTTTGTAGAACTTTTTTTTTCTTTTGTGTTGAACAATCAATTTTTTTTTGTTGAACTCTAAGTAGCTATAAAGCATGGGTAATGGGTTCATTATCTTCTACTCTATTTTCTATCTCTTTGTCTTATTGGATCCTCTTACTTTGTGGTGTTCGACCAATTGAAGCATGCATCAGGCTGGCAATGCATCAACAAGAATCTGATGTCATACATAGCTTTGTTATCTTTAAATCTGTTAATACTTTTAATATACTTTGAAGCCAATAACATTATGTGGTTTCAGTTTGTGTAACATTCATACAGGCATGTACAAAGCCAAGGATGCTCTGTAACACTTTCAAGTCATGATGCATAATATGATCATTATTCTTTTTATGAGCATCATATTGTTGCTCCATGCGTCAAATGTCTATGATCTTTTACCCAGAGGACAAGTTTGCCCTATGGAAATGCGATAAAAAAACAATTTTTTTGTATCATTTAGTTCTTCAACACAACTATTTTGTTTTGTGATCTCAGTTTCTGAATTTGAATACATTTTTTTGGGACAAAAATAGATTGTATTGTGTGCAAGTATGCATGTATATGAATGTATCTATCTAAACAGGTAATAGATATTCTTCTATTATTATTATTTTTTCCTAGTTATAATCAAACGACGGTCTTAAGCTATCTTTTAAAATGGAACGATGACATTACAAGTCAGTATCTAGTTCAAAAAAATTAACATTAACAATGGACAGAAACCATCAATTTTACTGAAGACGGGCTATACCCGTCCCAAATGCAACGGCTATAAACTGTTGTTTTCATATTTTAAAACAACGGATGGAAGTTATAGTTATTAAACGATGAAAATAAAATGGTTCTAAGCCGTTGTAATTGAAAAATGACAACTCAAAATAAGATGTACTAGGCGACGGTTACGGGCTATCGTTTATACAAAATAAGACAGTCCTTGGCCATTGTTAAAATCGCTTTTTGATATAGTGTTTTATAGCTCCCGCAGCCATAGAAACATCGCTGATCTTCTGTGCAAATCTGGACAACATAAGATTATAAGAAGCACCTTCTAGTTCACTAGATCATGTATGATGCATGGTACCTCGTCGATGGATCTTTGAGTGCTTCCATACGATGAGCCTTCTCCGTCTATAAAATACCATGCGAGAAAGACACATCGAGAACCAAAGGCGCAAGCATGAAAGAGACGAGAAATGAAGACATGGAGAGGGAGCGGCTAGGGCTTGCACTAGGTGCTAGGGCCCCCCCTCTCTCTCATTTCTCCTTTTATGAGGCCGGTCACCCTTAGGATAAGATTCCTAGAAGCTAGGGCCGGCTCCTTTTATCTCTCCTCTCTTATATCTACCTTCTCCTAACTTTTAGGACTTGTCAAGACCAAGTCAAACCCTCATAATATCTCCTATGGCCACCCCCTATAAAGGAGCTAACAAACTTCTATAAACTAGGGGACCGGCCTTGACTTATACTCCCAACTCCTAGGGCTGGCCCATATAGTCCATAGTGACGTTTGGTATTATCAAAACGCCTCTGTGGCACTAGTTGGCAGTCTCACATGCACGAGAACTTGCAATGCACACATAAGTGGGTATACTAGTGATTTCACTATTCACTAGGGTGCCCCTAGTAAAGTCAACTAATCAACTCGCAATATATCCTCGTGTATTGTACCCATGTGGCGGAGTCCACTTATGGTAAAGGATAACTACGTGTGTCTCTGTACTACTCTAGGGATTTTCCTCACTAAAAGAAAAGATAATTTATGCGACACACCAGAGCATTACTAAAAATGGTCATATTCATCGCGAAATATCTTTTACGACGTTTCAAACTGCGTCGCCAAGACGTCGCCTATTCCCCGTTTGAGAATACTTTCGGCGATGCAATCAAATTGCGTTACCGAAAGCTTAATCAACCGCGACACAATAAGCGTCGCTGATTAAAACAAAAAACATCATTAAAATGACCTCCTACATCGCAAAAACAACTAACTTAAGCTTATATATAGAACATTTAGCGACACACCGTATACATCGCCGAAAATAAAAATATTTGACGACGTATATAATAGTGTCACTAATAACTTCTAGCGAATAAATAATAGCGTCACAGAATTCATACTTTGTCGTCGCATAATGTATACTTTTAGCGACGTAATAATTACGTCGTCAAATTTATTTATTGAGCCAAATGTATATATTAGACGATGCAATCATCGCGTTGCAGAATATACAAATTCAGTGACGTAATTTATTACATGCGTTGCCAAAAGACATTCTTAATATTTTTTGGTTAAATTTTAAATTTTTTTATTGAAATCTTTATACACATGTATTCATCCACAAACATTTCAATAAAAACAAAAGTACACAAGTATTTATTTAAACTCATTTAATATCAAATCAAAATACTAAATTATTCTTCTAAGTACACATGTTTATCCACTCATTTCTATGAAGGATCAGTAATACAAAACCCGATATCCATAACATCAACCGAAGGACTACAAAAACAAAACTCATGTCTTTGATGATGATGCCGCATCTTTTCTGAAATGTCAAACCTTACCACAAGCTTCTCTGAAACCTACACTGGAAGTTTACCAAACTGTGCTACAAGCTTCTCTGTCTCCTTGCCTTTGGTCAGCTCCAGTTCATGCCTCGTGCTCGGATCTGAAACTGCAAAGAACACAATGATGTTTTAGTTATTATGCATAACATAATAAAGATAAAAATTCTATACAAAAAACATTTTATAATTCCTACCAACGCTGCTGGCCTCGGTCGGTGGACTAGTTATATGTTCCTGGGGGTTAGTATAAGCTAGGATTGTGTAAGCTGGAGTTGAAACCGTGTCCTCTCCATTGGAGACACTATAAGTGAGAAAGTTGATAAAAGATAGATCTGTTTATGTCCGGGAGCCATTGGTGCGACCTGACAAAACAAAATGAGTCACGGATTTGATAAAACAATTAAAATACAATGATTTCACTGTAGCAAAGAGATTACTATGCTTCGCTATATTTTCTATAAATATTTAAATTTTTTTTAGAGGCAACAGTAATTTCATTGCAGCAATTTATTTTATAGTAATATATTTTGAAAAAAATACAGAAATAATATCACTCTTGGCAATAAGTCAAGGAACAAAAGAAAATATATGCAATTGCTTACCAACAATAAGAAGACCCTATTCACCCTAGGGTTTCTCTTCCTCTCAAAGAACATCTACCAAATTCTTCACCTTCTGTTTGGCCACCAAAATCACCTCTATATGGATTAGGATTTACATAAGTTATGAGTCAAATCTAAAAGAAAATGAAATCCTAAAGCAATCAAACTAATCGATCAACAAAAAATTCAATTCGATCGGTCTGGTCCAATCTGACATCATTAATACGAGTAATCACATTCGACCGATCTGTAAAAAATCCAATCGGATTTTTAGAATGCCTGTTTTTTATTAGTACACCAAAACCGATCGATCGTTTTTTTCCAACTGACCAATTGGATAAAACTTTTCCTTGATTTTCTAAATTAAGCCATAACTCAACAATCCTCCACAAATGTGAAAATTTCTCTATGAATCTGATCGGCATTCTAATGCACCCTGATGGTACCAGGAAATGCATTCTGAACTGCACCAAAGAACCCGATGGTGCAAGTATTTTCAGAGCATCTTAGCCAAATTCAAGCAATACTTAAATTTAGCCACTAGAATCGGCTTCGTCAATATATCAAAGGGACTATCATGTGTATGAATCCTCCCCAAAGAAACAAGTCTATTTTTGATAATCTTCCGAATAAAACGATACCTAAAATCAATGTGCTTCGTCCATAAGTGATAACTTGATCATCCTTAACCAAATGGATAGCACCCTGGGTATCAGAATATATTACCATGTTGTGTTGTAAAATATCAAACTCACCAACAATGCCTTTAATCTAAATTGCCACCTTATCGTGTGTATTATATCAACGTACTTAGCCTCTATCATCGATAATATAATCGTGGTCCGTAAAAAGTCTTTCTATGTCACTGGACCTTCTACTAGTATGAAAGCACAAAATGTCATAGACCTCTGCCCATCCAAGTCACCAGTATAATAAGCATCAACATACCTAATTGCATCTCAATATCAACTTCACGGCCTACCAATACTCCTTTTCTGGATCATATATGCACTCCTTTCCTAGATCATCTATTTATCGATTGATTACTCCGACAACATGTGTGATATCTGGACATATACATGCCATTGTGTACATCAAATTGGCAAGTGCGATCGCATACGATACATGAGCCATGTACTCATACTTGTAGTCAGTGTGAGAGACTATCTCCAAAATTTAGAAGTGGGCAGCACGAGAGATTCTAACTGGATTAGCATCGCTCATGCTATACTAAGAAATCACTTTACCCAGATAGCTCTTTTGTGTCAAGAAAATTATCCAACGCTTCTAGTATCTAGAAATCTATATACTTTTATTTTATTTGTACCACATAAATCCTCCATCTCAAACTAATGAAGGTGAAAAGCATGATTACATTACCCATATATTCACCAAATCACTTTCCAAAGGACCATCTAAACTTCAAAAAGAAGAAGAATAAGAGGCTATTTCGAGTTTTGATCCGTACAAGTTGGAACATAAATTTTGATTCCATCTGAAACCGATTCGAAAAATTTCGATTTTGGCACCATATAATTAAATCTGAATTCCAATTTCCGAAAGTTCCAAAAAAAATCAGATCGGAATCGAAAGGGTGCTGACTTCTGAGTATTCCAAAAATTCCAATTTCCGATCCGAAAAGTCCGAATGCATCCGATGATTCCGATCCGAAAAAATTCAAAAATTTTTTATGTTCTTTTCCAATCCGAATCATCCGATCCATCCAAAAATCAGCCCTAGAGGCTAGATCCAAATAATCCAATCATCCAAAACAAGAAGAAGAAGATGATGAAGAAGAAGAAGAAGAAGAAGAAGAAGAAGAAGAAGAAGGGGAAGGGGAAGGGAAAACTCACCTCACCTGCAGACCTACTGTCACCACGCCCGAGCGGCCGCCAGCCACGGTCCCCACCCCACGCACGCCTGTCCGTTGCTCGAAGTCGAAGTCGAAGCCCTACTCTCGGCGTTGCTGCCAACGCCGTGCTGCCGCTGCCGTTGCCGGTCCGGACTCCGAGAGAATCGGGAAGATGAGAGACTGTGCCGCTATTCTTCTCCCCGAAGAATTGAACGGGTTTAAAAGTTAAAACAGAGGAGATCCGGGTCACCGGGTGGGCTTTAGCTAGTGGGCTGGGCTGGGCTAGGTGTGGGGAAGGGCTGGGCTGAAAAAGCAACGTTTTTAACTTAATACGTAGCCCGGCCAAGCCAACTCATAGATCCGCCCTTGCGCGCCACCTAGATTGCTCCTCGTTGTTAGCCGACCGCCGATCCTCTATTTTGCACAGCAATTTTGCCGCGTCGGCCGCCCGCAATCCCGAGTGAAATAGGGAGAAGGAGAAGAGGATGGGAGGGGAATTAAGAGGGAAAGGATGGGGTTTAGGGCTGATTACGTGTAGATGGGCGGTATTTTTTATTTTTTATTTGTTATTAGCCTAAGACCCCTCCAAGTAAACCCAACTTTAGGAAAAGCCCGGTGAAACATTTCATTTGAGCTCCGACCCCTCTAAGCAATTCAACTTTAAGAAAAACTCTTCCCTAATTTTTTTAATCCCGAGACCACCCTCTGCTACCTTCCTCTCTCTCGATTAGTCATAGTGGAGGCGGAGGAACAGGCGCGCATGATGGGGGCGAGGTGGAGGCGAGCGGTGGAGACAGAGGCGAGAGGTGAGCAGCGGCGGAGGCAGATTCGACTACGAGCAGCGAAGGTAGAGGTGAAGGCGACGGGCGCGAGCAGCGACTGGGTTCAATTAGGTCCGGCACGAGCGGCAGTTGGGGTTCATCCCATGGCCTGTAGATTAGGTCCGGCGGAGGAAGGGGGGTTCGGTTAGGTCCGACAGGGGCAGGGTGGGGTTCAGTTAGGTCTGGTGACAGCAGCGGTGGATGGGAAGCAAAGCTAAATTCGAAGGAAGATGAGGGGTATTTTCATCCAGAGGGGTTTGAGCTCAAATGGAAAGGTTGTCGGGACTGCATCTCTTAGTGATCTTCTAAAAAGGACTTCTTGCTAATTCCTTCTTCTTCTTTTTTGGCTAGAGGGCATTGACGGATTAGAATGGAACGGAGGAAAGGACGTCAAGATAATTTTGGGCTTTGGATAATCCGATCGAGATCGGACGGTTATGGGGTTTTAAATTCGTGCATTCTCCTAAACATTTTTGGCGCGGAGTTTTATATTTTTTTATTTTTCAAGACAATTCTGCGACGCACGAAGAACGTCGCCATAAAAATTTAAGAATTTGCGACGCTATAAACAACGTTGCCAAAAATAAGGAATTTCGCGACGCACAACTACGTCACTAATTGGAACTAACAGCGCACTTAGTCTTGTCGCCAAAATTTTTAATTTTCTACGATAAAATTTATTTCGTCGCTAAAAGTAAAAAAATTTAGCGACATCATATTGCGTCGCCAAATAGCCATTTATCGTCGCCAAAAAACTTTTCCTTTATAGGCATGAAATTTTTTATTTTTATTTTTTGGGACGATTCTACGACGCACGTAGAACGTTGCTATAAAAATTTAAGAATCTGCGACGTTATAAATAGTTGTTGCCAGAAACAAGGAATTTCACGACGCACAACTACGTCGCCAATTACAACTAGTAGCGCACTTTGTTCCATCGCCAAAATTTTAATTTTTCACGAAAAAATTTATTTTGTCGTTAAAAGTAAATAATTTAGCGACATCTTATTGCGTCGCCAAATAGCCATTTATCATCGCCAAAAAACTTTTTCCTTCTACACACGAACTCAACTAACTAGCAAATATTTTGCGACAGGAGTTTGCGACAAATAAAATATTGTGTCGCGAAATGGTAACTTTTGGCAATGGAAAAGGGTCCGAGTCGCAAAAAAACATCGCTAAAGATGCAATTTTTTGTAGTGCCTTAGCACATTATGCATCTACTGTGCACTAGTGCGACGGACACACAGAGCGCAAGGTTTGACTCTTTGATTAATCTAACTGCGTCCTGTGTTTCGAGAAGATGGTTTAAGGATAGTATATAATGTGGATAAGGTGGAACCTTCAGGAACCAGGGTTTATGGCTTCCAACTTGGACTCGATTGATACACTATCTGAGTGTACCATCGATCTTCTGAGTCCGAGTTAACCTCTATAACCACCCAGAGTGCGATACAGGCTGCACTCCAATTCATCTGGACTTACTATATTCTCCCGTATACCCTTGTTCTTCGTTTATTATGTTAGGATTGATGTGTCCTAAGCTTGTAAAACTTTATGTTTTGGTCTAATAAAGATTGATAGTTATTATTATATGAGATGCATATAGGTGCGTAACATAGTTACGTGTTCTTTTGAGAACAGAGAGCCATGGTTATATGGTAGTCCACTGAGTTGAAGACTGAGTGGATTGGTCCCATATAACCTAAATAAGTTCGCAGCTATGATCAGGTTGGTCGCCTCATCATGTTAAGCTGTTGGCGATGACAGTTCATGGGATGTCTTCACCATGGTCATCACCAAGCACAGTGTCTGTGGCTGAACGGAACTAACACGGTGTACAGATCAGTGAGCCGACACTGGTACACTAAGCCGTGTTTCTGCTTAGGGTAAAACGGTCCTAAACCCTGAGGAACCATGACTGATGGACTAACCAGTTGCGTGGTGCTTTGGCGCACCAATGTGTGAGGGTCCATATGCAGTGATCCAAAACCACGGTGTACTGGGTTACCCGGCTGGCGTTGCATTAGCATGTCACTCCTGCAGGCCATCCACACCCCTGATGGGAGGTGCGTTCCTTGGTGTGACTTACACTGTACCAAACCCAGGCCTGGTGGTCATCAGTTTGACTGTTGACCGGGTTCGGTTACTCGACGGGGTAATCAGAGGTACGATGTATAGGTCAACCTGGAAGGAACCAAGTCATATGATCATTCGAGTCTGACGGTAGTCTTCACCGCTCGAAGTGAATCATGGCATCAAGTGGAGGGACAGCGGGTTTACCACAACTAAGCGGAGAGCAGGGGTATGATGGAGAACATAGTAAGTCTGGGTGAATTGGAGTGCAGCCTGCGTCGCACTCTGGGTGGCTACGCAGGTTAACTCGAGCTCAGAGGATCGATGGTACACTCGGGTAGTGTGTCGATCGAGCTTGAGTTGGAAGCCATGAACCCCGGTCCCTGATGGTTCCACCTTATCAACATTATGTACGGTTCTTGAACCGTCTCCTCGGAACACCATAAGCATGAGGAAGAAAGAAGTATACGCTCCGTGTGTGCTTGGCACTAGAGCACGGTAGATGCGTAACTACATACGAGTACTAAGGGTTGAGCCCGAGACTAGTACAGAGTCGTATGTAGTGATCCCTAGCCATAAGTGAACTTCGCTACATAGGTGCGATGCACCGGGGTATGTTGCGAGTTGACTAGTTGACTTTGCTAGAGGCACCCTCTGGTGGCCTCAGTTAATAGTAAGTAACTAGTAGATATCACTTAAGTAATGACCGCTAGGTATCGCACGCTAGAAATGGTCAAAATGAGGCGTCGGGGCGTTTTGGTAAAAACCTCACTCTGCCGGACCTCACTGTTGGCCGACCCTAGTGGTGGGACACCTCACTAGGGCCGGCCCTATGATGTAGGGATAAGAATCCCTCATCTATAGGGCCGGCCATATGGATAGGATGGGGCGATAAATCGGTTAAGATCGAGCCCTAAAAAGTGGGAAAACGGATAAATACGCGGAGAGATAAAAAGGAGATAATGGAGAGATAATGAGAGGGGGTTATTATCCCCTTGGATCCTTATCCAAGGGGGGGTGGCCGGCCCTATAAAGGACCTATGGGGCGCCGGCCCCATGTACTACAGAAACCGAACCCCCCTCTCTCTCATCTCTCTAGTTCTCTCCCTAATCTCTCTCCGTTTCCCGCTTGCTACTTCGTCTTCCTCACGTGGAGTTCTGAAGAAGGAGAAGGGTCGTTCTTCGGAGGCACTCAGAGATCCGAGAGCGACGTTCCGTGCATCATGTGAGATCGGGTGAACAAGAAGGCAACATCTCCATTCGTACCGTCGGCATCTGCGCGAACGATCTTCCGTCTCCATCGACAAAGAAGACAATTCTCCGCGGTTAAAAGATCCGTACGAAAGGTATGTGTAATCTAACATGTAGATCTAGCGAGCATTATGATTTGCATACATGCTAGTTAATCATTACGCTAGATTGCCGTTAGGGGTTTTCGATTCTCGTGCATACACATGCATACATATGTAGATTAGTTTCTATGAAAGTTTAAATCGTGTAACGTGCACCATGATCGGTCTTTCGACCGCCAAATCGCTTCCGCTGCGAGTCTCTGACCCGGATTAGAATCCAACATATTAGTGGTAAACTTGTTATCCCTCCACTTAGTGCCCATGATGTGGTTCGTGTTGGAAATAATTCCATGGTCGAGGCTCGCAGCGGAAACGATTTTGCGGTCGAAAGACCGTTCATGATGCACGTTACACGATTTAAACTTTCATTAAAACTGATCTACATATGTGTGCATGTGTCTGCACATGAATCGAACACCCTAACGACAATCTAGCGTAATGATAAACTAGCATGCATGCAAATCATAATACTCGTTGTATCTACATGTTAGATTACACATACCTTTCGTACGGATCTTTTAACCGCGAAGAATTATTTTCTTTGTCGATGGAGACGGAAGATCATTCGCGAAGATGCCGATGGTACGAATGGAGACGTTGCCTTCTTGTTCACCCGATCTCAAGAGCCGTACTTTGGATGGGGCCTTTTCCTTGACCCTATCCAAATCTGCCAACTAAGGACTTTGATGGACAATGGTTATCTTTCGGCTAGTACCACGTGATCCCCATTGTCTGAGCAACGAATGCCTCACGTGTACTTTGGATGCTTACCCATGAGCCTAGGTAAATACGACACGGGAGTTCATGCGACCCCCACTAGGGTGGGATGAAAAGCCCTTCTCTCCTCACCCCGTAATTACCATATCTAAAAAAGAGATCACTAAGTGATTTGGCATGGAATGACACAACCCCCATCCTAGGGGATGTTGAGTTACGCCTCTCCACCCTAACACGAAGCGATTGGCCGTGGAGGCCAGGGGATCTCAAAGAGTCCTCTCTTGCATCCCTTATTATATATGAGGGTTATTTTGTGAGTATGAATTTATGCAAATGCAAAGGTAGCGACCTCCTATATACTAGACCCTGGTCACACCATGCTCCCACTAGCGTTCAAGCCCTTCGCCTAGCATTAATCATTCTCGGAATATCATAGTCCCTGCCTCAAGCGGATTTCTCCATTCAAGGGTCACATTACATATTATGAGAATATCGATGCTTTGCAAAATTGGTTATCACGCTAATGCTCTGGAGCGAATCCTAGAGTCAGACTCACTAGAGAGGACTCCCACTAGTCATGACGCCTCGCTTATAAATTTGACAATTGATGTTCAATGGATCTCCATCTCATCTTTGATTTCGATGCTGGCCAAATAGGTACATCCGACTAGTCGGGTATTGACCTAATGGTGGCATAACCATATGTGATGGGATCCCACTAACATCAAAAGTCAACTAAATAATAGGCGTCATCTAGCGGGATCCTATCCTCAAACAGTCGCTTGGACCGGAGGGGAAAGGCATCCCTCTGAAGACTGATAATCATATTATCTCATTGGAGTTCGATATGAAACATAAAGAACTAATAAAGAAAGCAACCATAAAGACTGAATTAAGTTCAGGGTCCGACCCCTGAACCTAATTTGCACAGCGCAGGCTTCAAGCTTTCTTTGCAAGGTCCCTCGGTCCGGCTCCTCCGTCGCACTCGCGAACACTTTGCCGGATCATCTTCATCCTCCAGGGTTTCGCTTACGCTCCCGATGGTGGATTTCTTTGGCACATCTTTCTTGTCGATCTGTAACCGAAAAAGTCTAGTACGCTTTGAGCAAGTGCTCGCTCGTACACAATTTCCTAGAAAGAAAAGAAAATACACCTAGGAAAAAGGCCATGGGAACCGACGATGGTCAACCCTCATTACTCGCCCAATCTACGGCTCTGATTACATATCCACACATATAGAGAGCAAATCCAGACAATGGCTAACCTGGGATCCGACCCCCGGTAGCAAGCACAAAACATAGATCTAGATTTTATAACGGTGCCCTGCAAAAATGATTAATAGAACAAGCACAATATATACATATGCATGATCTAAGCGTAGGAACCCCAATGATCTCACGCATTCATCATGCACACACATGTTGGTTTCATGAATAATCGTGAAACGCACACCACTAATGCGGCTCTGATACCAATTGTTGGAAATAATTCCATGGTCGAGGCTCGCAGTGGAAACGATTTTGTGGTCGAAAGACCGTTCATGGTGCACGTTACACGATTTAAACTTTCATTGAAACTAATCTACATATGTGTGCATGTGTATGCGCGTGAATTGAACACCCTAAAGGCAATCTAGCGTAATGATAAACTAGCATGCATGCAAATCATAATACTCGCTAGATCTACATGTTAGATTACACATACCTTTCGTACGGATCTTTTAACCGCGGAGAATTGTCTTCTTTGTCGATGGAGACGAAAGATCGTTCGCGAAGATACCGATGGTATAAATAGAGACGTTGCCTTCTTATTCACCCGATCTCACACGATTCACGGAACGTCGCTCTTGGATCTCTGAGTGCCTCCGAAGAACGACCCTTCTCCTTCTTCAGAACTCCACGCGTGGAAGACAAAGTTGCAAGCAAGAAACGGGGGAGAGATTAGGGAAAGAACTAGAGAGATGAGAGAGGGAGGGGGTTCGGTTTTTGGCATCCTTATGGCCGGCCCCATATAGCCCTATATATAGGGCCGGCCTACCCCCTTGGATAAGGATCTAAGGGGATAAAGACCTCCCACAATTATCTCTCTATATTCGCCCTATTTATCTCTTCTTCTATTTATCCGTTTTTCCACTTTTTAGGGCTCGACTTTGACCGTTTCAAACCCCTATCCCTATCTATATGGCCGGCCCTATAGATGAGGGATTCTCATCCCTACAACATAGGGCTGACCCTAGCAAGGTATCCCACTGCTAGGGTCGGTCAAAAGTGAGGTCCGGTAGAGTGAGGTTTTTACCAAAACGCCCTGACGCCTCATTTTGACCATTTCTAGCATGCGAGACCTAGCGGCCATTACTTAAGTGATTTCTTCTAGTTACCTTACTATTAACTAAGGCCACCGGAGGGTGCCTCTAGCAAAGTCAACTAGTCAACTCACAACATACCCCGGTGCATCGCACCTATGCTGCGAAGTTCACTTATGGCTAGGGATCACTACCTGCGCATCTGTACTAGTCTCGGGCATACCCCGCAGTACTCACATGTAGTTACGCATCTACCGTGCTCTAGTGCCAAGCACACACGGAGCGTATACTTCTTTCTTCCTTTTAGTGCTTAAGGTGTTCCGAGGAGATGATTCAAGAATCGTACATAATGTTGATAAGGTGGAACCATCAGGGACCGGGGTTCATGGCTTCCAACTCAAGCTCGATCGACACACTACCCGAGTATACCATCGATCCTCTGAGCTCGAGTTAACCTGCGTAGCCACCCAGAGTGCGACGCAGGCTGTACTCCAATTCACCCAGACTTACTATGTTCTCCATCATACCCCTACTCTCCGCTTAGTAGTGGTAAACACGTTGTCCCTCCACTTGATGCCATGATTCACTTCGAGCGGTGGAGACTACCGTCAGACTCGAATGATCATATGACTTGGTTCCTTCCAGGTTGACCTATATATCGTACCTCTGATTACCCCGTCGAGTAATCGAACCCGGTCAACAGTCAAACTGATGACCACCAGGCCTGAGTTTGGTACAGTATAAGTCACACCAAGGAACACACCTCCCTTCAGGGGTGTGGATGGCCTGCAGGAGTGACACGCTAATGCAACGCCAGCCGGGTAACCCAATACACCGTGGTTTTGGATCACTACACACGGATCCTCACACATTGGTGCGCTAAAGCACCACACAACTGGTTAGTCCATCAGACGTAGTTCCTCGGGGTTTAGGACCGTTTTACCCTAAGCAGAAACACGGCTTAGTGTACCAGTGCTTGCTCACTGATCTGTATACCGTGTCAGTTCCGTTCAGCCACAGACACTGTGCCTGGTGATGACCATGGTGAGAACATCCCATGAACTGTCATCGCCAATAGCTTATCATGATGAGGCGACCAACCTGATCATAGCTGCGAACTGATTTAAATTATATGAGACCAATCCACTTAGTCTTCAACTCAGTGGACTACCATATAACCATGGCTCTCTGTTCTTAAAAGAACACATAACTATGTTACGTACCTATATGCATCTCATATAATAACTATCAATCTTTATTAGACCAAAATATAAAGTTTTACAAGCTTATAACACATCAATCCTAACAGTTCGAGCGGTAGAGTTATCGTTAGACTCGAGTGCTCATATAACTCGGTTCCTTTTAGATTGACCAGATACGTCGTACCTTCAATTACCCTACTAAGTAACCGGATCCGATCAATAGTCCAACTGATGACCACCAAGCCTGAGTTTACTACGACGCAAGTCAAACTAAGGAATGTACCTTTCGTTAAGGGTGTGGATGGCCTGCAGGAGTGACATGCTGATACGATACCAACTAGGTAACCCAGCACACAATGGTTTTGGATTACGTAACTGAACCCTCACATATTGGTGCGTAAAAGCACCACACAAACTGGTTAGCCCACCAGCCATGGTTCTTTAGGGTTTAGAATCGTTTTATCCTAAGTAAAAACATAACTTAGCGCACGGATATCTGCTCATCAATCTGTGCACCATGTTAGTTTTGTTCGACCACAGACACTGTGCTTGGTAATGACCGTGGTAGAGACATCCATAATATATCATCCCAACAACTTATCCTTATAGGATGACCAATCCTAATCAGAGCTGCGAATGAATTTTGGTTACATAAGACCGGTCCATTGAGTCTCCCACTCAAGTGGATTACCACATAGTTATGGCTCTCTGTTATGTAATCAGAATACGTACTAAGGTATGTACCAAGATGCAATCCTAAGCTATCAACCATACACAACTAAACTATAGGATTTTACGAGCTGTAGACCTCATCAATTCCAACATTAGCATCCTTGATCGTCGGTTCGCGATGTCGATCTTACTTTTGGCATTGGCTTTGGCTTTTCTTTGGTGTGGTTCTGGCTTTTGTTTTGCTTTGGCACTTGCATTTGAACGTAGACGGAGAGGCTTGCGATGTTTTAGTTCTTCTGGACTTCACATCGTATTGGCTAGAATGTGCGTTTCTTTTGCTTGTGATCGTCGTAGCTCATCGAATTTGATACATGCATTGCTTTGGCATGGACTTTACCTTTGTTTTGCTTTGGCTTCTTGCTTCGGTTTTGGCATTTTGCTTTGGCTTGATCTTCTCCTCGAACGATAATGATGATATCTCTGAGTCTTCTTTATTCTTTCGGCCTCTTTATTTTGGGGATGGAGTTTTGGCGGCGACAGTTGTGGTGTCGACTTTGCTTCTCTTCTTATTCGGATTTTTTTGGTGTGATCGGAGTTAAAGGCTTCTCTTGAAGATAATGGGTGTAGCACCAATCACCGTGCAACGGTTGTAGCGTCAGCTTTATTATAGATGACGGGGTGGTGTCGACTTCGATCTTCTTCTCCGGACCTTTTGACGTTCTCGAAGTTGACAACGTATTGAAGACGACGGGGTGATGCCGACTTCGATCTTTTTCTCCGGACTTCTTTGGTGTTTTCGGAGTTGAAGATTATTGGAGATGATGGGGTGATGCCGACTCTGGACCTTCTTCTCCGAGCTTTATTCTTCGTGCAATGAGTTGAAGCTTTGATATCTTGTGCAAAGTCTTTACGTTGATGGGAACTTTTGTGGGCTAAGCCGTTTCCTTGGGATGCACTTGCCCGTGTCTCGTGAAGCCTTCGATCATTAAGCGTTGGAGCCTTCTTCTTTGTAGATCCTTCATGTCTCTAGCTTTAGATATTCGACCTTTGAAGCCATCCCCCTGCTCCTCTATTCATAGGTGAAAGGGAGAGGATGGGAGATATATGATTGTGATTTTTCAATCTTTTGAATATCTCTTTCCATAATCGTTGGGATTTATCTTCATTTTTTTGGAAAAAACAAAGCTTTATCCATTTTTTTTTTTGAGCGACTGTTATGGGCTAGATTGAGCTCAATCTTTAAAGATATGAGCCATTTTTGCACATTTAATTGATGGCGACACGACTTCCAATATTATCCTTCGTATCGAGGGATCAACGCGGATCCATGGTTGCGTAGATGTCCAGGTTTCTCCCCCTGCGCAAGGTGGTTTCTTTCCTTTCATTTTCTTTTCTTTTCTTCTTTTCTTTTTCTTTATTTTCTTTATGGCCGGCCACACCTCCCCATGGGGGAGAGGGACGCAATTTTCAAATTGGGGCTGTTAGGCCCCACGTTTGGGTGGGCCCACCCGGCCATGTTTGGCTTCGGGTAGTGGGGTCCGGTGGGTCCCACTTGCATGGGTGGGCCCCCTCGGGTCTACTCGAGTCGGATTCGTCCTTTTCTTTTGCGAACTGGTGTGCGCGAGCCATTGTGTGTGGCCAGCTTTAATTTGCAGGCTAATTTCGATGCCCACAGTGGGTTAGGTTCAGGTGATAAGGAAGGAGGAAGAAAAGGTGGAAGGAGGAGGAAGAGGAGGAGGGAGGGGGCCATGGGGCAGGGGACATGAGTATCGGTGGCATAGTCAAACCCAAGTGGTACATGGAAAAATGACATTGGGATACAATTGGGATATTTTGTTTTTGAGCTGTGGTTGTACTTGGAGAATATTACGGTGCAAAAATTAACGCCCTCCCAAAAAAATCCTATTCTGTCAATCCACTGTGACAACTATCCTTAGACAATTTGACATATCACAACCGTCCATTTGCACCCGGTCCTCACCCAAATTGCAGGCAAACAAACCACTATGATCGGGTGCCACGTCAGATCGGTAAAGGAAAGTTGGCAAAACAGGCCAAGGCCCATCGCTGAGGGGGCACACCCACTGGAGACTTGCCCTATGTGTCCGCCTACCATTGGTCCAGCTCATTCCAGAAAAAACGTTTGTATGCCCCAAGCGAATTAGAGATAGAGAGAGAACAAAGACCGGGGGATGGAGAGATCGCTTTATATTAACACGTACATCCGGAGGAAAAGAAAACCCTATGTCCCTAATTTCCCCTCTATTTCCCCCCATTTGATAACACCTCTCTCCCTCTCTCTCTCTTGGGCCGCGTCTACCCGCGAATCCAAACCCCCCGCCCCGCCCCTTCCGCCGACCGCCGGGAATCGGCCGGTAAATCGTCGTAAACCGCTGAGCGATCGGCCCCCCTCCTGTATTCCTCATCTCCGCCCCTCGAGTTCCTCTCCAAAACTCGCGAAAAATCATTAATCCGAACCATCAAAAAATTCGAATAAATTGCTCTCATCTCCCTCACCAGCTTCCGATCGCCGCCATCCTCCGCCGCGCGATTGCTAATCTGCGCACCGAGGACCGCCGCCCCCTTCTCCCCTCTTTCGCATCGTTGTTGCGAGGTACGTCGCTGCCATCTTAAATCTGCTCATCTGAGTGTCCTCCTCACTGTGTGCCGTCTACTGGATTTCCTCGAGGCTCGAACTGTCTGTTTTCGATTGCTTCGTTGTTCAAATTTCTAGGTTTTTGGTCTCGGATGGGGTTTTTGGCAATTGCTTCTCTGGTTTTATGGTTTTTTCTTGGCCGATCCATCCTTCTTGCGGTTGGATTCGGCCGTTTCCGAGGTTGATCTATGTCGGATCTCAGGATTTGGATTTTCCCTGATTGGATTCACTTTGACTTCGGATTCCTCGTTTTTCCATTTGATCTGATCGTTTCTCTCACTCACTTGATTTAAAATGGAACTTTTATGGTGATGATTTTGTGGCAGCACTTAGATTCTGCTCCTCGTGCATTGGATTTCGTTTCCCTTTTCTATGAACTGGTGTTTTGTGTGAAAAGATTATTGATTTCCTCCTTTGATGTTGTTCATATCGCTTGTCTGAATAGCGTGGCGTTTTCTAGTTTCTGCCCTGAGTTTACTGCATTGGTTTCATGATTTTTGGATGCACCTATGGGTTTGGTAACAGATCTGAATGGAACAAATGGTCCAAATTGTCGAATTGACTCTGAGTCCGGGTTTTCTTAATGGTTTATTGCTACTGTGCTGAAGTAGGCTAGTTAAGTGCATACTCTCTGTCGACAGGAACGAACAATGGTAAATGAGATGACGGACTTATCTTCTCCGAAATATTGCATTTAGATTTTGAAGAGGTCTTCATAGGATCTCTATGTAAGTGCATGCGATGGCATTCTTTGGGAACCATGGGAACAGAATTGATTCGGGTCACGACTTGAATGTGAAGGAGGAGGACAGTGGAGTCGACGGAGCTTATGTATCTGTTGGAAATATGGATTTGGATGCTGAGAAGGACGCCTATATGAAGGCAGAAGACCAGTACCAGAGTGACATGGAGCCATCTGATGCTGGCAGGCAGCAAAGCGACGCTTCCGGAGGGAATGATCCTGGGAGAGGCGGCGGAAGAAGAACAGCTCCTACTGGAACATGGGGTTCGAATTTCTGGAAGGACTGCCAGCCGATGTGGGTTTCTAATGATGTGGATGATGATGGTAAGAAAGGCGAGGAAGAATCCGAGGGGAATGCCTCTGACAATTCAGAGGAAGATGGAGAAGAGTTTCAAAGAGGCCCGGTTGATGTTCCTGCAGATGAAATGTTATCTGATGAGTACTATGAGCAAGACGGTGAAGAGCAGACTAGTTCTTTGCATCGTAGAGGACTGAGCCGCCCTAGCACCTCTGGCTCAAGATTGCCATCAATACCAATGTCTGCCAACAAGCACACATCTAAGAGTACGAAGTCTGCAAAATATGACGAGTATGATGATGACGAGGCCTATGATGAAGAGGACGAGGAAGAAGGTCATATTGTTAGTTATTATTATTAACTTATTAACCATCTCTGTTGTAGTTTTTAATGGAAGTGTACATGCATATATTGATTGTAGCGACACTTCTCCACTTTCTACTAACGACTATATCTGTTAATTTAATCATCCTCTTGCATGGTGCAGAAGATGATCCCGATGATGTTGATTTTGAGCCAGAATTTGATGAAGGGGGCAAGAGCACGAAGAAAAAGGTTGTTTAATGATCTATTTGTGCTTTACAATTGATTGCATTTTCTTATTGTGGAATATTTACCTTTTACTCATATTGTTGCTGTTCTGTGACACCATATTTTTAGGGAGGGGGTTGGTGATGGTTACATGCCATGTTGTTTTCTATGCATTGTTTTATCATACAAGCATTGATATTAGAAATCAAATGAGATTATAACCAATGACTCACCAAAAATTGAAAATTGCATGAAAGTGCTATCAACATTGTCCTATTTACGTGCCACAATGACCGACTTAAGTCATTACTTGATACGGGCACTCGGGACGAAGCATATCCTACTTCTATCTTCTCATTTCTCTCTACCTCTCTTCTAAATATGGGGATCATGTATTCTTCATGTTCTTGAAGATTGTGAAGAATCCATAGACTAGGAGTGAATCCGGTGGCGTGTGAGGCCTCCGTATCGTCATCTTCGACAATCATTCGTTTCTTCCACTTCGAATCCACCAACCCTAACCTCGCCAAGTCATTATCCATCATCCACAACCAACATCTTTCCCAAACCATTGCCAACATTTACCCGAAAACCAGAAACCTTCCAGCTGAACCCTAAAGACCATCACAAACCACTCATAGGATCACCGAATTCCACAAAATTTGATCCTATAACTTCCCCTATCTCCCCACCATCTTGCAATAGCGAAATCCCCAATTCGTACTCCCGAATTGAACCCTAATTGAAGCCAAATTTCAAATATGGGCTACTGTCCAGATTTGGAAAAGATGCTAGAAACCCTAGATTCCCTTATTCGAATTTAACTAAATTTGGACCATAGCTTATCCACCCATAGACCTATAATCCCTTCAAATTTCATTGCCATCCGGCACCACAACAAGATCAAACCTTCAAATTACCACAGCTGCAATTGAAATCTGCACTGCTCGAGGAGGGTTCGGAGTTGATCCATGAGCAATTCAATGACGAATTTGTGTTGCAACTTCCTCGGGCACGGCACGAAGTGCGATGAAGAGCTTGGTGGATCCTTGCGACGAGCATCCAACCAATCAATCCATCCTAGGTTTTTCGAAGGAAAGTTCTTTTATCTTGATCTACTTTTCTATTGAATTTTCAGGAAGCTGTGTCGAGTATCTATCGTATGCTTTATAATTTTCAATGCGTTATTTATTATAGTTAAATTTCAGCAATCTATCATTTTTCAAATCATCATATTTGTTGCATTGACTTTAGGAATAATTGTGTTGCATCATCGCATATAGGTTTAGGTTGTTTGATCATGACTTGCTTGCATATCATAGCATCATAGTCGCTCTCTATAGATTGTCCTGCATCAAAAGGGAGTATATCTTTAAAATATGGAGTGCGTATATCCGGCCCTAACTTTGCCCTTGAGGGGAAAGGTAAGGAAGTTCTGAGGAATTACGATTAGCCCTTTGATCCAGATCGCTCTTGATCATATCATCCCCCCCCCCCCCCCCGTTAAATCCAGACCCCTCTTTATCCCGCCTACAAATCCTAGCCCCTCTTGGTCTCAAAACAATTTTGTCTCAAGACTGTGCTTTATTATATAGATGGACTCGTAGATACTTTTGCATAGTAAGCAGGATTTGGTTATCTAAAGAACGTATCATGGTGAAGAAAAGCTCATTTAATGCGGTATGATCTGCATCATATGTATTTGCTAAAAATAGACTTGTAGTAGCAGAGTTTTCTGGTTTTTGGCTTTATTTTCAGCATTAGAGACGGTTGTCATAGTTTATTGCTTATTTTTGATGCCTTCTCGTGTTGCATAGTTACTTGGTCGGAAGTCGGAAAAAAATCGGCGAGGGGAGAAGTCGGAAAAATCGGAAAAAAGTTGGGAAAGAGTCGGTAAAGAAACTGTAGAATTTTAGAACATATTTATATATAGGTGTTCCAACAGGTTTTTGAGTAGTACATGATGGGATTAAAATGCAATTAATCGGGATTAAAATGCATAAGTAAGAATTAAAATGTGAAAATCATGACTTTTCGATAAAATCATGACTTTTTCAAAAAATCGGGAAAGTCGTGTAGTGAACATTTATTGAATAAGTCGTGTTTTAATCACGAGTTATTAAAAAAAAAGGAGTTTTTGGTAACACAGTCGTGTAGGGATGTCCACGACCACATTTGGGTGGCTTTCGGATGATTTCGGGCTAATTCGAGTGTGTTTTCAACTTTATTTAGGGTTCTGCAGGGCACCAACATTTGAGATTAAAAACTCCATCCAACAGGCAGATGGGCACGACTTAAAAACTTAATGATGTGGCACTTAATGGGCGCTCATTAGTGAACTTTTTCAGAGATCGACGGATTTTTTCTTACCGTTCATCGTCTTATTTATTATCATTTATCATCCTACATCTACTCCGCTGTCCCACTTTCTGCATACCTTCGTTTAGAAAGTGCCCAGATAGTCACCACTTGATCTCCGATAGATTGGTGCCACTGCTGCTCTGTTTTAGCCATATTTTTTATCTGAAAACATGATGTGTGTGGCCTCTTTAAACTTGAAATCTGCTGCTGCCCCTCTTCATATCAGATGCATTTTTTTTTAATATTATTAATGTTCAGATGTTAGATCTTGACTTATGCCAATCTTTGCTTGCATATATTGATAAGTTCAAGATTGAAAAGCACTTGTTTGCTGTCCTTTATTGGTTTTTCTGCAATATATTGAATAAAATTGTCTAGTCTAGGCCTAAAAACTTTCCAGACGCTCATAGTGTTCCTCTTGGTGCCTACATCAAATTTGTTTCACAGTTTGAAAGACCTGTTCGGGATCCAACAAGCAACTTAAAATAAGCAAACCATCATCTTTTCATTTCCTGATTTTGCATCATTATTTGCATTGCATGCTTGATCTCATGTCTAAATAGGATTGCACTGAGTTAATTATTTGCATGTGCTATCCACATTGTTAGAGCCTTTGGAAAAGTGCTGAATTTTAATTTTAAGTCATCATATTGCTGTCCTCACATTACACAAATTGCATGCATCACCATATGAAGTGTTCATCCATCCTATAGGCATCCTAGGACACACACTAGCATTGCTCTATAGAACCTTACATCTTCTTATAGTGAGACCCCAAATGGCAGATCGTACACACTTGCATAGAGAGGTCCGAGGTCGCTTCCGTGTCCAACCCCCAACCTAGAGGCCCTTGGCAAGCTGCAAAGCCCTGCAATGCAAGTGACCTTAGATCAACACTCTGCGATGCTCATAGATATTTCAAATAGGTCAGGGATGCTCCTACAAGAATGAGGCATAAACCAACCAAGAGAAGAAAACATTGGTGCTGAAGGACATGATCAAAACAATGAAAACCTTAAGGTGGAAACTCAAAATCAAATTATGAACCAATATCATGATCTACCACCTGAATCTGAAATAGAGATGGGTGCATTCGAGATTGAGATGTGTGAGCGCGGAAAAAGATTCGGGTCGTCTTTATTGCGGATCACACGAGATTACAAATTTTTTTGATCAGGAGATTGTGGGAGAGATCCTCTGGAGGGTCCCTTTGATCCGCGTCTCCACGTGGTATTCGTGCGAGAGCTCTGAAGGGGTTGCCCAGGACAGAGGTCTTTACAGGGTGAGGGTTTTTGAGAGGCTAAGGAGTTTCCGCCGTTGATTTTGTCCCGTCCGTGCTTCGCGCTTTCTCGGCTAGGGAGGCCTTGGGCTTCGTTCCTCGGTCTTCGTGTCTTCCTCGATCCTTGCTCGACCTCGGCGTCCTTGATCGTCGGTTCGCGGCGTCGATCGTGTTTTTGGCGTCAGCTTTGGCTTTAGCTTTCGGCTTTGGCGTGGCTCTGGCATTTGCTTTGCTTTGGTGCTTGCGCTTGAACGTAGGCGGGTAGAGACTTGCGATGCTTTAGTTCTTCCGGACTTCGCGTCGTATCGGCTAGAACGTGCGGTGCTTTGCTCGTGACCGTCGTAGTTGCTTGGCTTTGGCACGTGCGTTGCTTTAGCGCGGGCTTTACCGATGCGTTTGCTTTGGCTTCTTGCGTTGGCTTTGACTTTAGCTTTGACTCGATCTTCTTCTCGAACGGCGATGGCTACTTCTTCAAGGCTTCTTTATTCTTCCGGCTTCCTCGACGGTTGTGGCGTCGGCTTGGCTTTTCGGCGGGGGTAGCGCCGATCTTCGTGCGACGGTTGTAGCGTCGGCTTTTGTTGATGAAGACGGCGGGTGTAGCACCGGCTTCGGCACGACGGTTGTAGCGTCGGCTTTTGTTGACGAAGACGGCAGGGATAACACTGATCTCCGCACGACGTTTGTAGCGTCGGCTTTGTTGGTGAAGACGGTGGGGGTAGCACCGATCTCCGCACGACGGTTGTAGCGTCGGCTTTGTTGGTGAAGACGGCGGGGGTAGCACCGATCTCCGCACGACGGTTGTAGCGTCGGCTTTGTTGGTGAAGACGGCCGGGGGTAGCACCGATCTCCGCACGACGGTTGTAGCGTCGGCTTTTGTTGACGAAGACGGCAGGGGTAGTACCGGCTTCAGGCCTTCTTCTCCAAGCTTTCTTCTTCGTGCGAGGAGTCGACGCCTTTGTTGAAGACGACGAGTGTTGTCGGCTTCGATCTTCTTCTTTGGCCTTTGCTTATGGCTTCTTCGGAGTTGATGAAGATCGTTGGAGAAGTCGGGATGACGACGACTCTGGGTCTTCTTCTCCAAGCTTTCTTCTTCGTGCGAGGAGTCGAAGCTTTGATCTTCGAGTGCAAGGTCTTCACGTTGATGAGGACTTGAAGGGCCAAGGATTCCCGTAGGACGTGCTTGCCGTGCCTCGTGAAGCCTTCGGTCTTCAAGCGTTGGAGCTTCTCTTGCAGAGCCCTTTCGTCTTCAGCTTTTCCGACCCTTTGTGCCTTCCCCCACCCCTTCTATTTATAGGCAAAGGGGGGCGGTTGGGGGAGATATTGCTGAAATCTTTTTGTTTCATCCAATATCTCCCCCCATAACCATCAAGATATTGTTCCCTGATTCGGGGAAACAAACTCGATCCCCTCCTTTTTAGTTGGGGTGGTTACGGGCTAGATGTGACTCGATCTTTTAAAGATTGAGTTGTTATTCTTGTTGCACTTTTGGATCGGATGGCGACACAACGTCATCTTGTCCGTTGGATCGAAGGATCGTCGCGGATCTACGGCTACGTAGACGTCCACGCCACCTCCCCCCGCATCGAGGCGGTTTTGATTTCTTTTTCCTTTCTTTTCTTTTCTTTTCTTTTTCTTTTCTTTTTCTTTCTCTTTTTGTTTTCTTTTTCTTTTCTTTTCTTTTTCTTTTAGGGCCGGCCCCACCTCTCCATGAGGAGGGGGGCACGGTTTTCTAGAAGGGGGGGCCGGTGGGCCCCCCTCTTTGTGTCCGAGTTGCGGGTCCGGTGGGACCCGTTTACTTTGGGTCGGGCCATGGCGCGCGAATTGAGTTCGCACGTGGGCCGAGTCCGCACGCGGGCCGTTGTGTGCGGGCCGAGTTTCGCATGCGGGCCGTTGTGTGCGGGCCGGGTTTCGCATGCGGGCCGTTGTGTGCGGGCCGGGTTTCGCATACGGGCCGTTTAGTGCGGGCCGGGTTTTGCATACGGGCCATTGTGTGCAGGCCGGGTTTCGCATACGGGCCATTGTGTGCGGGCCCAAGTTGCATGAGCGAGTCGGGTTTGACCCGAAGGCCGTTGGGTGCGGGCCTATTTTTCGTGTAAAAATCGGGTTCGACCCGTGGGCTAATTTCGATGCCCACAAGATGGAGCCGGAGGACATATGGTTCGGTCAGCCAAGGAATCCGAGATTACGGTTACAAGGAGAACAATCGTTAAAAATCAAGGAGCAAAATTAGTGCAAGCCTTAGAAAAGTCCCAAGGATATGGAATATGAGTAGACGTCGAAGATTTCCGACGAAACTTTGATTCTGATGCCTTCCTTGAGTGGATGGATGTCATAGAACATTTCATTAGATGGCGAGATCTTCCCGACGATAAGAAATTGAAATTTGTTGCCATGAAGTTGAAAGGAGACATCTTAGTCCATTTGTGCGACCTCTTGCATAGTCGAGTCCGTAAGGGTAAAGAGAAAATTACCACTTGTGTTAAGATGAGAAGCAAGATGAGGGGTAAATGTCTCCTTTCAGATTATCATTCCATCTTGTACCATAGGTTACTGATGCAGTGCTCATTTTGGCTAAACTCGCTTTTTTGACCTGATTCGCAGACCTAACTTTTGAAGGTCATAACTTTATATACAAAAGTCCGATTGAGACATATGACCTCAATCTGAAAAGTTCAAGAAGTTTACTTCAAAATTCTGTGAGATGTCTCACGTCCAACATTGATCGTTTAGGTGCCCAAAATGGCCCTCAAAGTTTACTGCGCACATATTCGCTGAATCTGCATATTTTTGCGAACTTGGATTAAGTGGTGGGTTTTAATTTCGAGGCATTTACTATATGGGGAATGCATTTACTTTATGGTGAATTACAATGGGTTTATGGGGTGTCTAAAAGTCTTTTGGGACTTCTACGTGTAGCATTAATGTCTAGGAGGTTGTCGCAATTGTATGGAGAAGTCCAATTGTCACTTGTCATCGATAAATAGATGAGTATTGTAATATAGTAGGCATTGAAGATTTGAGATTAAGATAGAGTCGATAAGAGTTCTCTTAACTTGTTTCCTTGTGTTTGTTTCTTTGTGAGATAGATCATAGGAAAGTCATGATAGTCTGGAGTCAAATTCATCGAACGAAGTTGATCTCCCTTCACTCCCTGCATCAATTACTTGGGTTACGTCAAGTCCTTAAATTTGTGCAAGAGTATATTGAGAAGTTTGTTCAACTCACGATTAGTAAAGCAATTCCCTAAGGATGATGAACAAAAGGCTATGAGATACATTGCTGGGTGTGCTTCTCTCCAAGTTACATTAGTTATGCAAACAATCCTATCAGTCGAAGAAGCTTCCCGATGAAAGCAGAAAGGGTCGCACAAAGGTCAGTCATGCGAGATGTGTCCAAGAAGCTAGTGAGTACCGACCTACTCATGAGAGGTGTTTTATCAAGTCGTACACCAACACATACCCAAATTATTTTCGAACCAAATAATACCCCAGGGTAAGAGGAATTACACGAAAAGGGAATGCATGAAATCGTCTGCAAGTAGCAACATTTAAATGTTTTTAGTGCGGAGATTCGATACATTGACCGATAGACTATCTCATTTTCCTAGACGACGAAAAGCGTATGCCCACTTCAATGATAATGGTGAATCCACCATTGATCATGGAGTTGCTGATAAAGCTGACATGGATGATAGTGACATAGAAGATCTCATGAAGTGACAATCAAGGAAAATGAGAAAGTGCATTGCTAGTGATCCATCTAGTACTAACTATTCGTAGAGCGCAAGAGTTTAAAAGTTGGCTCCGCCAAAACATTTGCTACAACGAATGCACAATTGACGGAAAGCAATGTACACTAATCATAGGCAGTGGGAGTACTGAAAATCTTGTGTCATAGACAGTGCTTTCAAACTCGTTCTGACTCGGACGAGTAGACTCGTTTTGACTCGACTCGGTCTCGATTTCGACCCGACTCAGACCAGTGACTCGCAGGCCGCCTGACTCGTCCGAGTCATGGTCTGACTCGTGTATGACTCGGACGAGTCATGGTCTGACTCGTCTCATGACTTGTCCGAGTCATGGTCAGAGTCGTCAGACTCGTTTCTGACTCGATCGGTCGTTTTTATCCATTATATTTTGATAGTTGCATGACGTTGATGCATTTTGTGATATTATTTGGCATATGAATGTTATATATATCTCTAAGTTTTCCCAAATTTTTACTATTTTATCTAATATTATATATATATATATATATATATTAATCCAACGAGTCACTATGTTTATGACTCTTACGCGCCACGAGTCGACTCTTCCGAGTCGCTTCACTAAGGGCTGTAACGAGTCGTTTTTCGAGTCCGAGTCTAAAAACATTGGTCATAGATAATGGTAGAGAAACTTCGACTCAAGATCGAGCCGATGATCAATCCTTACAGCATAGCTTGGTTGAAGAAGGGTTCTGCTATTCTCATCACTACTCGATGCCTAGTACATTTTTCTATGGGAAAGGTATACAACGATGCCGTTTGGTGTGACGTAGAACCGATAAGCATTTGTCATATCATATCCTATAATTCCTATTGGGTTGTTCATGGTAGTGTGATAGGAAGAAGATGCACGATTGTGAACATAACACGTATATGTTTCTTAAGGATTGTTATAAGATCAAGCTTGTTCCAAACAAGGAACCTTTGAAAGTTGAAACATCTTAAGGACGAACATAATTACTTACAACTACCCCAAAATCTGCAAAGGGTCCAAGGAAAACATCATGTACGTTGTTGACCCTAGAGTGCTTCAAAGAAGAGCCACAAAAGAAAAGGCCAGCGATTCAACTCCATGATAAATCAATTTCAGGTCTAGGTCCACACTCGACATGAGCTATTTCACGTGGACCAAGGGGGCTTGATAACTAAGGAAAACGGGGTGATTATGTCAGAGCGCTTCACATGTGACTTGTTGCCTAGTGTGAAAGGGGATCGTTCTATTGTTGACATCATGCATAAGTCTTGTCAGTGCATTCTCTTCATTACGTATGATCCACTTGCATTTCATGTCATTCAGTTAGGAGTTCCATGCATGCATAGCATCACATCATCTACTATGCCTAAGGACACTATATTTATGAGCTACTCTTGTTATTTCCTTGGTAAAAACTGGACAATCACCTTCAATACAGTAATGTCGTTTGTATTCAAATTAGTAAGCAAGCTTAGGATTTTATTTATGTCTTTAAAGGTAACATTACATATCTATGGTAAGATCAGGACAATAGACCTTAATCTTGTCACTAATTGAAACTACACATGATAATTCTTTCAACGAACTTTCTTTCCAAAATTTTCATTTTGTTCCTTATCTTCCATATCCACTTGTTATGCATTCCTATGAGTTTATATATGATCTTGCTGGCCTTTCTTTCCTAGAATATCCATTAGATCTGCTCGTGGGACAAACAAGTACAATCGTTCACAAAATCCTTGAGTATGCCGAGTCCGTTCAACAGGTTGTGCATGTGATACCTAAGGAGAGCATTGCCAGTCCGAGGGAGAGCATGTGTCTACACAGTTACAATAGGGCTTTCAACGTTCCTTCTTCTAGATGAGTTGCAGCTAGAAATCTTCCTAAATGTTCCAGTGTGACTTCCTCCGGTGATGCATCTGTTTCATGGCATCCTTTCAGTTTCAGTGCTAGTTCTACCTCCCAACCAAGACTCGCACCTTCAATGTAGAGGTAAATGGCATGTCGATTTCCCCAGATGAGGATTCTGACATCTGAGCTGTGCAGGTGGAGTGTTCAAACGAGCTTGTGCCGGTTTCTTTGGTACCGTCCTTGACATGAGTTGAGTTCTTTTGAGGCTGGGGGAGTTGATGCAACCCGATCTGCATCAGATCTTTATTTATTTTATATGTTGCTGAAAAAAGGCTTGTCGAAGCAAATTTTTATGTTTTTTGCTTTATTCTCTGCATTAGAGACAAAATTTTCATAGTTTATTACTTATGATGCTTTGTTGTGTGGGGATGTTCATGACTGCATTCGGGTGTCTTTCGGATGATTCCGGGCTAATTCAAGTGTTTTCAGCTTTATTTATTAATAAATGCTAATAGGGTTCTACAAGATGCCGATACTTGAGATTAAAAGTCAATCCAATGATCGGAGGGGCACTACTTAAAAATTTAATGATGTGACACTTAATGAGTTCTCATTTGTAGGTATCCACGGGCTACGCCATCATACCGCCTCCCCCCATCTCTCTTCGTAAGGTTGTACGGAACCCCCCCTCTTTTCAAGTGAATGTCGCCCCCATTTTCTCTCTCCTAGGCGTCCTTTTTCACTCTCTTTCCTCATCTCTTTCCTTCTTTGATCGTGTGATTTTGATTATTGATACTTTCTTCTGATTGCATCCTTGCCATCAATTATTAACCCTAATCATATAAGAAGGGGGAGGCAAAATATAATTTTGATGAATATTGATTCCTCTTCGTCAGAGAAACCTAGAAGACGACGATGCTTGCCCACCTCATTCCTTGACTTCGCCTCGAGAATTCCCTCAATTTGCTTGAGATGCCTGACTTCGCCCCGAGAAGGTTCGTGACTTCGAAGGTTTCCGACGATCTCGTCGACTGGCCTTGTTCTACGAGAGTACTCTGTGACGACTCATTTCATCCGCGACGGATCTCCTTGCAGGCAAGGTTTGAGATTTCAATTTCTTGTCTAGTTTTGGTTTAGACATAAACCGAAATTTCAACTGATATTTCAAAATTTCGATCGAAATCATGTAAAGGTTTTGAAATGGTTAAAAAAAAGGATTATTTCGGTGTTTTTTTTTTTGAAAATTTACATTTAAGTATTTTATAATTATATATGCTTATTTATATGAATTGTTTGTAGAAAAAATACATCAAACACATATTAGAGAAAATCCTACCAGATAATCATCACATATTTATATATATTTACATGATGAAGTCAAGGTCAATCATCTTCGTTCGTCCAACTAATGTCATCTTCGTCCGTCCAACTAATGTCATCATCATCAGTTGACCCTTTGGATCTGTTTGACGAACCAACTCCCTTACTACTGACCGACATCCGAATGCATCGAAATGCGCCAAAATGCACCGAAATCGAACAAAATATAGGCTTTCGGGATTTCGCACCTGCATTTCATTTCGGTATGGCCCGAAACTGAAATTTTTGACCAAAATTTCATAATTTCGACTGAAATTTCAGTCCATGCTCCTAGGCTATATTTTTCCCTTTCTTATCGTTCATCGTCAAAATTTATTATCGTCTATCGTCATCTACTGCGCTCTCCTTCACCTTCCACAAGCATTCTTTTATTGCCCGAAAGTGCCCAGACAGTCCCCATTTGATCTCCGATCGATTTGTATCTTTGCTCTCCAATTTTAGCCATAATTTTGATATAAAAAGTAAAAAACTCTTTTTGTTTGGCCTCTTTAAACTTAAAATATGCTGCTGCCTATCTTCATATTATATGCAGAATTTTAATTTTTTGTTATATTAATGTTGAGATGTGAGATCTTGATTTATGCCAATCTCTGCTTGCATATATTGATAAGTTTAAGATTGAGAACGACTTGTTTCTGTCCTTTATTGCGCTTTGTACAATATATTGAATAAAACTGTCCGGTTGAGGCCTAAAGGTTCAAGTGGCTCATACTTGTAGTATGCTCATACTTTTAGTATATACCATTGTAATTCATTGGTGTCTACATAATCTTTGCATGTCCAACTCATCAAGGGAGTTTCCCTTGACGAGTGGCAAAGCTATCTTAGAGTATAATGTAGTCTTTTATGTAGATTCTTCTCAATCTCGATAAATTTCTTAATTCTTTGTAAAATTATCCCAAATTTACAATGGAAGAACGTAGCAACTATTTCCTTGTTCTTATCCAATTACTATAGATCGCACCAAAGAGCTTTTGGTGAAAAGAATTGTACTAACCTTGCATCATCTTCAAGCAACATAAGAAAAAATTGAGATGTTTTGCATGATAGATTGGTGTCATTTAACACAATATTTCTAACCTATTGGATATTCATGTCTAGTTAAACATATATTATATTTTAATTATTTTGCACCTTGTGCACCAGGAACTTTGGTTGGGACCAAACTAACTCAATTATTTTTCATGTAAGACTTGGGTCTTTGTTTGAATGTTAAATGGTAGAGGTGAGATTGGGTTTCTTCACTCCATCCACGTGAGTTTGGCATTAACGAGAATTGAAAATTGTTTGATTGTAATGCTGTTTGCTATCTGTGTGATCTTTATACATTGAAAGTCGTACTTTAAAGCATCTTAGAGGGTGCAAACCGCTGAACTCAAAACTCAACCGACTCGGGTCGACTTGCCAATCGATTCGGCTTGGTAACAACTCGGTCGAAGACTCGGTTGACTTGGTCCAAAACCCGGTTGGTGCGCTCCAAAACACGCCCAAATTATATTATTCATCAATCTATTTATATATGCAATATGTATATAAAAATTCCTTTATTAGGTATGATTTGTCAATAATATTCAATTTATTATGTATTGTATATGATAAATATTTGTTACATTTTATATGTACCGATTTTAAGTCATGAGTCTGTTCAGTTTTGAGTCTTTTGACCGAGTTCGCAAGTATACTCTACTCGGCATGTTTTCGAGTCTAGTTGAGTTTAGTTTCCGGGTTCTAGAAACAATGGTGCAAACTAAGTCATGTTGTCTTACATTTTTTCAGGTTGATCTTGCTCGTGTCTCAAACACGTTTTCCCCTAGCGAGTTTATAACTTTATGCCCATCATCACGTTATGCTTGTTGTTTTTGCTCTTATGAACATGATCTTCACTAGGTTAAGGTACCACTCAAAGTTAAGTTTGTACATTTTCCAATACTGATTCCATGACTTCTCTCAGCATTGGTTCAGTCATTATCTGTACTAATTTGTGTTATAAAAGTTCAAAATGCTCGTTGTTTTTTGCTTTGATAATTTGAACACTCCTTTGATTGAATTGGGTCCTACAACTTGGCTCTATCGGAATTACATTTATTGCTTGCTGGGGTGGAAGAAACTGATGAAACAAGTCTGAAATTGTTTGTTATATCACATGCTGTTTCTTGCTTAAGGGTTTTTCTATCTATTTAAGTAGTATATATGCTTTTTTCACGATAATACAACCTGGTTTTATATGGATAACATCTTTAACTTTACCAACAGTAGCTACTTAGGTGCAATTTTTGGCACATTGACTTATGTTAATGTCAGTTATGATCTGTACATAATGGCAGGTTAAAATGTCGGAGAGTGATGATTTTGATGATGATGATGATGACGATGACGAATTTGATATCTCAGATGATGATGATATGCACTATACTGGTAATCGTAGCCGAAAATTACGACAAACAATTCGGCACAGTTTAAAGTCAACCAAAGAAAGTAAATCCACTGTGCATACTCGGCGAAAAAGGAGGAGAATTTCTTCAGATGAGGATGGTGTCTCGGAAAAAGATTCTGAACAGGATAGTGATGAAGACTTCAGTAATAAAACAAAGAGGTCGTTGCAGTTACGTAATATTGGTGGGGGATCGACTGTTTCCGCAAACAACAATTCTCATGATAGTGAACTCCGTACCTCTGGTAGATCGGTAAGAAAGATTTCATATGTTGAAAGTGAAGAAAGTGAGGATATTGACGAAGGTACACAAAAATCTCAAAAGGTATGATTTTCCCCAAGTTCCTATTTCCTTTTGCCGTTGATGCTTATTCAAGTCCATCCGACTTTCAGATATATTTTCTTATATGTTTCTTATATGTGGCTCTACTTGAATGAAGTTATTTTGATGCACTTTTGATTAGTTTATTTTTACGAATTCATATCCTCACTTTCCTGGGAAGCTTCATGAAAATTTTTATGCCCATTATTTTTGATTAGTTTATTTTTATGAAATCAGATACTCACTTTCCTGGGAAGCTTCATGAAACTTTTTTAGGCATATGTTTTTTCCTGTCCACAATTGATAGTACCTTTATAAAGCTATTTTTGAGGGAATAACATTCAAATTTATGTTTTATTGTAACATCAACTATTTTTTAGATTCACTGAAATAAATTCAGACCTTCTGGTTAGTCTGACTGTCAGATCAACTTTTTCTTTCAGCCATGGCATAAATTCAGACATTCTGGTTCAAATCATGTTATGTTTCAATGCATATAATGCCTCGTTAGATCGCTCTTACTTGATTTTTGATGCATTCATTCTCGATGATATTGGTCGATAGCTATATTTGTTAAGCAATTACTGTTTTTAAATTACATGCGATACAGTGTATTTATTTTAATTTGTAATTACGATCATATTTTTAATTTAGGTTTCTCTGGAGGATGCTGAAGAGGAGGATGGTGATGCAATTGAAAAGGTACTCTGGCACCAGCCAAAGGGTATGGCTGAAGATGCTACAAGGAACAACAAATCAACACAACCCACTGTTTTGAGCTCTATATCTGATTCTGAACCTGATTGGAATGAAGTGGAATTTTATATAAAATGGAAAGGGCAGTCATATTTACACTGCCAATGGAAGTTGTTCTTTGATCTCCAAAATGTTAGCTCCTAGATGATGTTCTTACAATTATTTTCTTTTATTCCACTATTATCTACAATTGTCTTTTGTTCTGAATCTGAGTATCTGTTCTATTCTACATGGTTTATGGCAGCTTAGTGGATTCAAAAAACTCTTAAACTACATAAAAAGAGTGACTGAAGAAAGAAGCAAAAAGGCCTTGTCTCGTGAGGAGGTAGTAAACTACCAAGCAATATACTTATTTTGTAGTGCAAACATTTTTGCTGCTTTCATTCTTTTTGATGAGAATTTTCCTCTGTTTCTTTGTCTTTCTCATCACCCTCCAAGTGTTATCCCATCGAAATTGGGCTAGTTGCATAGTATAATTTTTGATCAAGAAGATCAAAAAGAATATTGACAAAAAATTTCACATCGGCTGTTAACCTGTCATCAACCCTTTGAGATTGGTACCGAAACTCGACTAAAGCAAAGATTGGCAAGCAAAAAATTAAGAAGGCCAATTGGCAGACAAGAGACCTACCTTATTCGTTACTCAGTTTAAGTTAATGCACCAGGGAGCAATCCCACCAATGATTTCCTTAGAATAGGAAAAAGTTTAGATGAATAAGGTACAAAGCAAGATTTGATGTGAGGAATTACATTTATCTTTGTGCACCAATTATAAGACAAATAACAGCAATGAACCATCATTCACGTTTGTTCATTAAAAAGTGAAAAATAAAGTTCTTATGTTAGCAGATCTGGAATACAAAATATTGGCATCAATTGCAAGTTAAAATATATCAAAGATTGTAGGAATTAGGTAAATCAATTTGCAGAATTATCTCGAAAACCAATTTGGTACAATAATCTGTAAAAATATTGGTATGTAAGCGGCACAACCCTTTCTGATGACTGAAGCTGTGATGATCAGTTAAATTTTTATGGTTAAGCTCAAATCCATTTGTTGATTTCTTATTTGATGTTGAACAGTATCGAGTAAATTGAGACATCAATATTGGCTAAAGTTAATTTTCTTGTATACATTTTCTACTAGTTATATGGAATGAGAATGTTCATTTCAAAAAGTTTCTCTATTAACTGGTTTATAAGAGTAAATAGACTTTTATCCCATATGGATGGTGGGGATCATCACTGATATTTGATGCACAAAGGATCACCCTTTTTTTTTTTGAGAGAGAACTATGTTATATTTGGAATGATATTTATCCTCCTAATCGACAGTTGCTCTTGTTCTCCTTATATATGCTGTATATAGTATTACGTCGACAAATTCTGCGGCATTTTAGATTTACATAACATTAGCTAATAAATCAACTATACTCTTAAAAATAGTAGCATAATGACCTTGTGAACATAAAAAAGGTCAAACATTTTGCTGGATTAGAGTTTGAACCATGTAATTGTTAGATTTGGTGCAAGGGGCTTAGCACCTGGTTCCAGCTCTATCTTATGATCCACTTTCCGTCTTGATCGTAATCTTTTAGGCAGCTCGAGGGGCATGATGTCTTTGAAAGATTGAAGCACTTTTTTCTTTCAACGGGTATATCATCTTGTTCTCCTTTCTCTCTTACTAGGGCAATGACGTAAGTGCTTTCCCCTTTCTTTAGCCCCTTGGAGAGTTGCAAGGCGGAGATTATCCCATGAAGGGCCTTATCCCCTTGTACCCCAGGAAACATGCATGCTGCCCCTTGAAAGCATGGGAGCAAGGCAAATCTTTATTAAATTGGGCATAGAGCCACACACACACACACATATACAGAGGATAAGGGATATGAGCTGCCACCCTATTTTCATCGAAATTGGCTTGCGGCTCATTTTCCACGTAGAAGTTTTTTTTGAATATTTTTTTGTGGATCATCTATCTATGGTTAGATGATCATTCTCGGAAAAAATCATCAAATTTGAAAGCCTCTAGGGGTGCCAAATAAGCATTTCCTATTAACGGGTGAAATAGACGGTTATAAACCGTCTACATATTTGACCCCCCCTAAAGGTTTTCAAATTTGTTGATTTTTTGTGAGGGTGATCATCTAACCATTGATAGATGATCCACAAATTTTTTTTAAACCCTCTAGGTTGGAAAGGAGTCGCTAGCCAATTTCGCTACTGGTAGAAATTGGCTGGCGGCTCATTTTGCTTTGTGTGTGTGTGTGTGTGTGTGTGTGTGTGTGTGTGTGTGTGTGTGTGTGTGTGTGTGTGTGTGTGTGTGTATATATATATATATATATATATATATATATATATATATATATATATATAGAAATGAGATGCTATCTTCGAAAGCAGCGCTTTTCGCTGCTTTGACAGGTCGTTGGTGGCTATCAAAACCATGACAAAGGTCGTCCAACTCAAAATCCGAAGGTGCTAGAAGTCACTGGAGGTGGTCGCCGGCTACGGATGTCGTCGGAGGTTGCCGGATGAGGTGAGGTGATGAATGGATGGCTCACAATGGAAGTAGTCACCAGAGTCCTCTATTGGTGGACGTTGATAGGTGTCAACGGAGATCACTAGTGGAGGTGATCGAAGGTTGTTGATGTTGATTCTAGCCTGAGATCACATGTTGCTCAGCCGTGGTGGATTATCAAAGCAACAAAAACGTTGCTTTCAGAGGTAGCGTCTCATATATATATATATATATATATTATTATTATTTTTTTTTTTTGAGAAAGTTCCTCTCCGAGGAAGAGAGGATGGGGTTAAGCGTATCCCAAGCTTTTATTAATGAAATAGAAAATCAAAGGCTAGAAAGAAAAGGCAGGATACAATTAGAGAGTTTGACAGGAAAACCCGGGGACCAACTCCGAACCAACGCCACATAATCAGCCCAAAAAGTAGCGATCGATGCCTCCTTTCCTGAGAAAACTCGAGAGTTGCGTTCCTTCCAGATGCTCCAGCATAGCCCAATCGTAAGCAGGTCCCAAGCGGGCCGAAGAGTCTTGCTTACCCTCCTAGATCTCCAAACCGTCCAAAGGGAACGGATAGAGGCCGGGTGACCTCGAATATGCAACTTCCGCTTCAGTGTAGACCACAACGCCCGAGAGAAGGAGCACCGCAAAAGAAGGTGGTTAACGTCCTCCCTATGACCGTGACAGAGTGGGCAGGACAAATCAGTGACATTCGGGTTATTCCTCCTCCTCAGATTGACCCGCGTCAAGATTCTCTCTCTGATGGCTAACCACATGAAAATTCTGGTTTTCAGCGGAGAGGGAGATCTCCAAAGATGGCTAGCAATGGGACAGATAGTGCCTCCATTGTTGAAGAAAAGATAGAACGACTTAACCGAGAAGATCCCGGAGTTGCTCCATTTCCAACTTGAAGCGTCCCTATCTTCTCCAAGGGAGAAAGATTCCAAAATACTGTAAAGGTCGGAAAGATGTCCCTGGAGAGAGGGGGGGATACGCCTCTTAAATTTGATTGTCCAAGTACGGCCCGATGTTGAAGCTGACGACTGAGAGCGCACAGAGGCCTGGGAGTCCCAAGCCAAGTCGAACAATGCAGGGAGCAGGGTAGCCAGGCTAATATCACCGACCCACTGGTCAAGCCAGAACTTGATAGATCTGCCATCCCCTAATAAAAGCTTAGTTCCAGCCCGAAATGGAGCTCCCACTTTACTAATACCCTTCCAAAAAGAGGAACGAGTACCCGATCGTCTACCCCGAGCTTGCAAAGGAGAAAAGCGACAGAAGTATCTATCTCTGATGATGGACGACCAGTGGTCCCCCTGATCATTCTGAAGTCTCCACCACCACTTGCCGAGAAGCGCTCTGTTAAAGTCTCGCAGGTTGAGAACCCCCAATCCTCCCTGCTCCCGCGTCTTGCAAGCGACCCCCCAATTCACCAGATGATAGGATCCGGAGGTTCTATCAGGACCTCTCCAAAGGAAAGCACTACGGATCCCGTCAATCTTTTTAATAACCCAAGAGGGAAGGAAGAAGAAGGCCATATAGTAAGACGGGATAGCTGAGAGAACGGAGTTGACCAGGGTTAAACGACCCCCCAAAGAGAGAAGTCTGCCTCTCCAGTTCGACAATCTGAGTTCCACCTTCTCCACAACCTTCTGCCAGTCCGCACGGCGAAGAGACCTGTTGCTCACCGGTAAACCAAGATACTTTATGGGAAAGGAACCCAGTTTACAATTAAGTAAGGAAGCTGCACGGAGACCGAACTCCTGAGACTCTCCTACATAGTAGAGGGAGCTCTTCGAAAAATTAACCCGAAGGCCAGATGAGAATTCTAGCGCATAGAGTAGGATCTTTAGAACTGCTACCTGCTCAAGAGAAGCTTGACAGAAAAGGATCGTGTCATCAGCAAAATGAAGATTGGAAACGCACCTGGACGAGCCGCGGATGCCAGAGAGAAGGCCAAGCGAGCTAGCTCTACGCAGAATCGCGTCAAAAGCATCTACCGCCAGGATGAAGAGAAAAGGAGAAAGGGGGCAGCCTTGCTTAAGCCCTTTCTTCATGGAAAAGTGGCCACCTGAAGCTCCATTCACCGAGCAGGAAAGCTTCGAGGAGGAGAGGCAGTTAGAAATCCAAAGGACCCAGCGAGGCGAGAACCCTTTAGCATGAAGGGTGGAGAGAAGGAAATCCCACTGAAGCCTATCAAAAGCTTTCTCAAAATCCAGCTTGAAGACCAAACCTTCAATACGAAACTCCTTCATGTGAAAAAGAAGCTCTTGAACGGACGCCACACTGTCCAGAATCTGGCGACCTTTGACGAAAGCCGACTGACTCTTACTAATGAGATCGCCCATGACTGGGGAAAGCCTATTCGCCAGAATCTTGGTCACTATTTTATAAGCGCAATTGGAGAGGCTAATAGGCCGAAAATCCCCCACTGACTCTGCACCCGTCTTCTTCGGGATAAGAACGAGGAGCGAGTAATTGATGCTGTCTAGAGTAGTGACCCCCGAGAAGAAATCCAGAATGAAGCGTGAGACATCAGCCGAAATACAGTCCCAGTAGGTTTGAAAGAAGAGCATAGGAAAACCATCAGGACCAGGCGCGCCATCCCCAGCCAAGTCGAAGACTGCTCTCTTAATCTCCTCTTGGGAGAAATCTCTGTCGAGCTCATGAGAAGGAGGGAGCCTCTGAAAAGGCAAGCTGTCCCAAGAGAGGGAAGCCTTGGAGGCCGGGAGATCACGGAAGTAGTTTCTGTAGTGGCTCGAGACTCCTGCTAGAACCTCCTCTGTCCCTTCAAGCCGCTGACCTCCCACGGTCAGGCACTGGATAGTGTTCTTCTTTCTGCCATTCGCAATCCTATGAAAATAGGCAGTGTTGAGATCCCCCAGCTTGATCCACCTATCTCGAGAACGTTGCTTCCACATAACCTCTTCAGCTCTCAAAGTATCAAGGAGGAGCTCTTTAGAGGATGACAGAGAAGTCAACTCAGCCTCCGAGAGGGGGGCGGATTCTGCTTGGACCTCCAGGTCGTCTATATGCTTCAGGAGATGCTCCTTGCGACGAAGGACAGACCTAAAGCAAGCTCTCTCCCACCCTTTGATCTTCTGACGAAGGTTTCTGAGCTTGCGGACTAAATTCCTGGTCGAATTAAAGTCTGAAGGGAAACTAGACCACCACCTCTTAACAAGATCATCGAAAGAAGGGTCTTCCCTCCACATCCTCTCGAAGCGGAATCTCCTGGGAGGCTTGGGCCACGAAAGACAAGAGTCCAGCAAGAGGGGAACATGATCTGAGACAGGGGCTGGCAAACTCTTCTGAGAGGAATTGGGATAGGAAGCCTCCCACTCGGCTGAGGTAAGAAACCTATCTAGTCTAGCCATAGAAGGAGAATCCCGCTTATTGGACCATGTAAAGCGCCTGCCGCGAAGGGGAAGATCTGTCAGGTCCAAACTCCTGATGAAACTCGAGAAGTTCTCCATCGCACCCGCATGGCCAACTCCCCCTAACCTCTCATGGGAAAATCTGGTCACATTGAAGTCTCCGCAGAGGACCCAAGGATCGCGACTAACCCCTCTAAAGTCCGAGAGCTCTTGCCAAAAGGCATGGCGAAGGCTCATGTCGTTAGGGCCATAGACCGAGGTCACAACTAGAGAAGCGCTACCGGGCTTGATAGAGAGAGACACCGACAAAGAGAAAGAGCCGGCCACTGAGCCCACTAAGTCAAACTTGTCTGTTCTCCAGCCAATAAGAATACCGCCTGAAGTCCCCACAGCGTCCAGGGACTCCCAGGAGAAACTGCTCCGGCCCGTCAAGCTCGCAAGGAAGGAAGAGGAAGGACACGACGTCTTCGTCTCCTGCAGACAAACCACATCTATAGTATGCAAAGAACAAAGAAGGGCAACTGCTGAACGTTTATCCACAGATCCTAACCCCCTAATGTTCCAAGACAAACACTTCATTAAGAATTACAGGCCCTCGGCCAAACACCTAGAATTCTCCAGTTCCCGGGAAGCAGCCAAAAAGTCTCTCGCTGCCTTCCCGTCGCTCCCAAACGCAAATCCACAAGAGGAGGCGATCTCAAGAACCGCAGCATCATCCAAAAGGTTAAAAAAGAGAGGGAGGTCTTCCTCAGCTCTCGAGGCCAAAAAGCTTCTCAGATTCTGCATCACTGGGGGCGGCTACCTCTGAGGTCTCCGGAGGTAGGTCTGCAGCTGCTGGGGGAAGGCCTCAGGGGCTGGAGGGAGCTCTGACGACTCCACCTCTCCCTCTTCCAGCTCTGCCCCGGGCTCTAAGGCGGGAACCTGACTAGGTAACACCGAAGCCTGAATTGGGTCAGCTTCCCGTGATTCAGGGGTAGCTAAAACAGCCTGATCCCCTGAATCGCGGGGAGGAATAACGGGAGAAGAAAAAATCTCGGCCCCAATTGGGCAGGAAGGAGGGGGTGGAGAGCGGGAATCCTGGGGGGAACCAAAACCGTTACCTTCCACGCCGGCTCGGTTCGCCGAGGTCGAACCCACCTCTCGAACCGGGTTCGAAGGGTACGGAACCGACGGTCCTGCAAGCGGATCCGAGGAGCTACCCGGCTGATGCACGGAGGCTGAAGACGAAGCCGGAGACGATGAAGAAGCTACTCTGATGGAAAGGTCAAAGAAGTAGTCCCCGGATCTGATCGAGAGGCTCGGCGGAATGGCTGAAGGATTGATCGTCCTGAAGACGAGAATCAACTCATGGAGGTCGCGGGAGGCGTCGATACCATTCTCCACTTCAATGACCTCCCCGAATGGCGACAAGGCCGAATGCATGGCCGGAGCATTCCAGCAGTGAAGCGGCACCCCTGAAACAAATAGCCTGACGATTGAAGAGGAACAAGACCCTCGAGCCCTGTGGGAGGGAGTCCAAGCCGAGAAGTCTAGAAGCAGCTGATCAGCCCGCACGGAGACTCTGCTGACGACTGAGTGTTTCGCGTAGGCTGTAGGGAACTCCACCAAGAACTCCGACGCGCCGAGACGCCAGGCAGGGTACTCCCACTCTGACTGCCACAGAGTCTTGAGAGCTGAGGAAAGATCTGCTGAGGAGGGCGACCCCTCCCGCACCCGGACAAGAGCACGGGATTCCAGCTTGTAGACTGCAGCATTGGAGGCTGAGGAAGGGGGGATGGTGACGAACGGATGGGGAAAGGAGCGCGGAGGCGAGGCCGGATGAAAAGATGGGTGATTGTGCGGAGACGAAGGCAGGATGACGCGAAGAGGGCAGGTAGAAGAAGAGTGGCCAATCCCGCGACAGATCCAGCAAACCATCGCGTTTCTGCAAGCTGAGACCAGGTGGCCCTTCTCCCCGCACCGGAAGCAGCAGCCTCTCGGAAAAGGGCAGGGGATCCTGGATTTAGAATGGAGGGGGGGCTTCGGCGGAACAATGGGAAGAGGAAGGAGAGGGAGCGGCGGCGGTGGGTGAAGAAGAATGGGAGAATGAGAAGGCAAAGGGGGCGGTGGGGGAGGGACAACAGAAACTCGGGAAGCCCAAGAGTCGCCTGTTGGTCTCTCAAAATGGGAAGCAGACGGGCCCTCTGGATGGGATCTGATGGCTGGGCCCTCATGATGAGATCCGGCGGCTGGCCCCACCTGATGAGATCCGGCGGCGCTGACGGGAGCAGGGATCGCGTCCCCAGGGCTCGCCTTTCCCAAGGTACCTTCCCGAGGCGGGGGAGGGGCTCGAGGGAAATCTGGCAGAAGATCTCTCCATCGACCGTTCTGAACCCTAGGGTTGAGAACGGGGCCCGCTGAAAGGACCGGCGTCGAATCCTGACGCCAGTAGCCATTAAGAACCTTGGGGTTGATGAGAGGGTTCTGATGCCGACGCCGAGTACGAGAGTGCCAGACGTCCGGCAGGCGGGCAAGCGTAGGACACCTGCCGCCTCGCTCGCCGATCGCCTCCCGCTGCGCTCCGTACCCGCTCATACCTCCACCCTATATATATATATATATATATATATATATATATATATATATATATATATATATATATATATATATATATATATATAGGAGTGTTACAGTGAGCTATGAGCTATAGGAGGAGAAAGTGGGCTACGATCGAAAATGCCACCCTATAAGTTTCGAAATTTGTTGAAATTTGGTGGGTGTGTTGTATAGGCTAAGATGATCATCTTCATCAATTTTTAATAAATTCCAAAACTTCTAGGACCATCAAACATGCTAAGAAAAATTAACGGTTACTATGGACGATCAATAAAGTTTCTACTATTTGATAATTGTAGAAGTTTTGAAATTTGTTGAAAATTGGTGAGGATGATCATCTTACCCTAAACAACACACCCACAAATTTTAACAAATTCCGAAACTTATAAGGTGGTATTTTCGATCGTTGCTTATTTTCTCCTGTTATAGCTCATATATATATATATATATATATATATATATATATATATATATATATATATATATATATATATATATATATATAGGGGCATGCTATAATGCGGCATGCGGTACGTGTGACACTGCACCGCAGCCGTCTGATGCACGCGTTGCGTGCATCGCATGCACGTAGCGGTGCATCAGACGGCTGCGGTGCGGTGCCACACTTACCGCATACTGCATTATATATATATATATATATATATATATATATATATATATATATATATATAGGGGCATGCTATGCTGCGGCATGCGGTACGTGCGGCACTGCACCGCAGCCGTCTGATGCACGCGCTGTGTGCATCACATGCACGCAGCAGTGCATCAGACGGCTGCGGCACAGTGCCGCATTTACCGCATGCCACATTATAGCATTTCTCTCTCTCTCTCTATATATATATAATATGGGGTATGAGCTGACACTTGACAGCCTATTTGCTCATTTGAGCTGTCACTTCCTAGCCATCCAATTCAAATATTCTAGTCGTCCGTTTATTTAAAAATAAAAAATAAAAAGAGATAGCTGTAACCCACAATATCTCTCTCTTTCGTTTGTTGAAACCCCGACCACCGGCCTGGTCTCTGACGCACGCAGCCACGCCTCCGACGCCCTCCCGCTGCGCTCTCGTATCTCTCGACCACCGACTGCCACGACCACCGGCGGCGCCCTCATCCTCTCTCTCTCTCTCTGACCGATGATCGCACTCATCCCCTCCAGCTCTGGTAGGCCCCTCCGGCTCCCCTTCCCCTTCCTCTTCCCCTCCGGCTCCGATAGCCCCCTTCACACTCAGTCACCCTCCGGATCCCCATTTCCGACCCCCTTCTTCTCCGTCATGCGACCCCGATTGTGAATCACACTTGCCACCTCCAGCAGGCACCCCCGATAGGGGGCTATCGGAGTCGGAGGGGAAGGACCTGGAGACCTGATCGGAGCCGGAGGGGAGGGAAGGGGAACGAGAGCCGAAGGGAAGGGAAGGGGAACGAGAGCCGGAGGTGAAGGATCGGGAGACCTAATCGGGAAATCCAACGGACGGCTGGATCATTTGAATCGGATGGCTAGGAGCGGATAGCTTAATTTCAATTTAGGCTATCAGCTCATGTCTCGTATTATATATATATATATATATATATATATATATATATATATATATATATATATGGGTCGGGATCCAGAAACACGCTACTTTGCCACAGAGTTAGACACGCATCTCCAAAACCCTAGATAGAGGTTTCAGAATTTGTTGATTTTTTGTGAGGATGATAACCTTGCATTAGATAGCACATCAGCCAAAAATCAGCGCATTCTAAAACCTATAGACTAATCAAATATTCTGTTCAATTGGTTAAAATGAACGGTCGATAAAGCTCTTTAGATTTGATGCACCTAAAGGGTTTATAATGTGCTGATTTTTTATAGATGAGCTATCTAAGGGAAGTTGATCATCCTTACAAAAAATCAATAAATTCTGAAACCTTTATCTTGGGTTTTGGATGATGCGTGTCTAACCCTGTGGCAAAATAGCGTGTTTCTGGATCTCGACCATACATATATATATATATATATATATATATATATATATATATATATATATATATATATATATATATATATATATATATATATATATATATATATATATATATATATAGAAGAATGTTACAGTGAGCTGTGAGCTGTCGGTTTAGAAAATGAGCTGTGATTGATTTGCCCACCCTAGAAGTTTTGGAATTTGATGAAAATTGGTGAGGATGACCATCTTACCCTAGACAACACCTCACCAAATTTCATCAAAATCCAAAACTTCTAGGGTGGGCAAATCAATCGCAGCTCATTTTTTCCCCCGGCAGCTCATAGCTCACGTAACAGCCCTCTCTCTCTCTCTATACACACACACACACACACACATTGTTGTCAAGGCGCGGGCCTAGGCGCCCTAGGCGCCCGGAGACAGTTAGGCCCCAGTGCGCCCAGGCGCACCTCACTAAGCGGCTGCCTAGGCACACCTAGGCTAGGCGCACACTTAATTTTAGGCAATGATTTTTAATTTTTTTTTAAAGTAAAACCCAACCCGCCCCCATTTTCTTTGTTCATTTTGTTGTTGTATACTTGTTTATACTATGTGTTCATTGTGTTGCAGGCATTTGATTAGAATATGCTCAATTTTATGTTAGCAAGTGTTTGTATTTTATTTATTCCTTTTGTTGTTTACTTGTTTATACTATGTATGTGTCATTGTGTTGCATGCATTTGACTATAATATGTTCAATTTCATGTTAGTAAGGTGTTATATTGCTTCCTATTACATATATACCTACAACTATAGACTGTACATATATACCCGTGCTTGGAGAATGCCTATGCACATAAGGGCACGCCTATGCACGTAAGGTCACGCCTAGGCGCGCCTAGGCTCCCTCCAGGTCCCTAGCCTCGCCTTGACAACTATATATATATATATATATATATATATATATATATATATATATATATATATATATATATAATCCCTCAAATGAGATCTGTTGGTCTGATCCACTTCGTGCGATCTTGACCAGTAACATATGCACTGGAATGACTGCAACATATGTAGTGAAGCACAACAACATATGGATATTTGCGGCTTGAACCATTATGTGTGTTGCATACACCACCCAAACAGTGCATCATAGCCAAAAAAATTAAATCAGGGGCAACCCATAGTGCTCGGATCGCACCAAGGTGTCGCACCAATGGGTTGCACTAGAGGGGGCCTCTCTCTCTCTCTGTATATATATATATATATATATATATATATATATATATATATATAATCCCTCAAATGAGATCTGTTGGTCTGATCCACTTCGTGCGATCTTGACCAGTAACATATGCACTGGAATGACTGCAACATATGTAGTGAAGCACAACAACATATGGATATTTGCGGCTTGAACCATTATGTGTGTTGCATACACCACCCAAACAGTGTATCACAGCCAAAAAAATTAAATCAGGGGCATCCCATAGTGTGCTCGGATCGCACCAAGGTGTCGCACCAATGGGTTGCACTAGAGGGGGCCTCTCTCTCTCTCTGTATATATATATATATATATATATATATATATATATATATATATATATATATATATATATATATATATATATATATATATATATATATATATATATATATATATATATATATATATATATATATATATATATATATATATATATATATATATATATATAGGGTCGGGATCGGCTGACCCAGCAAATTTTGACCCAGCAATAACCCAGCACCTTTTGATGAACCTAGAGGTTTTAGAATTTGATGAAAATTGGTAGGCATGCTCTTTATGGTATGTTGATCATCCTCACAAAAAATCAGCCCATTCTAAAACCTCTAGGTGCATCAAATGCGCACTTCAAATCAACGGTTTTACACTGTCAATTTTAACCGTTGATTTGAAGAGCACCCTTTGATGCACCTAGAGGTTTTAGAATGGGCTGATTTTTTGTGAGGATGATCAACATACCATAGACAACATCCCTACAAAAAATCAGCCCATTCTATAACCTCTAGGTGCATCAAAAGGTGCTGGGTTATTGCTGGGTCAAAATTTTGCTGGGTCATCCGATCCTGACCCATATATATATATATATATACATATATATATATATATATATACATATATATATATATATATATATATATATATATATATATATATATATATATATAGGGAATAGGGAATATGTTCCTCTTGACCACCCAACACGCTAGTCCTCCCTTCAATTTGGGTGCCAAATGTCAATTTTTAACCGGGGTTAGGGGTTGGTCAAGGTGGGTACATCCCTCCTAACAATGATCATGAAAAAAAATTTGGATAAAAACTATGCCAAGTGGTATTTTTAAATTAACCATAGCAAGGGCTATTTGCACGCTACAGTTTACCGTTAAATTTGTCGACTGTTGATCGAGTTGTTTTAAGTTTTTTTTTTAGAATTTTTTTTAAAATCTTGATGTAAGTAGAGTGGATTGACCATCCATAAAAAGAAATATGGTTAAAAAGTGCCATGTGGCACCCAAATTGAAGGGAGGACTAGCGTGTTGGGTGCTCGGGAGGACCATGTTCCCTATTCCCATATATATATATATATATATATATATGTTTATATAGGAAACGGGGTATAGGCTGGCGGCCTATTTCGGCGAAATGGGCAACCACCCATTAATGCCCATAGGAATTTTAGAATGTGCTGATTTTTGTGAGCATGAGCACCTTACCTTAGATAGAACACCCACAAAAGATCAGCACATTCTAAAACTCCTAGGGGCATCAAAGCCTAGAAGTTTCATCAACCGTCTGTTGTTACCGTTAATTTGAATTTTAACATTTGATGTCCTTAAGAGTTTTAGAATGTGCTGATTTTTGTGGGTGTTTTATCTAAGGTAAGGTGCTCATGCTCACAAAAAATAGCACATTTTAAAACTCCTAGGGGCATCAAATGGGTGGCTGGACTGGCTGCCCATTTCATTGAAATAGGCCATCAAATGGAGGGATTTGGTAAACAAATCTACAAGCTGAGCTTCATAAGACACATATGGCAGGAGACAATGCCAGATACGTAGTAATGCAAAAAGGGTGGCAACTTATCAGATTCAAAGCTTTTGTTGATGTAGCTGTGAGTTATACTAGAATGGCAACCGGGGTAGTTATTCGCGAGAGGTCTTGGCCTTCTCACAGAGGTTGTATCAAAATGTGCTTTGTGTACTCGTGAAAAACCAGGTTGCTAGCAATCTTGATAGCACTCGGGTTATCACAGTAGAGAGCGGAATAGCTGAGGTGGGCTTAACTCCCGGATTGAGAAGTAGGCGACGAAGCTAGACAATCTCTGCAGTCGTAGTTGCCATGGCACTGTATTCTGGATTTAGCGTGAGGTTGAAAGGATTATTAAGCGGTAGCATGTGATGATTGAGGAAGTTGATGGACCTCACGTGCACATAGTCGGGATGTTCTTCCTCTTTCATTTATGAATGTCTCTATTTTTGGCATTGAGTCTTTAAGAGTTAGTCCCATCTTGGTTGTTAAATTGGGCTCTATATGGCTCGCCTGGTGGACATGTGGCTTTTCTGTTTATGATGGCCTATTATTAGTATTGTTTTTATTGGCAAGATGACCATTGATCTCATTGTTGTTGCTATGGCAATTGTTTGCTGATGGCACACTATCAGCGGGAAATGAAGAATGCTTTTATTCCATTGATCTTCATGAGTGTTTTTATGTGGTTGCAATTGCGCTTTCTTATCCTCAGTATGTTTGACATTTTGATGCGTGCATTATGGTCTCAAGCAAGGTCCTCTAGGTTAGCATGTAAAACTTGGTAAGAATTCACTCTGCTACTACATGTGGCGACATGGTTATTATCCGTGATGATATTACTTGTATTTAGTTAGTTGATAAGCACCTACAACATCACTTTGACAAGAAGGGTGTCAAATAGTTCAATTGTTTCATGCCCTTGAAGATGCCTACTATCACTGTGCAATTTGCTCAACCATAATGCAAGTTTTCACATTACCGATCTTGACTTATCGTGCTTGTTCCAATGATGATTGGACCTGCTTGTATTCCTTAGTGAGCTTCATTACAAGCTTTGGTCCAAGTACAATGAACCGCTGCATGATGTAGCTAATTTGCAGCATTGTATTGGTAGCATTTTTTTTTTCTAGCCTTCTCATCTTAATATTTCAGATTCGGTGAATATTTGAAGTCAGATTCATTGTTGCCCTTTGTAACTGCTTGATGGTTCGAACTTCGAAGGATCCTTGCTTGTCTTTGGGGTACCATTGTAAATGCATTGCTACTTCCTTCGACTCCCTTGCTTCAACTATGGGTATATTTTACCACCTTTTGTTTTGGACGGCCGAGGTGAAAACGACATTTCACACTCGACAACTGAAGCTGAATAATCATCACTACTCCCATTCATTTGTGTTGTGATAATCGATGTGAATAGTCTTTTACAAGTGGATCAATCACATATAGATTAATTGCCACTTTTTCCATCATGATCACATTGCCTTCATGATTTTTTTACATGTTTGGGCTTGATGTTACAGATTTCTTCCCTCAATGTTCCTTATATAGTTCTTTCCACACACTATCTAAAACACTTCTGATTTCTTCCTGATCATTTCATTTAATTTAAGACTTTGGGTTTTTATCCCTTTCTTTCATTCTTCAATCATTGATAATAACTAATAATTCAAGTTTTATTCAAATTAATCATTTTGACTGATTATTGTTACGTAGATGATAAGTAAAAAGCAATAGGAACTAGAATAAACAGTGTAGTAGCAATAAATGCGAGAATATTTACTTCTACAATGTCATTGTTTTTTATTCTCTTTTGCTTCACAATAACTCGTGATCTAATAAGATTGAAGGGTGTGTTTAATAATATGATACTTGGATCCTACATTCTGTGAGGAGTAACCCTTTTCGATCCTTCCTCTATACTTATGTAGAATCCTGCATCTGAGTTCAAGTTCTTCTACTATTTGAAGTATCTCCGTGTTTGATCCTTCCTGAATTTTTCTGGCCATATCCGGATAGCAAAGGTTTAATTAAGTGTTGTATTCACAGTTTTATATTTGTTATTTCTTTGACACAGTTATCTACATAGGGCTTTTTCCATAATGATGTTATACTAGCATTTCCATCTTTTCCATGCTTTCTTTAATGACTGGATCTTTTAGAAAAGACTTAATTAGTTCAAGGGTCGAATACTTTTATACTATGTGGTATCCTTGAATGGAATATTACTGAGTTCGGTTAAGAAAAATCTTATTCAAATTAATTTAAAAATTGAATTTATTTCACTGGCTGCTTTTTTCTTGAGGAATACTCGACCATGGAATCAAATTTGTATTGCTTTTGTATTTGCTGTGATCATATTTAATGGACTTCCCTATAATGTTAAATAAAAAACAGGGAACCATGCTTAAGTAGGGCTAATAAAAAAAAAGCATGCTTGGTAAAAATTGAGATCTTAGTGATTTGAATTTTCAGCTTGACGATCTCTTTGATGACCACTAGCTCTTTAACAATGTATCAAATTATTTAGTCTTATTTTCATTCATGCACTAAAAGTATGTTCATATATGAAGTTGCTTTAAATTTCATGTTACTCTGAAGCTTCAGCTTGCTTCTTTTAAGGAGAATAATATTCATGCTTTTGCTTCTTTTAATGCAACATAAATATTTTTTTAGTGGAAATTAACATGTATCCTTTGGAATTTAGCATTTTAAGCAAATTTTCATACTTTTTGTTAATATGATAGCTTGTAGGAAAGGATGAGTAACTTGTTTGATTGTATGTGATGGTGTACTTCCAAACATTTTCTTTTTTAAATGGTTCCATAATATCTGACCTTTATATTTTAAATTGCTACTTTTTTGAAATAAATTTGACTTCCCTGGTAATAGGCTGAGGTTCACGATGTCAGCAAGGAAATGGAGTTAGACCTCCTCAAGCAGTATAGCCAGGTTTATTATCTTGCTCTATCATTGATTGTTTTTTGAACTTTTTTTTTATCTCCTTTAGGGGGTTTTGTTAACTGTTTAAGACATACGCAACTATCAGGTGGAAAGAATCTTTGCAGATAGAATCAGCAAAACCAGTGGTGATGATGTCATACCTGAGTATTTAGTCAAGTGGCAAGGGCTACCATATGCTGAAGCTACCTGGTATGCTTTCTACTTAATTTCATAATACACTAATTAGTGCATCAAAATGTCACAAACTTGTGGTGATCGAATACATTTTAACTGAAAGGGTCATTATTCATTAAAGATGGTGATACTGAACAAGTAGTACAGTCTGATCTGATCAAGAAATTTCATTCACTGATTTTGCTCGTAGCAGTTTTTTTTTTAAACATAGATTAGTCACCCTTTTGCTATATGGTCTATCTGATAGTGGTTCATCTATCAGATTGTAGACGGAAGGGTAATGCTAATACCCGTGCCGGGGTATTTATGTCCAGCTAAAAATTATATTAATATATAGAACGTTAGGCAGATTGCTGGGTGAGGCTAGCAGCTGACTCTATTCCCCTTTCTCTCTTTATTCTCCTCTTTCTGCTCTCTTCTATATTTTATTTCATTTGTGATTTACAACATGTATTGGACCAGCTGATGTCTCAGCCGTTGCCTCCGCTGCTACATATTGAAGATATGATTGTCATCTGTGATGGAGGTCCAAGCAACCTGCCTCTTGTTGTTCTCACATCTTTGAGATCCAGATCCAATTCACTGCTTTCATTAAAGCAGTTCGTGTCATGCAGGACGGGTGCACGGTCACAGAGGGGGGTAGGGGTTCCCAAAAAATAAAAAGCTCGCTATATCTGCAGTTTGGGAATCTGATTATCTGCGGGTTCGGAAATCTGATTTGATGGGCTTTCATGAACGATACAAGGATGTTGTTGGTAGACCGTGTTTGTCGAGAGCCACGAAACAATGCCACGATCGCTCGAATCCAATAAGTGGATCTCAAGTTATGCCTAAGATGGGTTAACAGCTCCATTTGGAAAAGTCAGATTGGGTTCATGATTTAAAAGGTTGTACAATATATTGGTTTGGATCCCAAGGCTATAAGTCAGATGTACTCGGGCTTAAACTAAGTCGATTTCGGATCTAGGATTTTAAGTTATATGGTTTCGGTTGCTGTTGAAGCCTTATGACCATTAGGATGAGATCTGATGGCTAGGATGGGACATAAGGGTAATGGGATTTTAAAGGCTGATTTAATATGTGAATAACGGCATCAGTTTGGGATTGAGATAGGGTCTAAATGGGGAAAACACCGAATCGAAATGTAGGGCAGCGATGGCTGCATGGAACGAGAAAAAGTGGCTGACGATCGTCACTTCGAGGGCTGTGACTGCGGTTGACGGAAAGAAATGGACCGTGACGTGAGGATGACAACCAGCGGGTGTGGTGGTGGCTCTAGCCTTCCTCTTTTGCTTCTTTCCTTCAAAGCCCGCAACAGACGCAATGGTGCTTTCTATAACCAGATTCAAAGACAGAGACCTTTTTTTTATTCAATTTTTTTTGATTCTATGACCAATAGAATAGGGGCAATGTGTTGGGAATGAGAGAGACGCACATAGATAAGAGAGTAAGAGTGGTACTTAAGAATTAAGATAATGATAGGGAAGTAAATATATAGGAATCGCTCCCTGTACCTTAGAGTACTCTGATAGGGGTCTTGAACCGCTAAAGAAAGAACTGAACTCCAACTTTTATTAATATTCAATATCTTAACTTGTTACATAAGAAGACTTAAAGACCTTTAAAATAGAAACTAAAAAAGATAATGATCCAAATTTGAATTTAACGAAAAAATGTCCTTTCTAATTTAAATAGATTTGGAATCTAATGAAATCCTAAAGATAAAAACCTCCTAAGTTTATTCATAACTCGTAATTTAAAATTGACCTTATTTATTAATTTAAAAATTAACAAAATGTTCAACTCGTTCCGCATTATACGCTTGTCCTATGCTAGAACTCGATATCTAGTTCTATGAGTTGCAGTCTCTTGGGTCACCATAGAAGCTCCTCAAAGTCAGGATTTAGTGGTTGAGACCCAGTATTGGATGATGTGTTTCATGGTAGTCGTTTCCTAGGTCCCAAAGAAAGTGTCCGTTGAAGTTGGTGGAAGCATGTTGGTTATCACAATGGTGCATCTTGTAGGCGGAGTTGTGCTGAGTGCGGACTGACATCTAGAACTGCTGTAGCCGGCCAATGAAGAAACTTGAGAAATGTCACACCCAAGTGATATGAGAGAAGCATCTGAGCTAAAGGCGAGTGGTTTAGTCCGATGAATTTGATGTTTTGCTCAACTGGAATGGCTAGTATGAGGAAGTCATTGTTTAATTGAATGGTTCCATTGGAGTTGGAGCTTCTGTTACCGCTTGCGGGGTCTCATCTTTGTTGGCTTAATTTGTGTGTTCAAACTGTTATGTGAGAAATCATATGTAACCTGTTTCTGCTAGGTCATGATAGTGCTTGCCTTCATGAAGATCAATTAAGTGCATCACAACGTATTCAAGAAAATCTATAGACATGACAGTCCATAACACGGCCTTAGTTGCAAGGTTCTAAAAAGCGCTAGGCGCTAGTCGGGCAGTGGGGGGCCGCCTAGCGCCTAGGTGGCGTCTAGCCGTTTTGTCTTTTTTAAATTATTTTAATTATTATGTTGATATTATATAATATATATATATGTTTAAAAATTAATATCAGTTCAAGATTATCCTAAACCTTTATTTTAAAGAACAAGTATATAACTATAATTCAAGATTAAGTGATTAATAAGAACAAAAGTAAACATGGTCCGCCTGGCCAGCCTCAACCCGCCTGGTTCGCTTGGCTTGCCTGATCCCGCCTGGCCAGCCTGAGTCCGCCTAGGCGGCCGCCTTGCCCTGCCTAGCTCCGCCTGAGAGCTTGGTCGCTTTTTTGGAGCGCCTGGGGCCTGGGCTAGGCGGTGGGGGGCCGCTTTTTAGAACACTGCTTAGTTGCACTTGAGAGACGTGCGATGGGTCGAATTTGCAGGGGTAGCATAGGGTTTCTCGATCAAATTGATTTAAGCATGTTTTCATTGCTTTTATCGAAACTTGCTTTTCGATGATTCGACGCCTAAGAAGCACGAATACGGGATACGGAGACACGATACAGGTACGGTGGTACGAGAAATTCCAAAAACGTAGGACACGTGTATGGCTAGGATACGAGAATATATATATGATCAGGATTTGATGACCCATCATTTTTGACCCATATTTTATCCATCATCCTAATCGTTGGATTTGAGTCTTAGAATTCGCTGAGTTTTTGTGGGGATGATCAACATACCATATATAGCATACCCTCAAAATTTTAGTAGATTCTAAAACCTCTAAGGCCATCAAATGTTATAAGTTTTTTCGACCGTCAATTTCAACCATTGATTTGAAGAGCACGAGCACATTTGATGCACCTAGAGGTTTTAGAATGTGCTGAATTTTTGTAGAGGTTATTTATGGTATGTTGATCATCCTCATAAAAAATGATGGGTCATCGTATGGGTGAAAAAATGATGGGTTATTCGATCCTGACCCATATATATATATATATATATATATATATATATATATATATATATATATCGGCTAACCCATATTTTTTTTGACCCATGATGGTAAGCGTTGGATTCGGGTTTCAAAATGTGATGGGTTTTTGTAGAGGTGCTATCTATAGTATGTTGATCATCCCTACAAAAAATCAGCACATTATAAAATCTCTAGGTGCATCAAATGTGCTCTTCAAATCAACGGTTGAAATTGATGGTAAAAAAAGCTTATAACATTTGATGGCCCTATAGGTTTAATAATGTACTAAAATTTTGAGGGTATACTATATATGGTATGTTGATCTTTCTCACAAAAAATAGCATATTCTGAAACCTGAATCCGACGATTAGGATGATGGGTCAAAATTTCATGGGTCATCCGATCCTAGCCCTATATATATATATATATATATATATATATATATATATATATATATATATATATATATATATATATATAAATAAATATATATATATATAAGGATCTCTTACTTATGGAATGGTTACTTATGCAATTGCACACTGCTTTATACCTACCCTAAAGGTTTCAGAATTTGATGAAACTTGGTGGGTATGCTATCCAAGGCAAGTTGATCACCCTCACCGAAAATCATCGAATTTTATAATCTCTAGGGACATCAAATGTTAGAAGATTTATCGACCATTCAATTTAACCATTAATTTGAATAGTATATTTGATGCCCCTAGAGGTTATAAAATTTGATGATTTTTGGTGAGGATCAACTTGCCATAGATAGCATCCCCACCAAGTTTAATCAAATTTTGAAACCTCTAGGGTAGTTAAAAGGCGGTGTGTAATTGCATAAATAAGATTCCATAAGTAATAATATCCCTCCACACACACAAACACACACACACACACATACATATATATATATATATATATATATATATATATATATATATATATATATATAGAGAGAGAGAGAGAGAGAGAGAGAGAGAATACGGGGTATGAGCTGACAGCCCATTTGCAACTTTGGGCTGTCAGCTAACAGCCCTCCGATCCCCCATCACGAACCGTTCAATTTTTTTTTTTTTAAAATTTTCTTTTACACCTGTCAACCATCTCTCTCTCTCTCTCTCTCTCTCTCTCTCTCGATCTCGAGCACCAGCAGCTTGGCTCCGACGCCGCTGCTCCCTCCGACGGGGACGCCACCGCCCCGACCAGGCGCCGCCGCTCCCTCCGACGAGGACGCCACCCTCTCTCTCCCTCTCCCTCTCTCTCGCGAGCGGCAGCCCCGTCCCCGACCTCCCGCTCCAGCTGCCCCCTCCGGCACCGGCACCGGATCCGGCCGGAGGCCGGCGTCAGAGGGGACCAGGGGCGCAGGGCCGGGGTGGACGGGGAGCTGCCGGAGGGTGCTGCCGGGCTGGACGGGATCGCTGGGGAGGTCGGGGCGCTGCCGGAGGTCGCCGGGGTGGAGAGGGGTCGCCGGGGAGGTCGGGGTTGCTGGGGAGGTCGAGGTGGAGAGGGGTTGCTGGGGAGGTCGGGGTCGCCGGGCTGGACAGGGTCGCCGGGGAGGTCGGGGAGCTGCCGAAGGTCGCCGGGGAGGTCCGGGAGCTGCTGGAGGTCGCCGGGTCGCCGGGGTGGAGGGGGGTCGCCGGGGATATCGGGATCGGTGAGAGAGATAGAGGGGTAGGGGCAGCTGTTAACAGGGGTTAACAGCTGTGTTGAATTTTTTTTATTTTCTATAATTTGGACGGTGTGATTAAGGTGCATCGGAGAGCAAATGGGCTGTCAGCTCATACCCCGTATTCTCTCTCTCTCTCTCTCTATATATATATATATATATATATATATATATAGGGTTGGGTTCCTATGATTATGACAACATCGTAGGGTGTACTCTATGACATACGGTTAATTAGTAATGCTAGAATGTTTAGATTCATAATGTGCTGAAATTTTAATTAGTAATGCTAGAATGTTTAGATCAACTTACCTTAGATAGAATGCCCACAAAAAATCAATGCATTCTAAAATTTGTTCGGGAATCAAATGCTAGAAGCTTTATTGTCCATCCATTTTAACCGTTAAATTGAAAACCATATTTGATGCCCTTAGAAGTTTTAGAATTTGCCGATGTTTTGTGGGTGTCCTATCTAAGATAGGGTGATCTTCCTCATAAAAAATAAGAACATTCTAATTGTTCTGGGGTTCTAATTTACCATATGTCATAGGGTACTCCTTATGACATGTCATAGGAACCCATTTTCCATATATATATATATATGTGTGTATATATATATATCTATCGAGGTTTATAGTTTCAGTTTTGGTTTCAGTTCGCGCCCACCGAGGATCAGTTTCGGAGTTTTGGATCGGAGTTTCGATGGTTTCAGTTTCGTTTTTTAAATTTAAAATAATTATAAAATTTAAAAATAATATAAAATAATTACATCGGTACTCATTTCATAGTGGTCTTGTTTTCAAAAGAGCATGGATTTTGCTTTACCCCGATTTTTTTGTCAAAAAGTTGAAAAATTGTGATTCTGAATTTTGGCTAAGTCTGGAGGAAAAAAGAGTTCTTGTGAAAGAATTTTTTTATAAATTCAAAATATTTTACCGGACTTTGGGTTTTTAAGTTGATCTTATACTTCTAGATTTTTGAGATTTTTTCCCGTCCAAAATACTTTGTTGTTTTTTCTTCATCGAATTTTCTTTTTTAGCCAAAAGTTGTAAAGTCTTATTTTGTATTGGAACTGAAAAATTATATTTTGAATCCGTTGGATTTTGATTGTTCTGATATTTTTATTAAATCCAAATGGGGGGAGGGGTATTTGCTTATTTTATATTAAATAACTTAAAATAAATGTTTTTTTATGTAAATATGTTTGTCAAGCTGTCATGCTGAAATACAACTTATTTTGAACCCAGTCTTGCTTTTACTGAGTGTTGAGTTTCGAAACCCGAAACTGGAGGGTTTCGGGACCTGTTCCGACCGAAACTGATCCGAAGCTGTCGAAACTCCAAATCTTGATTTATATATATATATATATGTATAGGAGACAAAGAAACTTAAATGAATAAAATAATTAAACAAAACATAAGAGACATAGCAGCAGGGAGGTGACTAAGGAGACATGGGAGGGGAATAGAGGAAAAGAAGAGGGTGGAAGGGGAGGAAAGTATTTATCAATCATAAATTCATAATCTTTCATTCTAACATCATTTAACATTTAAAAATTAACATCATACTTGATACTCCAAACAAAACATTTTCAAAATTGCAAAAAAAATTCCATTTTTTCAAAAAATAATTATACTTTGACCCCTCTTGTCCAAAGAGTATCCATGCCGTATTCAAGGAGTATCCATGATGTATCCAAAAAGCATCCAAGCAAAAAATATATTAAAATATTGGGATATGTATTGATGCATATCCGATACTATCCAAGGTGTATCCGTGTATCCAAGTATCCGATACATATCGGATACGGGTACGACACATAAGGGGTAGTATCCGTGCTTCCTAGTTTAACATGATTTTAAAATGATTCACTTTAGAGTTATTATTTTCAAAAATAAAATATTATTTTATTCTCGAAAAGTGATTTTGGTTTCGTCGGATTTTTGGTCGAGAGGAGGCCAAGGTTGTCAAGGTGGGCAAGGCGAGGTGAGGTGCCTAATGTGCGCCTAGGTGTCGCCTTGTGTTTTTTTTAAAAATACAACCAACTAAGATATTTTTTATCATTTGAATATGCAATAGTGCAAAGTATGATGAACTTTGTAGCAACTTAGCATGATGAAATTTGTATAACATGAATACAGTGATTGCAGTTCGTCACAAAACAATGAACAATGAATAATGATAGATTCCATATCCACCAACAAATGAAGCTATGATTAAAGTCTCACAAACAGTCAGTGAACAATTAAGTACGTGAAGCTAAAATGATCAAATGACTGAAATCATCTCATAACAGTAAACAATTGATATATGAGTCATATGACAAATGAATCATGATTCTAGGCCAAAAGAATACAAATTGATAAAGAAGCATTGACCCCTCCAAAAAACAAAAACATAAGGCGTGCCTTATTGACTGTGCGGCTGCGCCTAGGCACACCTAGGCGTGGTTAGGCATGCCTAGGCGTGCGCCTTATGCACATGCGCTTAGGCGGCTTGCGCCTTACATTTTCCGAGCGCCTTGTCGCCTAGGCGTCGCTTAGGCGCGCGCCTTGACAACACTGGAGGAGGCCAACACTTGATATTTTCAATTTTGTAAGTGTTGGAAGTCCACATTAGACGTCCGAATAGTCGTTCGGATGCTGGTGTTTGTGTCTGAATACTTGTTCGGATGCTTAGCGGGTTGTTCGAACTGTTTATGTTCGTCCGGACAACTTGGGGCGTTTTGTGCAGGGTGTTCGAACGATTGTTCGGACGTTCAAGACGCACTAAGAGATTTTATGAGTCTGACGCCCGAACGACTGTTCGGATCAGGACTAAGGCGTCCGAACACTCTTTCGGTCGATTTACTCCAGGTGCTAGCTGAACCTTCTCAAAGATGGGTTTAGCTCATGTGGAGGGGTCTAATCCCTTCGAAATCAGGTCTAGGATATATATATATATATATATATATATATATATATATATGTATATTTATTTATACTTTAACTAAAATGACATTTTATATATACACTCCTATGGACAAGAGGTTTCTAATTACTTTATTATGTTACCTAGAATTTTCATGATATGCAGAATCAATCATCAAATTAGATATAATCTGTTATATAATAATCATGTTGGTATAACTAAAGCACAAAAAAATCGAAAACATCCACCAAGTTAATCATCAAAATTACTTGAAATCTACTTGGTCACAACTTGGAAATTCGGCCTGAGTCGCTCGAGTCGCTAGCCGAGTAGTGACTACGCCGAGTTTTTAGTCGACTCGACTCGAAATTCAGCCGAGTCGAGTCGACTCGGCCGAGTATCGAGTTGACTCGCCGAGTTTTAAAACACTACTAACTACTACCAAGTTGATCTGCACTAACATGACATCCGTAGTATGTTCGGTACATTGGATTAAGGGATGGCCCTATACATTACAGTCATATCCATTTCCAGCTTATCTCTTACTCCTTTAGTATATGAATCAACCATTTGATTACTATGTGAAATCACTTTTTATAGAAACCGTTTGATGATAATAATTACTCTTAAAAATAAGTAGAAACATTTTTGTAAACGCTTTTTTGACTAAAAGATCCAGTGCTCTATTTGTTAGTGACAACATATATGCTTTTTAAGGGGATATCATAAGTTTTAAAAGAGCATGATGAGCATCTCGGCAAGTGCATGTTCTTGTTTTCCATTTATCAAAATATAAGTTTACTAAGGGGATATCCTAACTTGTAAAAGAGTGTGATGAGCATCTTGATAAGTGCATATTTCCCAAAACCTAATATTGACTAGAGGAGATTTTAAAGTCTTGAGATTTAGTATTTCTCATTTGTTGGCATGTCAAAGTAACCAACACTAGATCTTGAGTTCACCACTCCATCATGGTTAAGAGCCTTTGGCAACTGTGAGCCGCCAAATCGATCCTGATAGTATCTAGCGTTTTTGCCACCAACGGTTCCTTTAGTGTGTCCAACACATGAAGCACTTTGCGATGGATTAATGGTCTGATGATCGAGGCATGTTACCCTATACAAATATAGAGGTGAAATGTATTATACATTTTTAGATGAAGTGTCATGCTACACCCTGATTGAAACCATATACGAGTCACAGGGAACTGGTAACCCTAGGTCTCCTGTAGATGTGTGGGCTACACACTACACACTACATAGTATCACCTACAATGTAACCCGTGGAGTCGTGGACAATCACTCACTCAATGAGCGAGCAAGTGCACCCATAATTTTTTTATAGCCTAATACTAGACTGGTTGACTTTTAGGGCACAATCATAGCACCAGGAACCTAGGTCATCATTTAAGAAAGTTTTCCTTGAGAATGTTCTATAGTAATAATCTATTTCATTTTTGGTCTCCATGTACCACTTGATTTTGACAAGTTCTGTGACAAAAGGGTTGGTCGTGGAAGATGTGGTTCCTGGAATCAAGGACCATGGAATAAGCCAAGAATTTACTTGGACACAGCCCTGCAATTCTTGTACAGTGTATATTGCGGATCCCCCATTATTAGTTATGCGGCTTATACCACCCTTCAATGATTAACTGATTACCATGTTTCTTGTTTTTCTTTTGGCCAGTGTATCTTATTAGTAGTTTAGTACCCTTGGCATTTGTGAGGGTTAGTGGTGTATCCAGAACTCACTCCTTTTGTCCCTTTCCGTTCCCCATCTAAAAGGAAACATGGCGTACTCTAGGTTTAAGGAGGTGGTATTATGCTATCAAGTTGGTGAATTAAACTGCTTGAATTAGTTGAACCATAAGATGATTGATAGTTCGCTGTACAACAATTGTCTTAGGTAATTAAACTTTAGTAATCTAGTTTTCTGATCTTTGACATTATCTCTACTACTATTCATGTTTCTTATTGCAGGGAGAGGGATACAGATATTGCATATGCTCAGGATGCTATAGATGAGTACAAGGTAATGCCTTTCTCTATAATATATAAAACCAAATTTTCTTTAGAATATAAAATGGTAGTAGTCGAATTTGTTTCTGCATGCCGTAAGTTTGCATGCTTTGCTTGTATATGATATTTTTTGTTGCAAATTGTTTAGGTGTTCTTTACACGATGCAAGTTATGACAGCGATACTCTTAGTGTATTGGTGCAAGTGTGCAACCTATTTATATACTTGATTGCTCGTTTGAGTAATCTGCATTTCGCTTTTATTTTTTATTTATTTATTTATTTTTTGGGTGGGGGGGTTCTATAGGCATAACCATTTAGCTTGTAGGAATCACTATCCTACTACCTTGTATCCTAGGTCATTAGATAATTAATTCTTTAATTAAATATGGTGTTAGATGAAATTTGACTAAAATGACAACTATATACGACTCCAAACCAGTTTTAAAGTAACTACCAAACAAGACCATATAGCTATTTTTGTTAATAAAAAATAATCACTAATCTTTTCAAATTACGTACTCGATGCATGAATAACAAAAAAAGCAATATGCTTCACGTAGTGTGGGGCCCAAATCTGAAAGGTGGAGGAAACAAAAAAAGAGAGCCTGCGTTGGTGTCAAACGTATAGAACGAACCACTGATGTAGGACTGATAGGACGAAAATTATCCTTGTTATATATATATATATATATATATATATATATATATATATATATATATATATATATATATATAGGCATGAGGAAAAATAATACTGGTACTGGAACTGGGAGAAAACTTCTTGTAGTTTTGCTCATAAAATTCCTTTAATATAATATCTTTATATGAGTACTGCCGATATATTCAACATGTTTCATGTATCTTTTCTAATAGGCTCGTGAGGCTGCTGTGACTGTGCAAGGAAAGATGGTTGACTTCCAGCGGAGGAAAAGCAAAGGTCTCATGTGTTTCATGCACTCACATTCTGTTATTCTTAGTGCTAGATAGTAAGGTGAACTTGTAGTGTACTTCTGTGTTATTTTTTATTTCCATAAGGCAAAAACATCTCAATTCTTGAGACCTTCGTTGTTGTGTGCAAAAGCTTAGTTATGTAATTATATTACACTATGCTATTGTTTGATTGTTTCTGCAATTTACTAAGCGGCACTTGTTTATATTCCATGTTTTCCAGTATACCTTGCATGTTGTGTATTTTGGAGCAAATACTTTTACTGTGGACCTTTTTGGCAAAGGCTAGCTTAACTTGCCAGAACTCATTTGGGATCGAAAAAGTATTTATATTCAGATTTACTGAAATATTCTTCTATGGCTACAATCATTATTTATTTATTGACTAGAAACTCAATTAGGGGACATCTGTTTCAGGACCCTTGACATTATTCGGTACTATTTAAATAATGAGCTTTTTGTTTCAGGCAATTAATTCGCTGTAATAGATTTTTATATTTATCGTTCCTTTTTTACCCATGATCAATAAATGTTAGCCATTTGTTTATCTTGCTATTTTGACATGATGCTTGTCGATATCCATTTGAATGGTGAATTGTATAGATGGCTACACCATAATTATGCTACTTTTCCATTTAAGCCAAGATCAATTTAGATGTTGGATAATATCTCAGTAGGGCTATGGGGCCATGATTATGGAACGGGAAGTAAACTGTGGTCATTTGTAATTGACAAAGTACTTGCTCTTGGATATGAGCTACTAGATTGTATCTATGACCACAAAATTGGCATGAAGTTTGATAGTGTACCAATCTTCTTCTCTAATTTTGTTTAAAGAAATTGATTGGAGAAATTCGTTTTAGTTCCTAGCTAAGAAGCACTGACACTGGTACGGGGACACGGGTACGACACGACACGGGTTCGCCGACACGGCAAATCCTAAAAAAGGAGGACACGGGTACGGCGGGGACACGGCAAAATAAATTTATATTTTTAAATTTATATTTTATGTGTGTTTGCAATTCATATATATTTCAATAACCAAAAAAACCTCATAGAAAACAACTAAAATGAAAATTTAATGCATACTGAATCGCTATCGTTAGTTACATCCAGTCCGATCGGTGAATCACAGATAGCTCTAAATGGTATGGAAAATAATGGTTGTACTTCAATTTTGACTTCAACCTATCTAAAACCTCAGAGGATAAGATAAGTTAAAGTCAAACCTGAATCGTAACCGTCCATCATAATCATCCTGACAAGTGAATCACACTCAGGCCCAAATAGCATGCAAAAGAACGGCTGCGATTCAGTTTTGGCTTCAACATATTTGATTCTCTGAGGTTATAATCTTAAAGGATCAGATAGGTTGAAGCCAAAACTGAATCACCATAGCTTATAACCCGACCCTATATCGAATAGTCCGTCAACCCGCAGTGTCCCGAGTGTCCGAGGAGTGTCCGGCGAGTGTCCGAGGAGTGTCCGGCTCCCGGAAGCACGTAGGACATGGCACATGTGTGTCCGGTGCGTGTCCGGCGAGTGTCCGACGAGTGTCGGTGTCCGACACGTGTCCGACACGGGTACGGGAGGTCTGGAGAAGTGTCCATGCTTCCTAGGTTCCTAGGCTACTTTCATCTCATTTATAGCAATGTTTTAAAATTCGACTCGACTTGAGACCTACTGGAGTAAAGTCTACTCGAAAACTCGGTGAAAGCTCATTCATGTAGTCACACCTAAACTCATATATATATATATATATATATATATATATATATATATATATATATATATATATATATATATATATATATACAGAGAGAGAGAGAGATCTGTTACGTTGAGCTGTGAGCTGTTGGGGGTGCTTATTTTCTCCACCTAGGAGTTTTGGATTTTGATGAAATTTGGTGAGGGTGTTACCTAGGGTAAGATGATCATCCTCACCCATTTTCATCAAATTCCAAAACTTCTAGGGTCATCAAATGGTAGAAGCAAAATCAGCAAAATTAACGGTGACTGCGGACGACAGATTTTGCGTCTACCATTTGATGACCCTAGAAGTTTTGGAATTTGATGAAAATTGGTGAGCATGATCATCTTACCCTAGACAACACCCTCACCAAATTTCATCAAAATCCAAAGCTTCTAGGGTGGGCATCCAAAGCTTCTAGGGTGGGCAAATCAATCGCAGCTCATTTTCTAAATCGGCAGCTCACAACTCAATGTAACATTCCTCTCTCTCTCTCTCTCTCTCTCTCTCTCTCTATATATATATATATATATATATATATATATATATATATATATATAATAACCTCCCCCCCCCCCCCCCCCCCCCCCCCCCCCCCCACCACCACCACCACCACTACACACACACACACACAACGAATGGATCTAAAATGGTATTTTACATATACACACCTATGGACAAGAGGTTTCTAATAACTTTATATTGTTACCTAATTTTTGGCATGACATGTGGAATCAATCAACCAATTTGATATAATCTATTATCCAATTATCATGTAGGTAGTAACTAAAGCTTAAAAAAATAAAGAACATCCACCGAGTTAATCATCAATTTTTACTTGAAATATATATGTTACAACTCGTAAACTCGATCCGAGTCACCTGGGTCGCTAGCCGAGACGTGACTATGCCGAGTTTTCAGTCGGCTCTACTTGATATTCAATCGAATCGACTCGGTCGAGTTTTGAGTCGACTCACCTAGTTTTAAAACACTGATTTAAAGTGTATGATTTTACAAGATGCTCATCAAAGCATAACTGTACAACAACTTAATACAATATGTTTTAATGTTAACTTTGATTTTCCAACAACAATTTGAACCACTCATTTCCTTATAGTTACTTAGTCTTAAAGTCTGAAGGGTCTTGTAATATGTTTTTTTTAATTTGCAAATAGCCCTTGTACAATATTGATTTATATTGAGGTACACTACATACACATGAAGCTAGAAATACGCAGTGATCCTCTCTCCCTAAATTGGCCTCGGTTGTTTTAAAATCAATGGTAGGTAGGTTTACATTTTAGCCACTGATAGTTAGTGTAAAACATGCACAATGGTATTGAAACCTTTTGTGCATTACACAAATAGAAAATGCGATACACAACCTTAATCAGGGTGACCGCTTACTGCCCTCAGATTGTTTTATACTCGCTTAATGTTAGCTTGGTATGCATTGTTGTTTCATTTCCAAACAACTTATGTTTTTGGGTGAAATGGCAACTTAACATTGATATTAGAGCTCTATCCGATTGAATTGTTCCAGCCGTCCGATTAAATTTCGATGTGGTTTTTCTTTTTGTCTGATTTCCTGAGCGAGAGATGCTCGTAGGCCTGGCAATCCCCTTCCCATCCGGCTCCAGTCCCCGTCCTACTTCGGCAGGCCCTGACCGACGGTGAATCGCACTAAGCCCCCTCCGGCATCCCCCAGACCCCTCTGTTCTCCTCCTTCCTCTTCGGCAGTGTTCTGCAAGGCTCAAGGCGCACAGCTCCTAAAGCTTAGGCGCAAGGCGCAACTCAAGGTGCGTATATATATATATATATATATATATATATATATTTATTCAAAACATGCATAACTAGACTAAGAAAATGAATCTTAAAACAAAAGATAAATTGGATTGATCGTTGTTGCAACAACACAAATGTTGTAGCCATGTAGGTTTGAATTACGGCTCTAAACAAACCATTTAAAATATATTAATCGTCAAATATGTATAGTTCAAATTCAATAACCAATTATAAGATATCAAATGTGATATTATAGCAAACAAAAAATAAATAGTGAATGATTGAATGTGTTATTTCATCCGTGTGGTTGTGCACATGCTTCTAAATCAATATGAAATGTGGAAATCGAGAAAGAAAAGAAAACTCATTGAATCTTGTAATAGTTGAAATAATATCAAAGTCATCAAATCCAACCCACAATTGCTCATATGGTCCTACCTAAGAACTATAACAAATAGTTTTGACTGTAAATAATATTCAATCAATGTGCCAATATTCAAACTACTGTAATCATGAATCAAATCTACTTAATAACTTAATCATATTGCCAAAAATTTCAATTGCAATCACATAATTGCACATGGTTCAACTAGGCGCGCCTTTTTTGCGCCTGGAGTCTGGAGCCTAGGCGCGCGCCTTAGACCTAGGCGCGCGCCTTTCTAATAGAGCCTGAGCCTGTACTTTTTGAGGCGCAGGGGGTGAGCCTTGTTGAGCCTGAGCGCGCCTTTAATAACACTGCTCTTCGGCAGGCCACCCTTATGATGAATCACACTCATTCCCTCCGACTCAGGTCCCCTTTTCCCTTCATCAGGCCAGCTTGCCAGTGAATTACACTCGACCTCTTCGACATGCACCCCTCACCGTCGGGGGTGCCTGCTGGATGGGGCGAGTGCGATTCATCGGTCCGGGCTCCTGCCATAGGGGGCGAGTGCGATTCACCGGTCGGGGGACCTGACGGGGGAAAGGGAACCGAAGCCGGAGGGGTTAGTGTGATTCATTATTGGGGTGCCTGCTAGAGGGGGCCGAGTGCGATTCAACGGTCGGGGTGGCCTGATGGAGGGGAAGGGGGATCGGAGCCAGAGGGTGTGAGTGCGATTCATCATTGGGGGGGTTGCCGGAAGGGGGCGAGTGCGATTCACTGTCGGGGGGACCTGCCGGAGGTGGGTGAGTGCGATTCACCGTTGGGGGGCCTGCCGGAGGAAACCTTAGCTGATGGTGACGAAGGGGGAAGAAGTTCTGCACGTGGGTGCTGTGATCGAAGGTGCGTCCCGTTTCCCTCTCTGCGTGAGGGATAGCTGACGAGGTCAGCAATAAAGGGTATACAATTGTATTCTCAAACAACCATATTTGCATCAAAGCATATAGAATCAACGGTTGAAAAGGGGCCACGTGGCTAGCAGCCCAAATGTAAATTGGAGAGTGGTTCACCGCCGGGGGGCTTGCCAGAGGGGACTTGACCCAGAGGTGATGAAGAGAGAAGCTCTGCGAGTGGGTGCTGAGATCAAAGGTGCGACCCGTTTCTCTCTGTGCGCGAGGGTCAATTAACGAGGTCAGCAATAAAGGCTATACAACTGTATTCGTAAACAACTATATTTGCATTAAAGCATATGGAATCAACGATTGAAAATGGGCCACGTGGCTGGCAGCCCAAATTGAAATTGGATGCCAGTTCATACCCCGTTTTGTCACCGAGTTAGAGATGCATCTTCAATTCATTATATTGCGGTTTCAGAATTTGTTGATTTTTTGGGAGGATAATCACGATGCATTAGATAGCACACCCATAAAAAATTAGCACATTCTAAAACCTCTAGACCTACCAAATATATTCTTAAACTAAATGGTTTAAACAAATGGTCTATAAAGCATTTTAGATATGATGCACCTTGAGGTCTTAGAATGTGTTGATTTTTTGTGGATGTGCCATCTAAGGTAAAGTGGCCATCCTCCAAAAAAAAAAATCAACAAATTTTGAAACCTCAATCAACCGATTTGGGATGATGCGTGTTTAACTCGGTGACAAAGTAGCGTATCCCTCGATATCCCGACGTCTCTCTTTCCCTCCATATATATATATATATATATATATATATATATATATATATATATATATATATATAGGGGCATGCTATAATGCGGCATCGCACCGCAGCCGTCTGATGCACGTGCTGCGTGCATGCGATGCATGCAGCGGTGCATCAGACGACTACGGTGCGGTACGACACTTACCGCATTATAGCATTTCTCTCTCTCTCTCTCTCTCTCTCTCTATATATATATATATATATATATATATATATATATATATATATATATATATATATATATGGATTAGGATCGGTTGATCCATATTTGACCCATCACAAAAAATCAGCCCATTCTAAAACATCTAGTTGCATCAAATGTGCTCTTGAAAAATCAATAGTTGAAATCAACGATCGAAAAAGCTTATAACATTTGATGGTCCTAGAGTTTTTAGAATTTAGTAAAATTTTAAGGGTATGCTATTTATGGTATGTTGATCATTCTCTCAAAAAATTAGCACATTATGAAACCCGAATCTTAGGATGAGGGGTCTAAATATGGGTCAAAATTTCATAGGTCATCCGAACCTAACCTATATATATATATATATATATATATATATATATATATATATATATATATATATATATATATATATATATATATATATATATATATATAGGGGACGGGGAGCCTGCACCCAAGGTGCAGCAAGAACGCTGGACCTCAAGTATTGTTTACCTATCTAGAAGTTTTGGAATTTGATGAAATTTGGTGAGGATGTTGTCTAGGGTAAGATGATCATCCTCATAAATTTTCATCAAATTCCAAAACTTCTAGGGGGGTCAAATAGTCGAAGCAAAATCTGCAGATTTTAACGGTGACTGCGGACGGCTGATTTTGCTTCGACCATTTGACTCCCCTAGAAGTTTTGGAATTTGATGAAAATTTGTGAGGATGATCACCTTACCCTAGACAATGCCCCCACCAAATTTCATCCAATTCCAAAACTTCTAGGTAGGTAAAACAAGGGGGCGGTGCAGCGTTGACGCTGCACCTCGGGTGCAGGCTCCCCGCCCCCATATATATATATATATATATATATATATATATATATATATATATATATATATATATATATATATATATATAGGCGTGTTAGGCTGCGGCGTGCGGTGCGTGCGGCGTCGCACCGCAGCCGCTTGATGCATCGCTGCGGTGCGTGCGATGCACGCAGTGGTGCATCAGGCGGCTGCGGTGCAACGCCGCACGCACCGCACGCCGCATTTTATCATTACTCTCTCTCTCTCTAGGTCCGCGGTTCACAGCCGTCCGATGCACCTGCTGTGTGCATCGGATGTACGGAGTGATGCATCGGACGGCTGCGGATCGCAAACTGCACCTAAGCATCCCCCTATATATATATATATATATATATATATATATATATATATATATATATATATATATATATATATATATATATATATATATATATATATATATATATATATGGGGAGGGATACTCTTACTCATGACCTCTTACTCATATAGTTATCTATGATTCGGGCCGTCCATTAGATCCCGACGTACGGTTCGGATTAGATGGGGAGTTAAAGCAATGATGTCCGCATTAAATGCCCGTATTAAAAGTTCATATTAAAAGCTCCCGCATTTAATGCGGACACCATTGCTTTAACTCCCCATCTAATCTGAACCGTACGTTGTGATCTAATGGACGGCCCGGATCATAGGTAACTATATGAGTAAGAGGACATGAGTAAGAGTATCCCTCCCATATATATATATATATATATATATATATATATATATATATATATATATATATATATATATATATATATATATATAGGGTAGTAGGGTAGCGATCCAGTGAGATATTCTTATATGAGATACCTTGTGAGAAACCTATATAGAGGTTTTAGAATTTGATGAAAATTGGTGGGTGTGCTATATATGGCAAGTTGATTATCCTCACTAAAATTCATAAAATTTGAAAACTTCTAGAGGTATCAAATGTTAGAATATTTATCGACCGTGCATTAAAATCATAAATTTGAATAGCAAATTTGTTACACCTAGAGATTTTAGAATTTAATGAATTTTAGTGAGGATGATCAACTTGCCATACATAGCACACTCACCAATTTTCATCAAATTCTGAAACCTCTAGATAGGTTTCTCACAAAGTATGTCATATAAGAGAGATCTCACTGGATTGCTACCCCATATATATATATATATATATATATATATATATATATATATATATATATATATATATATATAGAATACGGGGTATGAGCTGACAGCCAATTTGACCATTTGAGCTGTCAACTCCTAACCATTCGATTCAAATCAGCAGCCGTTCGTTTTATTTAAAAAAAACAAAAACAGCTCATACCCACCACACACACTCTCTTACAGCTCATACCCACTCACTCTCTCTCTCTCTCTCTCTCTCTCTCCTTCGCTGAAGGCCACAAGACCGACCCCGGCGACGCCCTCATCCTCTCTCTCTCGCCCCCTCCGGCTCCGGCAATGCCTTCGACCACCGGCGGCTCCCCATTTCCGGCCCGCATATCTCTCGCCCCCTCCGGCTCCGGCCACAAGCAGATCCCGACCACCAGCCCCCTTTGGCTCCGGCCACCGGCAGCCCCCCTCCTCCGGTGCCGTCACAGCAGCCTCGATCTTCATCCCCTCCGGAGCACAGCGAACCCCGGCGGCAGCCCCTCCTTCCCCTCCGGCGCCGATCGTAGGTAGCCCCAACCTCTTCCCCACCACCTCCAGCAGCCCCTTCCCTTCCACCTCCACAGCTCTTCCCCTAGCACCCCGATCGCTCCCCCTCCGGCCCCGATCGCATCGCCGACCTTCCCCTCCGGCGCCGATCACTGCCGCTCGAGGGAGGGAGATCCATCGGAAAAGGGGCTGCCGCTCAATGGATCGCAGGGGTTGGAGCAGGGGGCTGCCGGAGGGGAGCACGATCCACCGGAGTACAACTCACTGGCGAGAGGGATGGAGGTCGAGGATGATCGCGATCCGGCGGCGAGAGGGGGGAGTCGGTGCCGGAGGGGGGAGGCGGATCCGGTGCCGGAGGGGGAGGGGGATGCTGCCGGAGGGGGCTCGCCGTCGGGGAGGGGGACGCCGGAGGGTTTCAGCGAGAGAGGGAGAGGAGAGCAGATCGGGGTGGGCTGAGTGTGATTTTTGGTGAAAAATTTGGACGGTTTGCGATTTTAATCGGACGGCGGTGAGCTGACAGCCCAAATGAAAAAAATAGGCTGTCAGCTCATACCCCGTATTCTATATATATATATATATATATATATATATATATATATAGGGGAGAGATACTCATACTCATGAGGTCTTACTCATAGAATTACCTATGATCCTTACCATTTGTTCGAATCTGATGGATGGTTGAGATTAAAGTGACTGCCATCCTCTCTCTCTCTCTCTCTCTCTTTTTGATCGAGCGCAGCCCCGACCTTCTCTTTTTGATCGTCGAAATGGGCAGCCACCCATTTGAAGCCCTTGGGAGTTTTGGAATATGCGGATTTTTTGTGAGCATAAGCACCTTATCTTAGATAGATCACCCACAAAAAATCAGCACATTCTAAGATTCCTAGGGACTTCAAATGTTAAAAGTTTTATCGAACGTTCCTTGTACCCGATAATCTGAAATGTAACATTTGATGCCTTTAAAAGTTTTAGAATGTGCTGATTTTTTGTGGGTGTGCTATCTAAGGTAAGGTGCATATGATCACAAAAAATCAGCACATTGTAAGACTCTTAAGGGTGTCAAATGGGCAGCTGCCCATTTCGTCGAAATAGGCCACCAGCCTATACCCCGTATCCTCTCTCTCTCTCTCTCTATATATATATATATATATATATATATATATATATATGTATATATATATATATATATATATATATATATATATATATATATATAGAGAGAGAGAGAGAGAGAGAGAGAGAGAGAGAGAGAGAGAGGGCTGTTACGTTGAGCTGTGAGCTACGGGTGGAGAAAATGAGCTGCCCTCATTTTGATCCCCCTAGGAGTTTTGAAATTTGATGAAATTTGGTGAGGGTGTTATCTAGGATAAGATGATCATCCTCACTAATTTTCATCAAATTCTAAAACTTCTAGGGTCATCAAATGGTAGAATCATTATCTACCGTCCGCAGTCACCGTTAATTTTGCTTCTACCATTTGATGACCCTAGAAGTTTTGGAATTTGATAAAAATTGGTGAAGATGATCATCTTATCCTAGATAACACCCTCACCAAATTTCATCAAATTCCAAAACTCCTAGGGGGATCAAAATGAGGGCAGCTTATTTTCTCCACCCGTAGCTCACAGTTCACAGTAACATTCCTCTCTCTCTCTCTCTCTCTCTCTCTCTATATATATATATATATATATATATATATATATATATATATATAGAGAGAGAGAGAGAGAGAGAGAGAGAGAGAGCGAATACGGGGTATGAGCTGACAGCCCATTTGCAACTTTGGGCTGTCAGCTAACAGCCCTCCGATCCCCATCACAAACCGTCCATTTAAAAAAAAAAAAATCGATTACAACTGTCAACCCCCCCTCTCTCTCTCTCTCTCGACCAGCAGGCCCCGACCTCCAGCCCCCTCCAACCAGCAGCCCCCGACCGACAGCCCCGACCAGCAACCCCGACCCGACCCTCGACGGCAGCCCTCCGACCAGCAGCCCCCCGACCCTCGACCGGCTGCCCCCTCCGGTCGGGCCATGTGCGATCCACGGTCGGAGGGGGGGCGCCGGAGGAGGAGACGACGCCGGCCAGAAGCACTGCGATCGGCCGCGCCGGAGCAGGAGACGGAGGTGGGGGTGCTGGAGGGCCGGAGGGGGGGGCGCCGGAGCAGGAGACGGAGGTGGGGGTGCCGGAGGTGGGGGTTGGTGCGATCGGCCAGCGCCGGAGCAGGAGACGGAGGTGCCGGGGGGGCCGGAGGGGGGGCGCCAGCGAGCTGGAGCAGTCGCCGGGCCGGAGGTGGTCGGGCTGGTGCTCGAGCTCGAGAGAGAGAGAGAGAGAGAGAGAGAGAGAGAGAGAGAGAAACTGGTGTACAGCTGTTAAGAAAACAGTTTTTTTTTTAAAAAAAACGGACGGCAGATGATGAGGATTGGAGGGCTGTTAGCTGGCAGCCCAAACCAAGAAATGAGCTGCCAGCCTATATCCCGTTTTCTCTCTCTCTCTCTCTCTCTCTATATATATATATATATATATATATATATATATATATATAGATATATATATATAGATATATGTCTCGGGATCAAGAAACACACTACTTTTCCACTAAGTTTGACACCCATCATTCTAGTCATTGGATGGAGATATCAAAATTTGTTGATTTTTTATGGGGATGATCATCTTGTGTTTGATCTATGATGCACGGACACTTCGTGGAGGGGCCTATGTCAGTGTTGGACATGGACATGGCACAACTATTCGTTGCATGCGATCGGGGCTGAGTTGGATGATTTGTTTGGGGCTATGTAAATGAACGGTTGTGATTAAGATTTGTCTTTTTAACTTATATCCTTTGAGGTTATAGCCTCATAGAATATAATTAGGGTTCATACAAATATTAAGATCATCTTTTAGCAATAATTCTAGAACTTGGTTGATTTTGTGGACTTTATTGGACGGTTGTCATTACCCTTATGACCTCTAGTGAGGGTCCCATAGTGCCAAACCCGACCCCATAGTTAATAAACTTCCCCCTTCAATTCAGTTTTGATTAGATTGAAATTACCAAAAAAGGAAATTTAGTAGTTGTCAAAACTCAAAAGGGGGTATTGTGCTACCATTGAAATTGCTTAAACATAATCATCAAGTAATTTCCCATCTACTTGCAACATGCTTTATGAATTCTTCTTCGAAGTTAGCCATCTCTATGTAGTATTCATGTATTATATATTATTCATATAAAATTATATATATTAATTGCCGTGTCCTAGCCCTGTCGTGTCCTACCTTTTTGAAAAAATTTCGCATCACCGTGTCCGTGTCGTGTCACTGTGCTAGTGTTTGTGCTTCATAGCTTTTGATACCACATCCACAAATAATCAACACATTCTAAAACCTTTAGATGTATCAAATGTGCTCTTCAATTTGACGGGTAAAATGAACGGTCGATAAAGCCTTTTAGATCTAATGCTGATGGACGGTTGATAAAGCCTTTTAGATCTAAAACTCCTAGAGGTTTTAGACTGTCCTCTTTTTTTGATGATGTGCTATCTAAGGTAAGGTGAACATCCCCAAAAAAAATTCAACAAATTCTAAAACCTCCATCCAATGATTAGGATGATGTATGTTAAACTTAGTGGCGAAGTAGTGTGTTTCCTGACCACGACCTCTAGGTGTACACACACACATACACTTGTGACTTTTATATCTTCCTTGAATTTGATTATTTTCCAACTCCTTTTTTGTGCTACTCATTTTTAAGAAGTCATGTAATTTGGAAATCCTTTTTTCTAGGTAGTTTGCGGAAGCTTGATGAACAACCTGAATGGTTGAAGGGAGGTAAACTTCGTGATTATCAGCTTGAGGGCTTAAATTTTCTAGTTAACAGGTACTATAGAGTACAGACTCTTTATTATAAAATTTTCCTTTGTCAATCAGGAGGGTTGGTTCATTCTATACATGGAAAATATTTGTGGTATGCTTAGCGATGATGTTTTTTGTAGCACAGCTGGAGAAATGACACAAATGTAATTTTAGCTGATGAAATGGGCCTTGGTAAAACTATTCAATCGGTTTCAATGTTAGGCTTTCTGCAGGTATTATGCATCTTTATCCTTCACATTTGATTCTTAAAAACATACTGTTTTTTGTTGTTCATTGAATAATAGATGTCGTTCTATTATTGCAGAATGCTCAGCAAATTCATGGGCCTTTTCTTGTTGTCGTACCACTCTCGACTTTGTCAAACTGGGCAAAAGAATTTAGAAAGTGGCTTCCTGACATGAATATTGTTGTTTATGTTGGGAATCGTGCAAGCAGAGAGGTAATTCATGTTGGTATTATAACCTCTCAAGACTGAATAGGGACAATAAATGGACATATTAACATGAGAGGAAGTGACTTGAACAACGTTAGGCCCTCTCTACAGTCTACACTTAAGTTGAGAATCTCATTTTTGTATCTCATAACTTATGGTTCTGACATCAGTTTCTAACACTTAAATATTTTTGTTCACTTTAAGCGAGACTTTGCTACTGTGAAATATTATTAAGAAATCCCATGTCCAATGCTGAAGGTGGGTATAAGGTAGAGATACATTCATACATAACACCATGGTCACCACAATTAGAAAGCAAAATTATGAAAGCCTAGAAAGGGATACCCAAGGGTAATGATTAGGCCCTTAAAGAAAAAGGGGTAAAGATTAGGATTTTTTGAAGTACCCAATTAATAGCTGTCTTATACTCCGAACTTGATATATCACCAAATTCTGGTGTTTTTTACCCATTTTTTTAAAATTCACGTTTAAAACACCGAATTTGTGACATCTCATCTTTTCTATATCCCATCGTCTGTACCCTTCTCGTGGGGCATACACAACTCCTTTTGCTCAAAATCCATGTTAGGGGTTTATATTGACTCATTTATATGTAATGATATATGCCTATGAGTCATGTGACTGGTGTTTATTTGCATGAATTTTGCTCAAAATCCATGTTAGGGATTTATATTGACTCGTTTATATGTAATGATATATGCCTATGAGTCATGTGACTGGTGCTTATTTGCATGAATTTTGCCCCATTCTAAATTTCTAATATAATGATGTATCCTTATATTTAAGTCCCTTTCATTAGGTTTCATTGTTCAGAGACAATCTTCTACCCTCAGCCTTTGTTCATGTTAATTATCATGGATTTCCTCATTAAGTTTTAACCATTCTCATCTACTATAGAGATTGACTTGTTGTCTTATGAATGTCACGTTCCTAATGTCTTAGTTGCTGCCTAAATGTAGGCAAAAATGTTGAATCGAAGGTCTCGAATTTGCCGATTTTTTTTTTTCTTCCAAATTTCACCCTCGCTGATTAAAATCCCGAACCCGATTTCCCCCTTTTTTCCCTCTGAATTTTTCAATTTTCGCTGAACTTTCTCAAATTTTACCCTCATCAACTTATTGCTGAACCTGAACTTGGTGACTATGGTTGTGATTGCATCAATCAGACTTGCCCATCGGTGAGAAAGGCAATAATTTTTCCTTTTATCCCTTGTTATCACAAACAAAGCTTGAGTAGAAGATGCAAGTGTAGAAAGAAAAAGTAATGGCATGGACACACCCCATGACATTTTATTTTTCCATGGAACTCATACATGACATAAATCTACGCATAGAAATTCCCCTATTGTCCAAGAACATATTTTAGCAATTTTATGAGTTCATATGAATAAAATATCCTTATGAGTGCTTCATATATAATGTGTCCAAGAACATTTATGCAGTTCTTTGGAATGTCTTGGCTGTGTCCCCACACCTTTGGAACGTCTCAGCTGTGTCCCCACACCTTTCAGATTTGAGGGTTTGACAAATTTAATGCCTGGACACACTCCCATACCCCATTACCCTATTTGAATCCATGTAATATTGCATATAATTTAATCACTGCAGTCTTCCCGTTAGGCATTTCATTTCTTGTCCTTATCAGCCTTTAAGATCTAATGCTATATTCTCTTTTGGTATGAGGATTCGTATTTCTTTTTATTTATCATCTATCCTACTATATTTGAGATGATTTTTGTCTGAATGCAGGTTTGTCAACAATACGAGTTTTACACAGACAAGAATGTTCGACACATAAAATTCGATACTTTGTTAACTACATATGAAGTGATATTGAAGGACAGAGTTGTATTCTCTAAGATTAAGTGGAACTATCTTATGGTCGATGAGGCTCACAGACTGAAAAACAGTGAAGCTTCGTTGTATACTACTCTTTCAGTATGACGCCCCTTCCTATTCTTTCTAAATTATCTTGAATTGTGACCTAACTCCCAATCACGATAGCAAATTAAGTTATTATCTTACTTTCTACTGGATATTGTGTACAGGATGTTAGCACCAAAAACAAGCTTCTTATTACTGGTACTCCATTGCAGAACAGTGTTGAAGAGCTATGGTGACTCTTTTGTCTTGAATCTTTTATTTCAAATACGGATGAAAAATTGCAAAGTTGTTATATCCTTTTTTCAGCTTATTTATTTGGTCTATAACCATGATTAGAATATAGAAGTGACTATTCTTTTATTATTCCGTTAGCATGAGACTAGTGGTCTAGTTGGTCAATATAGGATCTTAGACGCAGGCCTCTCTATAAATTACTATCTCATTTAATAAATTAGTGCAGTTTCATTCACTCTGCTTGCTCAAATGGTAGATAATTCAATGAATATTGGTATTCTTTTTCCACATGGATAATCAAATGCATCTTCATTTCTAAGTCTATAAGTCTATACATGGATAGATTATTTTCAATTTATTTAACATCATTTACTGAATGTACTATTTAGGAGCGTTGAAGGTCAATTTATTACAATAATACAACTATCATGTTGTACTTGATTTGTTCCAATATTAACTATATAAACAGTTACAAAAAGAGTTTCTTAATATATATAACGACATATCTCCGTGATTAATACTACTTGAGAAAATTCTATATAGTGCTATGGATGCTCACTTCTAGAATTGGTGCTTCTGCCACTGCTATAAGAAATGCTACTAAGACTAATACTGCGAATACTACCGAGACCGTGAATGTTGTCGATGCATGAGCTGCTTACCAACAGTCCTTCGATTACTTTTTTGGAGTAAACAATGTTGATTTTTCCGTTACGGAGACTGCCGACCCTTGAGATGGACTAGCTTATTGGCTTAATGCTCTCGTTTGTTCTCTCACACGCCCTATAAAACGAAGTATAGGGATCGCAGCTCGTGGTTTATTGGACGTTTCATAGCTCACATTTGTGAAGACAAAAGAATAGTTTACCGGGCTTGAATGAGAGAAGGATGACGAGCAATGTATGAGATGTCAATAATAGTGAACATGATGGCAAGGCCTGGTAGGCCAACTTTCTTCTTGCTTGGTCTTTTATAGGTATGTTTAAGTTTTTGGTGTAGTACGTTAGAGTGAGTTTGCTTGTTCTTCGCTAATTGGCTGACATTGTTATTGTTGTATACAGGTTTAGAGTATATCTGAATATTTTATTATAATAATTCTTTTAGTAAGATCTTCTATCATCTGTTAAAGGAGTGTCCCCTCAATCACTGGATTGAGGGGAGCCCGAGCTGCATTAAGAATTTCTTATAAAAGGAGAAATGGCTAACAAAGCCTAGCTTGGTTAGGACTTGCCATTCCTTCCAATGTATCATTGGTCAACTCGGGAATCATCAAACCCTGACTTGTTTACATCACTACTCTTCATCTCGGAGTGCACTATTCACATCCTTCTAATAGAAAGGTATGCTATTCATTACTCTGCTGGGGAATTAAAAGTTTCAGTGATTATCTAATGAGTCCTTTTTCATGAGCATGTCGGAGATGCTTCTTAGGATCAAACACCATCACAACCTACGCCAGTTGAAGGGAAAGGAAACCCCTTACCTGAGTGATATTTTCTTACGTTCACAAGTCAGTGCAACAATTTTCAAGAAGTGCAATTGCCTTTCTTGGCAGCCACTGTCTTGGCAACTTGTGAATGGCAAGTATTTTGGCACCAATTGGCATTAGGTTGGCAGCAGGTTTAAAAGTTTCATTAGTTCTTATTTTGGAGCCTCCTTAACCATAGTTAACCCATCTGAATGGTACATGGGCAATTGCACTTCTTGAGAATTGCTGCACTGACTTGTCAACTTAAGAGAATACCACTCTGGTAAGGGGCCCCTTTCCCTTGAACTGTGTAGGTCTCTTGGCTGCCACTATCTTGCTAACTTGCCAATGGTAAGTATTTTGGCACCAATTGGCATTAGGCTTTACAGCTGGTTTGAAAGTTTCATTAGTTCTTATTTTGGACCCTTCTTAACCATAGTTAACCCATCTTAATGGTACATGCCTTGGATGATCATGAAGAAGATGCCACTCAAAGAGTTATTTTTGGATGAGCTATGGACTTTCAGTGATTAGCTGTCTTACACAGTACACTTTGTGATGCTTTATCGATTTTTTATATTTTGCTGATATGTCCTTTTGCATGGTTTGTGCCACATTCTTTGACATTTAATTTCTGAAAATCACTATATTCTGGATATCCAATCAAACTATGGAGTTATGTACGATTTATCTCATTGTGGTCCTAAATCCTAATTGATATATTATTGCATGATACATAGCTTTATGATATGGAATGTTTTCATCATCTTTATTCCTTGACGGGGTCAATTATTAGGAAGATTGTCAACAATTTTGTGATCGTCTATCAACCTGACAGCAACCCTTTAAGATTGGTACCAAAACTTAACCATGGCAACTTAACAAGAGAGAGGCGTGCCACGAAACCTAAAAGACCAGTTGGCAGATAGAATGGCCTAACTTGTTATTCAGTTTAAGCACATGTAGCTAGGAAGCAATCCTCAAATGTTCCTGTACACAGGGATAGAGTCTAGATGAAGAGAGTGGAAAATATAATTTGATATAGGGATATAACGATTTACGTGACACATTTTAGTTGGATGAACTTATAAATGTTATCTCTTGTTGGTATCATGCTATTCATTCCATAGGGACATCTTTGGTTATTCAGTTGATGAAAACTGGTAATTTTATTGTGATTCATTATAACAATAATAGTTGCAAAAACTGTAGACATCATACTCCAGTTTATTGGTATAGATGTCAATCCTCCTTTCAAAAACAACTGAGTCGATTTACATGATGCTTAGTTTTGCATATTATGTTGCATGTTGATGTTGGTTTGTATTTGGTGATGCTTTTGACTTTATTTCATACTTACTTTCAAGAGTTGGAGAATGCTGATCTTGTTTTTGTTTTTTCGCTGTTAATGACAGGGCTCTGCTACATTTCCTTGATCCTGTAAAGTTTAATAGTAAAGGCGATTTTGTTGAGAAATACAAGAACTTAAGTTCTTTCAGTGAAATTGAGGTGTATTATGCATTCATTTAGTTTGCATTAGCTCCCACATCCTTTTTGGAATCTGAAACTGGATTCAATTTTTGTTTTTTGTGCTGAGGTTTGATGTGATCTTTCTTTAGCTTGCTAATCTTCATATGGAATTGAGGCCTCATATTCTACGAAGAGTGATAAAAGATGTGGAGAAGTCATTGCCTCCCAAAATTGAGCGGATTCTTAGGGTGGAAATGTCTCCCCTTCAAAAACAGTAAGCACTTACATATATCTGCGTGTGCTTGGTTTGTTAATTCCCTATGAATTAATCATATGCTAATGTACATGTTTATATCTTATTAGATATTACAAGTGGATTTTGGGGCGTAATTTTCAAGATCTCAATAAAGGAGTTCGTGGGAATCAGGTTTGTACATGTAGTATTCAAGTCAGGGATACTAAAACCAGATTCTTTTTCTCATGGTTGAATACTTGCTTCAACTATTAATCAAAATTGATCTTAGTATTACCATCTAACCAACGATACAATTTGCTGATGTACTCATACAAGTGTCAGTATCTGATAGTGACACTGGTTTCTTACTCTTTGAATCTGGAAAAATTAGTATACAGCAACATGTCCTAATTAGATTTGGATATGGTGTAAGCATGGACATGGATGCTGACTCTATATTTAATATTTATAGTTTATCGACATATCATATATAATGCAAGAGATATCTACCGTTTAGAGGACCTAAAATACATATGTGACAGTAACACATAAGAGAAGCATTATTTTCCAATACCATCATCCCACTAAGATTAAAATATGCATGAATGCTAAACAAAGGCATTATGTCTCTTACCCTGTCCCAAGTGTTTCTTAAGTATGTTTTATGTTTTATAAACATTTTTTTGGTAATCCAGTGAGTTAGTGGCAATAAAATGTCGGGTAAAGTACACTTTACCCCCCTGAAGTTTAGCCCAAATTTACTTAACCCTCCTATAGTTAATAAACTACATTTTGCCCCTTCAATTTAGTTTTGATTAGGTAGAAGTTATCAAAAGAGGAAATTTAGTAGTTGACAAAAGGGGGTATTGTGCTAACATTTAAAACTATAGGGATCGATCTGGAACAAAAAAACTTTAAGGGGTTAAGTGATTTTTGGCTTAAACTTTAGGGGGGTCGTGTAATTTACCCTAAAATGTATACATCTAGGTAAAGTCCAGAAACTTCGTTTTGGACCCATAAGAATCTGGGCATGTCTAACCCTTATGCTGAGCCAGCTAGAGTGGAAAATTCACTTCATTTGGTAGTTTTTTCTTTCGGGAAATGGTCTGAGCAGTCCATTGACAGAGAAAAAAGTTTACAACCAAACTGAAAGCCTCAAAATGTACTGATCAAATAAGAAATCCTGGTAGAATTTATTTAAATACATAGAAAAAAACTGAAGTTCCACCTTCAGCAAGACCCCATAAACCTCCCATCTCACTCTGGAGTCTGGTCTAAGTTGAAAAGCTTGTTTCACCAATCAAAACTTGCATAAGAATTTCCTTATGGTAGTTACATAAGGTGCATGATCTGTTATGCATGCTTTTTTCATTGGTAATTGATTTTTAGTGTTGATAAGAAATTTTGAAAACTGAAGTTCCACCTTCAGCAAGACCCCAAAAAACTCCCATCTCACTCTGGTCTAAGTTGAAAAGCATGTTTCATCAATCAAAACTTGCATAAGAATTTCCTTATGGTAGTTACATAAGGTGCAAGATCTGTTATGCATGCTTTTTCATTGGTAATTGATTTTTAGTGTTGATAAGAAATTTTGACTGACTGCAGGTTTCACTCTTAAATATTGTTGTCGAGTTGAAGAAATGCTGCAATCATCCTTTCTTATTTCAAAGTGCAGATCATGGTTATGGTGGAGATTACGACATTTGTGACAGTAATAAAGTTGAGCGCATTGTTTTGAGTAGTGGGAAGCTTGTAATCCTTGATAAACTGCTGATAAGGTTGCGGGAGACAAATCACCGTGTTCTAATATTCTCTCAGGTGTGCTTGATTTCTTGATCTTCTGATCTGGAGTTTGCACCAAAAGGTGTTTTTGCAACTTGTGTGTATTCATGTTCTCAGGTTTATGTACTTCACAAACTACAGTCCGTTTCGCTTTTGTTTCTTCTGTAATGTGTCTATTGAAATAGAATGTCCTAACCTATGTTTCTATTACATTATAAAGGAATAAACCACAAGTTATTCATTAAGATTTCTTACTGTATTACTTGCAGTACTCAGTGTAATTTTTTGTAAGTCATTGCCTAAGCATGTTACATGCAGGCACATAGATGTGCACTGCTCATGCTGGTCAGAGTTAGCATGACAACTCTTAAGTTTATCCTACTTGATTGTACATATACTTATATATATTGTAATTACTGATTTGTTGAATTTCCATATCGAACTAGCTAGGTTTACTTTTTTTGAAATTCATCTTCCTTTCCTAATAGAAGTTTCCTTTTCCTTTTTTTGGCTTGTAAGAAAATGTTATATTATTAGGTCGTTGTTGTTGTTTCCTTTTTGTTAATACTCTTTTCTCTCAAATCCGATGTGTGTTGCGAAATGGTAAAAAAAGGATTTAAAAGTAGGAAAATAAGGGAAGAGCCACTTGCTAGCCAAACGTCTTTTACACTTGGCTCTTGTACCATGACAAGTAAGAGAGAAGGATGAGAATTGGAGAATGCATGCAAACTCTTCACTAGGGATCATGCCCAAATATAAATAATATGTGGGTATATACTTGATATCCTGTATATATACACTGCACCTATACTTATAACTCTACATGGAATAATGATGTACACTACTAACAATTTGAACCTGTTCACCCTTTATGGCATGTTTTTGGAATTTGGAGAGAGTAAAATAGTACTTCAGATTTTCGAATGCACTTTTTGGCTTAATAGTGGGTATTCATGCTGATATCCTCACTTTTGGCACTGCTAGGAGTAAATGAGTAATTGATTGGATAATGTCATGTAAAATAACTCAGATGGATAATATGTACATATACTCCTTGCCAATGAGGAGAGTATTCAGGAGCATTTTGAGAATGGAAGCAAAAAGTAAGTTACATAAGAGTTTATTGATGGAGCAAATTATTTTGGTCAAATTTTTCCGAAGTCATTGTTGAGAAGTTGGTGATTGCTTCAAATTCTTTTAGAAGGACATGGTTGGGAAATGCTAAGGCTGTTTAATATATAGTCGCGGTCAATGTTTTTAGACTCGGACTCGGAAAGCGACTCGTTGCAGCCCTTAGCGACGCGACTCGGAAGAGTCGACTCGTGGCTCGTAAGAGTCATAAACATAGTGACTCGTTGGATTAATATATATAATATTAGATAAAATAGTAAAAATTTGGGAAAACTTAGAGATATATATTGCATTCATATGCCAAATAATATCACAAAATGCATCAATGTCATGCAACTATCAAAATATAATGGATAAAAACGACCGATCGAGTCAGAAACGAGTCTGACCTTGACTCGGACGAGTCATGGGACGAGTCAGACCTTGACTCGTCCGAGTCAGACACGAGTCAGACCATGACTCGGACGAGTCAGGTGGCCTGCGAGTCACTGGTCCGAGTCGGGTCGAAATCGAGTCCGAGTCGAGTCAAAACGAGTCGACTCGTCCGAGTCAGAACGAGTCTGAAAACACTGGTCGCGGTAGATCTTGGAATTTGAAAATTTGGGTCAGATAAGATAGTTTAGCATTCTCCAAGTTGATTACTTAATTCTGGAACCAGCGGATTAATAATTTAATATTCTATAATTTAATTACTACTGTTAAGTGCTGAGATTTGTTGAGGTCAAACAAGACTACGTCCAGTTCCTTTCTCCCTCATATTCAAAACTAACAGCTCTGTTGGCGTTGATATCTTCCTTCCCCTTCTTGTAATATATACTTAGATTGTTGATTATTTGATTTCTTATTTCGGAACTTGGCATTATGACAATCCGATGTTATTCCAAAATATTTTATGGTAGCACATGTCCTGGGTAGTCTCGACCTATGAAGCACGGATACTTCTAGATCCCTCTGTATTTGTATTGGATAACGATACTTGTCGGATACTCGGGGATACATCTTCGATACATTTCATGTGTATCCTAAATGTTAAAAAAGTATATTTTATAGATGGATATGTGGGGATACAACATGGATGTAACTTGTGTTATTTTTGGAAAAAATAATAATTATGGACATAGTATATGGTGAATTTACAATGTTGATGTTGTCTAAGTTAATTGAAGAGAAGCTTTTACCTTATTTTTTGGGTTATATTGTTGATTCTAGTAATGGTGGACATACTCGATGGTCAATTTACAATGTTGATGTTATTTGGGGGCTTTTATGAATGATAAATGTGGTGGATACTTCATTTGTGATGTTTTGCGGATTATGGATATGTTTTATGATTATTTATTCTTACATTTACAAAACTTCTATATATGTTTGAACTTTTTGATGTTACTCAAAAGCAATAATTTAGTTTTTATTAACAGATCTCCAACGTTTCATATCGTACTTTTTCAAGAAATGTGTATCGATCTATCCGTATTGTATCGTATCCATATTCCGTATCCATATCCATGCTTCATAGGTCTCAACAGATTGGAAATCATATGCATAATGTGTTTGTTAATTTTGGAGTTGCTTTGTGTGGGTTAGTTATTTCTGTCAAATAAACTTTTCCTTCTTGTTCTTTGAGTCTGTTTACTATATGTTTCTGTTCGCTGAAATCTATAGAAGAAAAATGGTTGTAATAGAGTTAATTTTTTTTATATAATCTGCAGATGGTTAAGATGCTGGACATACTTGCAGAATATTTGTCACATAGAGGATTCCAATTTCAGAGGCTTGATGGTAGTACAAGGGCTGATCTCCGTCACCAGGCCATGGAGCATTTCAACGCTCCAGGAAGCGATGATTTCTGTTTCCTTCTTTCCACACGTGCTGGTGGGCTTGGCATTAATCTTGCTACTGCAGATACTGTCATAATATTTGACTCAGATTGGAATCCCCAGAATGACTTGCAGGTTGAAATGTGGTGATCTCATTTCCTTGTAGGATATTTGAATCTGTGTTGCTTTATTCTATAAGTTACATTTTTTTATTTAACAGATTTGTATCTGAATGCACTTAGAATTTGGAGTTGTATATGTTTGATTATGACTGATATATAGGCCTTCTATTTTGTGTGATTATTAGGCAATGAGTAGAGCACATAGAATAGGACAACAAGAAGTAGTAAACATCTATCGGTTCGTCACCAGCAAAAGTGTTGAGGAGGATATCCTCGAGCGTGCTAAGAAAAAAATGGTATTTTATATTTTTCTCAGTTCTACTGTTTTTTTCTGAATGTCACTTATATCCAAATCATTGGACGCGTTGATATTTTTCATGCCCTTTCTTACGGTTTTACTTCCGTAGGTTCTAGATCACCTGGTAATTCAGAAGCTAAATGCTGAGGGAAGGCTAGAAAAGAAAGAAACTAAAAAAGGCAGTTCAATGTTTGACAAGGTAATCATTTTCAAAGGATCGACTGTGAGGATTTAATCATCAGGAGGAATTAATGCCCATTGCTCTTTTCATGTTTTTTGAATTTTAAGATCTTTTCGTAGTCTACTGGATTTCCATACCGTTATCCTTTCTTGTCTTAATACCATCGATTGTTTGAACCATGCATTTTAATAATTGCAGAACGAGCTTTCTGCGATATTGAGGTTTGGTGCAGAGGAATTATTCAAGGAAGAAAAGAATGATGAAGAGAGCAAGAAAAGGCTTGAAAGTATGGATATTGATGAAATACTTGAGAGAGCTGAGAAAGTTGAATCCAAGGGGGTTGATGCAGAGCCAGGAAATGAATTGCTAAGTGCTTTTAAGGCAGGAATTTCACGCCACTGTCAAACCTAATGATAATAGTTCTGTAATCTCTTTCTTAACCATGGCCTTCTACTTATATTCTGCTTTGGTCGATCTTTCTGTCTAGGTTGCTAATTTCAGCAGTGCTGAAGATGATGGAACATTTTGGAGTCGATTGATACCACCAGAAGTTGTAGATCAAGCTGATGTATGGACTTGATGAATAAAAATTTGGTTTCTGCTGTTGTGCTCTAGGGTGATTTAAATGTATCTACACATTTGTTGTTCATAATAATCCAGGAAGGATTAGCACCTCGTGCTGCAAGGAATACGAAGAGCTATGCGGAAGCTAACCAACCTGAAAAAAGTACCAAGAGAAAAAAGAAGGGCCTAGAGTCTCGAGAAAGAATCCCAAAGCGTTACAGCAAAAATACTGATACTCTGATCAACTCTTTGCCAATGATTGAGGGGGCAGCTGCACAAGTAAGGGGATGGTCCTTCGGATACTTAACAAAGAAAGATGCTTCTCAGTTTGTACGAGCTGTAAGTTCTACTTTATTTTAGGCTTTTTTATATTTTTAATATTTTTTCTTTATATCATAACTCTTCATTGTTTTAATATGGATTCATATTTCCATTTGAACTGAACCACCATGTATTCAAGGCTAGAAATGGAAATTAGGATTACTATGGGCTAAGTTTAAATCCTTGTTTGGTACATAGGCAAATTCCACTATTGAAATTTGGTATAGTTCATTGGGAAAGCCTTATCTCCTTGCATTGTGGTTTATATTTGGCATCCTAACCATGGACAATTTTAATTGTCGATTTCGATACCGATTTTGGTCGGTCAAAAAATAGAAAATTTGTTGGATTTCAGTCAAATGTCGGTGGAGATTTGTATTTTTTAAGGAAAGATTTTGGTGGAAAATTGTGGGATTTTAATCCAAATTAGATCGATTTTGTCAAATATCGGTTGATTATGAAAACAAATTATATTGGAGGAAAAGATGGTCTTTTTCACTAAGAGGATGGCTTCTTTTACTGAAAAATGGAATTCGTCAATGGAATTGTCCAAAAAAAGACGGAATGTCTGGTTTCGGTCAAATTTCGATCATTTTGGCTGACATTTCGCTATGTCGGATTGAAATTTGGTGCTATGAAAATTTCTGATAATTTCTTTTGTTGTATTCCAAAAATAGACATATTTCTGTGATTTATTAGGAAATTTATCGACATTTGATTCCATGACCATGGATGCCAACCATTCTAATAGTTGATTGGCATAGTCACAAGATTAGACATGATCTAAACTATTAAATGCATATCCCCTACATCTTATTTCTCCCTCGACATGAGTAGTGGCTCATGTGTCAGAGCAAGGGCTGCATGCAGTCTCTATTTCGGTTGATCCCACATAACCCTTCTGCATTTCGTGCAAAGACTCTTGTAGATTTATTCTAAATTTAAGAAAGTAATAAAATATCTTTCCTCTGAAACTCTAGCTATTAGCCCTTTTAATTCTTTTGATCCAAAGCACTCTGCTGCAACCATTGGGTTTGGCTTGCGAAAGCCTGACCCAAAGCGGGTTGGAAGTAAGAAATTCGCCCGGGCACCGGGCAGGTTTGCTTAGGCTTCCGGGGTGCTGGCATCACATTTATTGTGCAAGAATGGGCTGGAAGAAGGAAATTTGCCAAGGTGTCGGACAAGTTCGCCCGGGTGCCCGGGGTGGAACAATCATTGTGCAAGATTTTTGCTCGGGCGAAATTACAGTTAGTGCTATGGTGAAACCGATTGCTGAAGAAGTATCGGGCCCCCAGGTTTTTCACCTGGGCGCCCATAATTTTGCCCGGGCAAAATCGGGATGGGAGAATGGGTTTTGGTTTGCGGGATCGGGTTTCCAGAGGCGTTTGGGAGGGCTAACTTTATCGCCATTGTACCGGATGAAGACCTAGTTAAATACACAGTCACATTAGGGTTTCTTAATTGTTGAGGTCATCTACGAGTGAGCGGCAAGGATGACCCAATCTAGGGTTCTTATTGGCCGTCATGAAGAGAGAAGAGAAGTGAGAGAGAGAGAGAGAGAAGGAAGAAAGAAGAGGAAGGAAGGAGGAAGAAGAGAAGAGAGAGAACAGGTTTGTCTCCGACGATCTAGCTTTAATCATCCTCTGATTTTCCTTCGTGTTCTTCGGCACGTTTACCTCGACTTTTATTTCGACGGGTGCTTTCATCTCTTGATTGATCCTCTGGTAAATCTCTGTATGTCTATGGTGGGAGAATCTCTACTCTGTGTGTGCGTGCATTTTGAGAGGATCAATGAGAGGATTTGTAGGGTCCGACAAACGGTTATCACTACATGTTGTAATCTCTTGATAGCGATGAGCCAAATTCTTGATTATCGGTGATATCTTGTTTTTCACACTATTGTGTGGGTGGATCTTTTTCTTTGTGCTTTTTTGTTGGGTGTGATCTCCCCAAGGCTCCGATCCTTGATCCGTAGTATGACGCTTTCGGAAAGACCTGGCTCATCGGATCTAAATCGTCGGGGCCTTTCCTTCCGCACAACAAGTGTATCAGAGCTTGATTCTGATCGCAACAACCACCACATTCATTTGTCAATGTATTTTGCACAGTCGTCATCCAGTTTTAGGTTGATGTGTGGTCTAAGTTCTATCGGAAATAAAGACCCAACATGTCATGTAGAGAGTGGGATCGCATGGTCCAAAGCCTTTGTGTGAGACAAATTGCTCCACATGAGTTGATGTATCAACTCTTATGGCTTCACTAGGTACAAATGATGAATCATTCCCCTGAGGCTTATGTTGCAGTTATTGGCTCGATCGGATGAACCATGTCATGTTCTTAGTCCACTCTCTTTAGAAGATTATTATCTACAACCTTTATATGGATTTCGCCATTTCGGAGTCGACTACATCTTAACATCCACTTCCTATAGTGAGTCGTAACAAATATCGAGGCATTGGCGATCACATAGGACCTTGTCGTCCACCTTACTAGCTTGTATGGTTTGGGATGGATTTCTAATTGAAGGCTCAGTCGCTTGATGGATTCGGTTGACACTACGTTCTTTGAATTTCCTCTATTAATTACCATGGAGCATGACATTGATGTGCAAGATGCTTTTGTCACCCAGTCCTCCATAGTGCGAGTAACTCAAGCTATGATATTTTCGTCAGTATCCTCTTCATCATCTGCTATTTATAATGAGAGAGTTTGATAAGAATTCTTCTTAATCCCTTTCCATTGCAACGTTTATCTTTCTCGTCTGACAAGGTCTTGCAATATCTTTATTCCCCTTACTTGAAAAAAATCCAACTGATGCTTTGTTGGCCACTCTTTCAGCGTATCCAATGGTTCAATAAGTATTGGATAACCCACGGTGCTTAACTTGTGGTCCGCAGGTAATGTTTTGTCTCTTTTGTTCAATCTCTGGAAAATGGTGGTAGATCTCCTCGATGGTCTAGAACTTGTGATCTACCATGTTATCTTGGGTTAGCTTGCCCAATATAGTTTTGTACTTTGTAGCAAGGCCTCCTCTTAATCAAATAGTCAATTCGACATTGCTAGCTCATAAAAGCCTGTATGTGGAGGCCTCTTTGGAGTCTTCATGGTGTTGAACCCTATGAAACTTAAGATGAAGCATAGTATTTACTTTATTTTATATAGTATCTGAATATATAGATATAAGGGCCTCTTTTTGCATTTGTAGATGCTATTTTGTATCAGTTCCAAATTTTTCTGGTAAGAATAAGTTTAGGCAGGTCTTTTGTCTTTCCATTGATTTGATATTTCTTTTCTTTATGACTCTTTGGATTCGTGATTGCCTTAACTCTTAAGGGATGGTTAAATAAAGAACTGGTGCTTGAATTTGTCTTCATTAGTTTTCTCATCGCTCACGATGTAGTTCCTTCTTCACCCATCCGCCTATTATTATCTTATTGTCCTGTCCACCACAGGTAGGTCACATTAAAAAAAATTGTGGAAGCTGAATGAGTTTCCCTTCTAGAAAATGATGTCAGTGAGAAAGGCTATTACAACGTGCAATTCAGTCCAGAAAAATTATGGATGGAGTGTTTGCATTAATCGTTAGATAGAAAGCATGGATTTACCAGAAATTTCGTCATTCACTATGTAGTTCATCAGTCACTATGTACTCTCTTCTCCACCCATGTGCTCTCTAGTGCCCAAGTGCTCTGTCCAACATTTGCAGGTTATAGGTCTACGGGCAGGTCCACCCTAGTTTTTGTCTATTCAAAGAATGTGTGTTTGATTCGCCTTTTGACATTATTTCGGAAAGCCAAGCAAGGACTCGATCAGATGGAAAATATTGCATTTCGATGTGCCCCAAAAAGACCTTGGCATGACTGACTGCTTGGGTTTCGATCTTCTCTTGCCGCTTTTTGCTCTCGTTCTCACCAATAAGTTGTGTGTAGGGTGGCAAATCCGGTTTATCCTGTCAAGTTGAGTACTCGAGTCAGGTAAGACTGATCCCCTTGCTTAGGCACATGTTTCAAATGAAGCTTTGAAGAGTCTTTGTCTCGCCCTCGCAAATTGGGTTAACCTTGCATAGTTAGCCGAGAGGAATAAATGATTTTCACAAAAGAACAAATGATACTAGAAGTAGGCAAGAGCTAGAAAGCGCATTAGAAAAATTATCATGGAAGCAAGTTGAGTTTTCCTTCTAGAAAGTGATTTCACTTAAAGAAGCTATCACAATTGAACCGACAATCTAGACCAAATACTCCCAATTCATTATGTCATGAAAATCATGGACATCTGGTTTCACATGCCTCTGCTTTGTAATATTCAATGGATCGTATCTCGAACTGATGTTGATGTATTTATGTTTAATTACCTCCCACTCATGGATTATGTATATAGTATATTGTATCCCCACTTCGTGATTTTACTACTTATGCAAAGGATATGAATCATTTGGCACATTTAATCCCTCTACCAGGGTGTGTAAATATACCTAGGATTAAAAATTCTTAGTTGTGGGTGCCTGAAATGTCACCCACTCATTGTCTGCGTGGCAGCATAGATGGGTGACATGGCAATTCAGATGCAAGGCCATGCGGTAGCATAATGACAAGGAAAGCCAAATGGTTAAAGCTGAGCAGGAGCTCGTCCCAAAGGGTAGGAGTTGGCCCAAAGGGCAAAGAGATCGCTCCTTGAGTCAACGATGATATCAGGATGACGTCATTGTGACTCAGCACGAAGATCACCCAAATGAGTAGAGAGCTCAGCCCAGCTCGTCCAAGGGCCGAGCCCGGCGAGTCGACGATGACGTCAGGATGATGTCATTGTGATTTTAGCAAGAAGCTCTCCCAAGAAGGCAAGTCGAATGAGTCGACAATGACGTCATGGTTGTTGAGAATTTGGGGTGGCTCGGAATCCTATTTGGAGGAGAGCCGGTTGGTTTGGAATCCTATTTGGAGAAGAGCCACATGCTCGCGACCTCTAGAGGGAGCAAATCAGACGGGATTACCCACTGGCACAAGTCAATCGATGAGGTGGAGTTTTGTTGGACATCAGAGGATTTCATTGTTGCAAAAGAGTAATAATTTCTAAGATTGTTACTCTTTTTGCTACAGTGCTTATGTCAAGCTCGGATCGGGTCCACATGTACAGTTGCATGTTGGGTTCATGCTCGGACCTATGCTCAGATGTACAGCTGCACGTAGGGGTAATTTAAACATTTACCAACCGGGAGGACCTATCACCAATAACCAATGTTGACCGACTTTATCTCTAAATTCCATCTGTTAGAAGGACCTATCACCAATGACCCCAAAAAATTATGCAAGATGTTTATTATGAGCTACTAATTTATGGAAGGTGCAACCAGTTGGAACTGCACATATCCCTGGTTTTCTTTGGATTGCTCTCCTCTCTAATAATTAGGCTTCTTCTGGTATATTCATTTTTTCATGTTTATGATGTTACTGCTTAAGCTTCTTTAGTTGCCACATCAAACCTTATCTACATTAATAAATTAAATATATTTGTCTGATGGTGAGAAAACATGTTTAAATAGAGGTTTATTACTATTGCTACTTTTCACAACAGTTAATATTATTTCATACTTATTATGTTTATTTCTGTTGGTACTAGTAACACCATCAAATATTGTTTGTTCCAGCATCCATAGCTGCTCGAATGGAATAGATATGTGTACTAGTAATATTAATTTTTAATGTGGAAATGAGAATTCTTATATCATGCTTTGCTTCCTTTTTATTTAGGTTAAGAGGTTTGGGAACCAGAGCCAGATCAACTTAATAGTGGCTGAGATTGGTGGTATAATTGAAGCAGCTCCTTCTGAGTCCCAGATTGAGCTATTTGATTTGTTAATTGATGGATGTCGAGAAGCAGTCAGAGGAGGAAATATGGATGTCAAGGTTTGTCTTTAACTTATTGGCATGATATGATGTATTAGTTCTATAATAGATCAAAAGATGGTTTTCAACAACGCTCGTCAATTTAGTTTACCATTCTGGTGTTGTCTATAGGGAACCCTGTTAGATTTTTTTGGTGTACCTGTAAAGGCATATGAAATACTAGATCGTGTCGAAGAGCTTCAGCTTCTAGCAAAACGCATAAGACCCTACAAAGACCCTGTGAGTCAGTTTCGTTTGATAACAAACCATAAAAGTCCACAGTGGTCCAAAAGCTGTGGTTGGAATGCAGGTAAAAGTTGATTTTCAATTCACTGTTTTGGTTGACTGTTCTTTCTTGCTGATAGACATATATGTTTCTGTTGAAAATTTTATCAGTTGATGATGCAAGGTTGCTCCTTGGAATACACTATCATGGATTTGGAAATTGGGAAAAGATTAGGTTGGACTCTAGGCTTGGTCTTACAAGGAAAATTGCTCCAGTAACCCTTGGGGAACGGGAAACATTTTTACCCCGTGCTCCTAACTTGGACAATCGTGCCAGTGCTCTTCTTCAAAAGGTATATTAACTTTTACTTTAATTTCTCTTTGTAATATCATATTTATATCTTGATTAGGGGTGGCAGGGTTGTGTCGGGTCGGGTTTGTGTCGTGTCTAGTTTCGGGTCGTGTCTAAAACCCCTAGACCCAGGCCCGACCCGTTTAACTAATCGGGTCTAGACCCTAAACCATACCCGACCCGTTTATAAACAGGTAGACCCGTTTACCACACGGGTCTATTCAGTTGACCCGATCCGACTTGACCTGATAAGACCCACTGATACTACATATTACAATATCAGATTGTGGGTAGACTTGACCCGTTGAATTTTAAACGGGCCTTCTCGGGTCTACCATGTCTAGACCCTGCCGGATCCGACCTGTTTATTAAACGGGTCTACCATGTTGACCCGTTTACGACCCGAACCCATTTAACCCAAACCCAGACCCGCTAACTTCGTGTCGGGTCTGTCGTGTCGGGTCCAGAATTGCCATCCCTAATCTTGAGGAGTCACTATCAGAACTTATGATGCGTTTATTGATGCCAAAGTTCGAAGAAAGTAATGTGTAAATATGTAATTGGAATGCATCTAAAAGTTTCAATGGTTTGTTGTAAATCTGCAGTTCATGGTCTGGATAAATTTATATGGTCCATAACTTTCTACACGTTGACTATTTCTTTTAATAGCAGACTTGTGGAGATTCAACCCCCCCTCCAACACCCCCCCCCCCCCCCCCCCCCCCCCGCCCAAACATACTCTGTCAAACACCTAACCAAGTATCTTTCCATTAGGTGTTGACTTATTAATGATTTAGGTTATCTGTATTTTCATTCTAACCTAGTTTTCTAAAGTTCAGTTGATCAATGGGTTTCTTCATGTCGACTTTTTTACTTATGCACTCGATAGATTAACATTTTCCTTATCTGGAATAGTTTCAATGATCAGCTTTGTTGAACACTCTTATCTTTTATTTTGATCATGATCACTCTTTTTCTTGATATTAAGTAATTCTTATTAAACACATCTCTCACGCATGAGCATATTCATTTATTTAGGGAATTCTGCACAACACTGAGTAGGCTATCAAAGATGGCAGTTGTGCTGTGTTTTTAGAGCCCTTTTAATTGCTCCCTGGTTGCATGAGCTTAAACTACTTAGCTGATAACGTTGGTCTCCCAACCTCCCAAGTAGCCTTTTAAGTTTTAGACTTCTCCCTTGCCAAATTGATTTGGTCTTCTCAATCTTAAAGGGTTGGTATCATATTTACAGCCTATCGGAAAATTCATGTCAATATTCCGTATTGTTAATCCCATGATGATGGGGAACGACTTGGATGATGATGATGAAATGGTGCATTTCTGTATCTAACCTTTGCCTATATGGGGAATGTAGCAATTGTCTTGAAACACTTCTAGAGGATAATGAAAAATCTTGAATAAACTTACGGTTTCTCTATTCTGAAGGTTGAGTGAGAGCTCACGTAAGGTGTGTTGGTTTCCGAGAAAGTTATGTTGGAAAGGAATTTGTTGGAACAGGAAAGAAGAGAAATGATAGGAAAGGATAAGTGAATTATCTTACTATTGTTTGGTGGTATGGAAAAGAAGCAAGAATTGGACTTTTCTTTTCCTTTCTTGTGTTTCTCCATGCTTTTGGCAGGAATTTATTTTTGGGCAAATTGGTCTTAGGTCCTTTAAACAGATAGTATTTAACGATAAGAGCAGACAAAGAGACGCTTTAGCAATTAGCATTAGGTCCTTCCGTTTGGAAAATGTCCATTTTACTCCTACATGAAGGGTACATTGAAATCACATAGAAGAGTAACAATTCGGTAAAAAAAATGTAACAATCTGGTAAAAAATCACATTTCACTGTAGCAATGCAAAGAGTAACATTCTGCATTGATTGTTACTTGCTATAGTGAAATCACTGTAGCAATTTTTTTTTTAAAGTCTCGCTGTAAAAAAAATGCTACAGTGAAATCACTGTAGTAAAGAGTAATACTGATTTGCTACAAAAAAATCGATGTAGTAAAAATCTGAATTTTTTTTTGAGAATCTCGCTTTAAAAAAAATGCTATAGTGAAATCACTGTTGCAGGGAGTAACAATCTGCAAAGTACTGTAGCTAAAGATTAACAATTGCAGATTGTTACTTTTTGCTGCAGTAAAGAGTAACATTTGTGATTTTAGTATTAGGGCAGTTTTGTCATTTAAAGGGGTGGAAAGTCAATAGAGCGACTTACTGTAAGTGCATCTTTTTCGATAGAGACCTGGTACAAAACCATCTTGTTGCCTGTCATTTTCATCAAACCGGTCTGTTATCGACCAAACACAGTCCTTTTTTTTGGGTCTTTCATCGGAAAACTAGTTTATTTGAGGAAATGTATTTTGTTTTGCGGACCACACTTTCTCGTCTACTAGACACTCATGCTTCTTGTAGTTGCAATTGATGTTTTCAGAAGCGAGGGGGCGTAAGGCGGGGCGTAAGCCCCACGAATTTTTAATTTTTAATTGTATATATATATATAGTGAAAATAGATTAAAAAAACAGAATAAACAAATACTATGAGCAAATTAAACATTGAAGCCTATAAACATGGTTGATAAATCAGAACAATATAACAACGATTATAAAAATGCACTTGTCATTGTCTTTCAATAACGTTTAAGATCTAATTCTAAGTTTCTAACCAAAATTCAAACTATCTATGTCCATATTCCATAGATTCTTTAATTCCATACATGATATAGAACCAATTTAAAACAACTTTAGTTCGCAAAAGAGAGTAAGACGCATATAAGAGATCACACAAGGGCAATCAAATTATTATTTTTAACTATGTAGACAAATTCCAGTGGGGCGTAGGTCTAGACCATTGGGGTGTAAAAGGCGTGCCCCGGGTGTTCGGGGCGCATGCCCCAATGGTTCAGGCGTAGCCCCACAGGAAAAAAGCCCTATGTTGGGCCGCCTCGTGTGTTTTAGGACCTCCCATCCCTGGGGCGCGCCCCGGGCGAGCCCTAGGGCATGTTTTTTAAAACACTGGTTGCAATTAAGAATTCTGATTTTGTAATCCACAACCACAACATTTGCGTCTGTTGAAAGATTACAATAACAGATGAATAGATGATCGGAACCATCTAGTTTGTTCTTACATTTGTATATCGAACAGTTGGATGGTTGGTTGATTGTATTGGTGACAGTTCTTGTTAGATAACTGCACTTCCCTACTTTTCCCCTTTGTTTCTAGTCTGAGCATCACCCACTTACAATGGATTCAATAGTCATGTGACTCATGTCCGAAGAACTACATCTTATCCATTTCTTGGTTGACCTGTTTTGGTTATTGAAATATAGGAAAACCATATTCTTTTTTCTTATTCACATCAAACAGATCTCATTTCTGTGAATTTTTTCAGAAATGTTCCCTTATTACTTTGAAGGATAAAATATGTTAGGATCACTCTATGAGGGTGATAACCTGTTCATCATTTCATTGTCACCAGTGTCAGCTTTGAGGATTTTCAGGTAATAAGTACAGATGTACTTTATGTAGTTGTGGTATCGATTATTGATTTGTTTATTTTCTGACCTTTCTGACTTGTGTATGTCCAAGAATTTGATATTTCCCAGACAAATGGAATCTTCCCGGACTCTTTTTATTGTATGAATCTAAATATATTTACTCGTCCTTCAGACCTGTTCATATGTGAAAGTCTGGTATGTTATTCTCATGTTGAACATATTGTTCTGTAAAAAGTAAATCAGCCATCTTACTGCAAGCACATTTAGTTCGTAGTTGAAAGTATGCTTGATTACATATGTGGGTGGGGGCTTACTTGTAACCCATGTTTATTCTGCCTTAAACTAGTGGTCGTACTTCTACTAAATGCTTTCTATCTATCTAGGAGTTTACAAATGTTAATTCAAAGGCTAGAAAAGTTAAAGGGTCTCGTAAGATGGCCAAGAGTGAAGCAGAAAACCCTATACAAATGTCAAATAGTCGTTCAAAAGATGTGCATTGGAAATCTGTTTTGCCTAGGCATAATTCTAGAACATATAAAGACCTTCAGAGTCGTCAAAAAGAAGAACCCAGGGTAAAAGAGGAAGGTGAAATATCAGAGTCTGAGCACGAACGGTATCAACAGTTCAAGGAAGAAAAGTGGATGGAGTGGTGTGCAGATGTCATGGGAGAGGAGGAGCAGACATTGAGGCGTCTAGAAAGGTTGCAAACTACCAGTTTAGATCTTCCGAAGGAAAAGGTTGGTCTTTATCCTCATCACCTTTTCCTTTTCTTTGCCAGAACACAGACCTTCCATTCTATCATTGTTATTCATGTTTCAAGATGTACTTTCTTCAGGTACTTGCTAGAATTCGAAAATATCTGCAACTTCTTGGGAGAAAGATCGATAAGATTGTTCAGCAGCATGAAGTATCATATAAGCAAATCAGTAAGTTTTTACTGATTTTTTAGTTGCTGTATATCTAGTGTTAAATACTGTATTACTATTTCTTTTTTGTGTTGAAAGCTTTGTTTTCTTTTTAAGCAACATAAATTCAGTGAGAAAGTTATGATATAAGGTAAAACAAAAAAGAATCGGAAGCATGAGTCTCCTTTCCATTTTCAGGGCGACATGGTGACAAATTGACCTAAGTAGAATGATAAAGTTACCCATTAGAAGGGGGACGTAAGGGCTGACAAGAAAGCCACAGTGAAGAAACCTCTCACAAAACTGTGGAAGACATATGAATCCTGCTTGTGAAATTCTGGTTTACATTATTCAAGTGTCCCAAGTCTCGAAGAACACAGTGTTATCTTTCTCTAAATCAACAAGAAATTTGATAAGGGGTGATGATTTGCAATTATAATCTATTATTGTTGAGTCTAGGCTAGTACAGTGGAGTTTGAGCATACCCTACTTAACACGAAGTTTGAATGTTGGGGATTGGTGAAAAGACAGAAAGAAGATATTAATGTAAAATGATGGTGCACATTGCGATACTCCATATTCATGATGGAGGGTTCTAAAAGGTTAGTGATAAACTCAAGTAGCCTTTTGTGTACAATGTCTGTTGAGACAACCTTCTAAAGCTTCGTGCAAACTCATTTTGTTCTCACTGCAGTTTCTTTAATGTGATTTAGTGGTTGGCCTTGCCACATGCCTTCTTGGGCTATAAAACACGTATTTTGTATTATTTTGTTTTTTATTGACCATTAGCCCTTAATATCTTTATCTAGTCTTCTTATTACATGACATCTAGGATTAGTTTACTCATTTAGTGTTAGTGACTTGTTCGGGTTTGGGTTTTCTCGATTTGACTATTTACTCCAAAATTTATTTAGAAATTCAGGTCAAATTCTGCGAAGGAAGTTAGCACTTACATTGGACTAGTTTTTTTGATACAATCACCAAGAATCAAGTCTAATTGAAGACAAAGATTAATACCAATATAGACAATAACTTTCTGCAGTATCAAATCAATGACTTGTTATCAAAGTAAAACTAAAATTTAATTGAAAAATTACACAAATACATGGAAATTAATCGAGTTCTACAAGGAATACCATTTTTTGCAGTTAATTAGAACCAACAATTGTCTTTACTTAAATTCTGGGCAAACACTGAATTTCCAAATGTTTTTATAACAATGATGTTTAAACTTCAAATAAAAGGAGCATATTTATCATAACTTACGGAAGCTTAAGTAGGGTTTAGTATCGTACTAGCTGTTGCTCTTTGAACAATTGGAGAAGGGGAGGTCCGATGTTGAAGGGGAAGAGTTCACTACATTTATGGAGGATGGAACAACGGATATGTGGTTGGAGGGAGTCACGAGTGAAGGTGGAGAGATCATGGAAGAAAAAAAGAGGGGGGAGGGTGATTACGGGAGAATAGGTGCTAAAGCCAAAGTTGAGGGGAAAGGATCCAGGGTTCATGGAAGAAAAAGTGAAAGGGGGAAGGGACGTAGGATCATAGGAGCCTAGAGATCAGTGGAGCCGTCGAGAATGCTACAAGGGATCTCCAGACTCCGAAGGATGGATCGGGGGCTATCAGCGTCGCCTAGGGCACGCTCCTATCAAGGTCAATGAAGCCATCCCACTTTTATTTTGAATCTCTCTTGAACTGAGCCACTTTGTTTCTTTTTTGAAAACCTAATCAAATTGTAATTACTCTGAAACCTATAACATCTCAACCCCAGACACAAGTTTTTATCCGTTTTACTCAAAGGCTCACAGCTTAAAAACGCGTCTTATGTGTTTAGAACGTGAGGTTATATATTTAGCCCATAAACATTTTCTTCCCAGGCGATTTGGCACTAATATATGGACTTGGACACCTCACCTCATCCATCTTGACTTTCCGCCTTAGGGCTTTTGGCTATTAGATCTTGGTCATCACAAAACATGTGGCGAACGAATCAATAATATGCACTGGTTTGGCACGGCTCGGTACCCAACTCAGTTCGACCAAATTGGATCCAAAGTGGGGCATCCTTTGTGTTCATGGATGCTCCCGTTCGGAATGGTCGAAATCTAAACCAGCTTTGTACTAATGCCTGTTTGCTTGATCTTAGTATGGCGTTGAATACTTGAATGCGCTATCTTGAAACAATACTTGTCAGTGCTTTCTTTTCTCTACTTGTAGATGTGGTGCCTCTGAACCAATTGTTTTTGTCTTCATCCATCTTTGTTATTGAAGAGAAATTTCTAATTGTTTACTCCCCTCTAAAGCTTCTTTGTTAGACATATAAAACATGTTAAAATTTTAATTGGTAAAAGGTTGGTTGAATCTCCTGCTAGACTCAAACCCTAGAAAGGCCCTTGGAATGTATTCCCTTTTGTTGGCTACTAGAGAGGGCTCAAGATAGGTTATTTATATGGGAAAACATATTAGAAAATCACTAAACCCTATTCCCAAAAGTCCCCCCACGATTTCGCTTTGAAACAAATGTGAAAAATTGTTCTGGGCACAGTTCATGTTCATGGTTCATGACCCATCGCGACCATGCACTGGAATTTATAGTGCATGTGCATGGTCAGTGTAAAACACTTCAGTTGCATAGGCTATACACATGGTCTGAAAAGCCATGCGCATGGTCAGTGTACAATTCAGCAAATTGGCCCGTGATACCCCAAATGATCCTGGAAACATTCAAAAAGCGTTGGATCAAATCCATATGCAAATGAATGCATGAAACATGGATTTGGATTTTAGAATGATGTAAATGTGCTATGATTCAGCTGTGAAACAAATCAGATTTTCAGCCGTGAAACAAATTAGATTAAAGCGATGCGAAAAACCCAATAAAACCTCAATAAAGCATTTTCCTAGTTTCGATATGCATCTTACGCCAACAAGACCATAAAATTCATTCCCATCCTATAATAGTAGAATTCATACTTTGGATGGGATTGAGTCAAGTCTTCAGATGCTTCTTTAGATGTATTCATGTCTGCAACGGATATTCAGGAATTGCACACTTAAGTATGGACACGAGGTGATTTGATGACATATGGACTTACATAACTGAGAGTTTGTTTTTTGGTCTCATAAGTTGTGCCAACAAAGAGAGGAACCATACTATGGTTTCAATTAGAAGCAGTGTTTTAAAAAACTCTCCCTAGGATACGCCTGGGGCGCCCCCCGGGGCGGGGCGGTGCTAAAACACCTGGGGTGGCTCCAACTGGGCCTTTTTACCTATGGGGCTTACGCCCGAACCACTGGGGCGTAAGGCCGGGCACACCTTTTACGCCCTAATGGAGTTTGCCTGCATAGTTGAAAAAAAATGATTTGATTGCTACCGTGTGATCTTTTATATACGTCTTACTCTCTTGGATGACGATTATGATATTTTGGGAACTAATGTAGTTTTAAATTGGTTCTATATCATGTATGGAATGATAGAATCTATGGAATATAAACATTGATAGTTTGAATTTTGGTTAGAAACTTATAATTACATCTTAAATGATATTGAAAGACAATGACAAGTTCATTTTTATTATCGTTTTTTATATATTTGTGATTTATCAACGATGTTTATAGGCGTAAATGCTTTGTTTGCTAACTTTGCTCATAATGTTTTTTTATTTTGTTTGTTTTTATTCTATTTTCACTCTTTTATATATATATATATATATATATATATATATATATATATATATATATATATATATATATATGTAAATTAAAAATTAGAAATTCGTGGGGCTTACGCCCTGCCCCACAGCAGGCAAAACGCCTCGCTTCTGATAACACTGATTAGAAGTGCGTTGAATGGGATCAAAGAAGAGCCCCAAAAGGAAACCTCGAACCTTCCTCTCTTTCGACATGATTCCGGCACAGTTACCGTTCACATGAACAGTAACAACGAGTATTGTTTAGCGGTTACTGTTCATGTGAACAGTAACTAGGGGGATGAGGCTGCCTCTTGTTCCTTTCTTTTGTCTCTCATTTTCTTCTCTCTTTGACTTTCCTTCTTTGGTACCATAACATCCGAGGATCTTAGGCCCTGTTTGGATAGGATTCTGATTCTGGGATTCTTGGAGGTAGAATCCCAAAAACAGAAAAGCTGATTTTGAGCTCCCAAAATCTTATTCCTTTGGAGACTAGAATCCAAGAATCATGTTTGGTAAAATCAGCCTGTTTTAGAGATTCTTGGAGCAAAGAATCCAAGAATCCCGTTTGTGCACTGCTAAGAGAAATACCTCGATTTTTAATAACACTCCCCCCCTCGCCCCCCCCGCGCGACCCAGAAGGCTCACCACTAAGACGAGAGGGAGACCAACCACTACAGAGCGGGAATAATGAAATATATCGTTGCATTTATTCAAACCATTGACCAAGACCAGGGATTGCATATGTATTACCAACTAAGCTATTAGTTCTAGATTACTTATCATTATCTCAACTCACTAATCTATTTAACCCATTGATTTGATGCAATTACTTACAAACAAGGCATCATTGGCCATGAGGGAGATCAATCATATCCACTCTCATACAACACCATCCCTCAAGGTGCATCCTCACTAGATCAAATTTGTCCACATCCTGCCTACCATACCATACAACAGTAGGATCTACTGTGATTCAAATTATTATTTTTTTTGGTTATTTTGACTTTGCCTCCCAAATTTTGCCTTGAATTAGACTTTACCCCTCATCTTTTCATTAATTAGACTTTACCCCCCAAACTTAATTGTTCCGTCAGCTCACCCTTTGATGGTGAGCTGACGGAAAAGAAATAAAGTTTTGAGGGGTGAGCCGACGGAACAGTTATCTTTGGGGTGTAAAGTCTAATTGTAATTAATGAACATATGGGGGTAAAGTCTAATTCAAGGCAAAGTTTGGGGGGCAAAGTCAAAATAACCCACTCATGACATGGGGTACAAAGCCCAGCTCAAGCTCAGAGTCCCAGCGAAGCTGAAGAAAGAAGGGGACTCGACCTCCTCTCCCTCACCACCTCGCATAGCAGCCTCCGGCGGGCCCGATCCGGCACCTCCGGCGTCTCCGGCGGCGAGAGCGAGAGAAGGGAGGCCCGATCCGGCTTCTCCGGCGGCGAGAGCGAGAGAGGGGAGGCCCGATCCGGCGTCTCCGGCGGCGAGAGCAAGAGGGGAGGCCCGATCCGGCATCTCCGGCGGCGAGAGCGACAGAGGGGAGGCCCGATCCGGCTCTCCCTCCGCTTCGATCTCGCCGGACCTTGAATAGTGGCTGGTCGGGCTATTTTGTTGTGCAGGGATGGGAGAAAATCGTGATTTACGATCTTCTGTTTTTGCTCTCTGTGGAATCCCAAAAATTGCTCCAAGTCCGGAAGCCTCTTTTTTGGGCTCCGAAAAAAGCACTCCCAGAATCTCTTTTTTGGTTCTCCGTTGAAACAGTTTTTAGGCTCTTTGCATTTGCCAAACATTTATTTTGGATTCTGGGCTCCTAGAATCCCAGAATCCTAAGAGCAGAGCGTATCCAAACAGGCCCTTAGACTTGGATCCGACGGATCATATTATATCTCATGAAACCCTGATCTTATAGAAGGGGAATTTGAGAGAAGGGAAGATCTGAATTGTTTTGAATAAATCATTGTCGTGAGCGCCTCAGAGCGTGAATCCCAATCGTCCCTCAATCTTTCGACTTGTCTTCATCTCCTCATCCTCACCATAAATTTCTACCCTCTCCACCACGAAATTATCTCAAACTAGTGCCAAATCAGCACTAGTTGTTCTTCATCCTTTTCCCAAGCTTTGTCTAGCTTTGAACCTCGATCTCTCATCTACCTCTTCTCGATCACAACTTCATTACTTGTGGAGAGTGATTCAAACAACTTCCATTATCACCTTTATACTTTCTGAGCTACAGATTTCGTAGGTAACTTCATCCCAAAGGTAGTTTATAACTTTATATCACCATTACCCTTTTCTAGAACTTTGTGGCCATATAGCAACTCTTCGCTTAAATTATGTTTGTTGCCCTGAATTTCCAGCACCCCTATCTTTTAGATAGAACTTGATCTGATTTTGTCCCTATTTAATCCATCCTATGAATCATCTGATATTAGTAGCCCCAATATTATTATGCTTAAATTGTGTTAATTGGAGGCTTATAAATATTAAAATCTTATTTGAACTTTTGTTTTTTCTTGCATGTGTATAACTTAGATCAATCTAAGCTTGCTACATCTTGATAATCTTAATTGCTATGACATGTTTTGTTGGTTGATAAGTTTTTCACCCCAGTATTATAGCTGAAATTTAATTGTTGAGCATTACTTTGAAGTCTTATTTGCATACTTCCTCTAGTTAGCTAGCTCGTCTGCATCATCATTGAAGTAAGCAACAAGATTTTTTTTCAGGCTTAAGACTCCACGTATGCCTAGTCCAGAAGCATCACATGCAACTTCAAAAGGCTTGGAAAAGTTCGGGAGACACATGATTGGCGCTTCCGCCATCCGGGTCTTTATTTTTAGAAATGTCTTTGATGCTGCTGTGGTCCATTGAAAATCACCCTTGAAGATACAGTATGTGATTGGTGCGGTGATTGTGCTAAAGTTCTTGACGAACTGTCTATAAAAATTAGCTAAGTTGTGGAAGCTTTGCACTCAAATAAAGTACTAGCCAAACAAGAATAGCTTGGACCTTTTGTTAGTCTGCCAACACACCTTTAGACGATACAACGAACCCTAGAAAAATGGCACAATCAGTCATGAAAGAACATTTCTTGAGATTGCCGTATCGACTTTCAGCTCTAAAGCCATGACTTTTTGGAGGTGATTGAGGAGTTCTTTGGCCTTTCTATAGATCAGGATGTCATCAAAGTAGACAGCAAGGGAACTCCCATAAATGGGCTAAGCACCTGAGTCATGGCACGCATGAACGTGCTTGGTGCATTTGTCAACCCAAAGGCACGACTAACGACTTGTACATCCTTGGTTTTAAAAGCTGCCTGAAATTCGTTACCGGGGTGGATGCGAATTTGGTGGTAGCCATTCTTAAAGTTGATCTTGGAATAGATCGTGGCACCTGACATCATGTCGTGCATGTCATTTAAATGGGGTGTTGGAAACCGATACTTGACTATTATCATGTGCACAACCCTATTGTTGATGCACATTCTCCATGTATAGTCTCTCCTCGGTGTAAGGAGGGTGACACTAGGCAAGGACTGAGACATTCCCCAATGAACTCGAAGTAGTAAGTCTACTTGCCGTTTCAATTCAACATGTTCAGTAGTGTTGAGCCTATAATGGGGCAAGTTTGGGACAGTGGTTCTTGGAACCAAATTAATAGCATGTTTGGATGTCACACATTGGAGCTAGTTCACCAGGAAGGTCCTCAGGGAACATGTCTTGAAATTCTTTCAAGACAGGTTAAACCTCTTTCGAGGGTTCTGCCTGAGAGCTAGGAGCAACATCCTTGGACTATAGCACAAAGGTTAGATGATTTTGATGCTTCATTCTCAAATGCATTTGGGTTAATGATTTGTAGGTGTTCTTTGAGTTACTATCACCATTCTTTTTAGCGGAGGAATCCCTAGGAGGTACAGACGAATCTTCTTCCCCTTGTAGACAAAGGAGCACAAATTGTATTTACCATAAATGGTGGCATCCAGGTTGTGGAGCCAAGATCTGCCAAGGATGATGCGTTCGACATCCATAGGGATAACATCACACCATGCTTTATCCTTATATTCAGCGAAGTTGATTGGGACAAGGCAACGGTCAAAGACTCTTGTCGACCGACGACACGTACAGATTGGGATGAGGCATCAACTTCAATTGTAGTCTTTTGACGGCTTTGGTGGACACCACATTGATGCAACTCCCACTGTCGATGATGATCTTACAATTGTGCTCTCCACATTTGATGCACATGTGAAAATAGAGCAACATCTCTAGTCATCATATTTCTTAGTTTGAGCAAGGATGCACCTAACTACGATCAAAGGGAAGGTCCTTCTATGAAGCTAGTTTGCATGTATCCTAGTTGGTCCTCCATTTCATTCAGTTCAACAGAGTCGACATCAGGTTAATAGACTACCTCATCTTGGTTTTTTGTTTTCACATCGATGATCAAGGATCAGGGCATTGATTGGCAATGTGCCCATAGCCGAAGCATCGATAGACATTGTTTTCTAGACGCTCTATGTTGATCCCCCAGCTTGGTCATAATATTGGGCTTGCTCTAATTATCGGACTTGCTAGTTGATTCCTTTTGATCGAATCACTTGGAGGAGGGTTTACTGTTGTAACGCACAAAGTCCTAAACTATTTGCTATGCATGCTCCTGAGTGGTTATTTCATGAAGGATGAACTCCTTTTGAAGGCCATCTTGCAAACCATACCTAAATCTAGACAAAATCAGTTCTACAATTTCCTATGCGTTGCAACACATGAAGAATTCATCAAAGCGGACGATGTACTCAGTTACAGCTTTATAAGTTTCTTCCCCTGAGTCAACCTCAACTACTGATCTAACAATCGATTTGTGTAAGAGACCGGGAGATATTTTTCTATTAATTTCTCCCTCATTTCATTCCATTGCAGTATTGGAAGTTGGTTTGCCCTTTTGATCAAGATTTCTATCGTGTTACAGTACAATTTAGTTGGACCGGTCAATTTCATTTTCACATAGTGAACTCTACGATCTTAAGGCATGCCGTACCACTCAAAATGGTGGTCCATTTCAGCAAGGCAGTCAATGAAGGCTTTTGGAACGAGACGACCATCGTAACTCGGCTCTTCTTTTTGAATGATGTTTATCTGGTGTTTCTCGCACTCCTTGATAGTCTCTTGCTTGTTGCTCTTGGCCTCTTGGGCACGACTGTCCAATTTCACCCATCTCATATCATTCCTCATTGCATTACAGAGGTTGGTTATTGAAGTCTCAGCTAACGCCAAACGAACATTTAGTCTGTTGTCAGGCTCAGTGATTTGTGCTCCATAGTCCGCTCTCATTGCCACGATGGCATCTAGCACCTATTCGTTTGGATTTGGATCCATTTCAAAAGGATAAATCAAAACATTGTGTGTTCTCATGCACCAGAGTGCAGACAAGGTTTCAACCTAATCTAAACCCGTGGCTCTGATACCAATGCTGATGCAGGTTCGACGTTGGAACAAGATCTATTGTAATTTAAAATTTTCAAGGTAAAATTCAGCTATGATTCGCTTATTTGCATGAAGGATTATTCAGTTGATCTTTATCTTTGTTCTCTCTCTTATCTGGTAGGAATGGAGGGTTATTCTTTTGACCTCATCCCTCATCACATACTGAGCACATTGGTTAATGCAAGAGCATCCAAGGGGTTCCTCGTGTCTGTCGGATCATCCCTCCTTGATCACCAATGCTAAGGTTAACTTTAGTATGTTATTGCCCTTAATAAGTCCAGTTGTTTATTTCCAAAGCTAGATGGTCGTTAGATTATTAGTTGGGATTTAATTTAGATTAAACACCCTTTCCAGATATTAGTATAATTTGGACTTCTGAGACTAATGATCTGTGTGCCCATTTCCGACTTATATGATCATGGGGTGCCTCTATGATGCATCATTTGGATGCCTTGAATTCACCAAACGAGTTGTTTTGGCCAAGTTATTTTGGCATTAAGTAGAGAAGTGGGATAGGACGCTGGTTATCATTTTTTGTTTTTTAAGTCATACCTTTGGTTTCATGTTTAGGGTTCATTTGGTCTAACCAAGGGTTGATATAAGTCTACGAAGCTTGGATATGGATACAGGATATGGGTATGGTACGATACATCGATACAATAATTCTTGAAAAAATATGATAGGATACGTCGGGGATATGTTAGTAAATGAATTGTCAAATTTTTATTTTTATATACCTTATCAATAACAAATACCAGAAAGTTTACTATGTCCATCATTGTGACATCAAAATTCAGCTCAACATTAACCATCTACCTATGTCCATCGTAAATAGAATGGCATTCCAAAAATAACAATAAAGCACAATTTCAACTACCCTCAACCATAGTTACTAAATCGGACTTTAAAAACAAAACGCGTATAAAACACGTATCACTCCGAACTCGTAGCGTACGAGAATAAAACTTGTATTTTTGAAAAAAAACATCAATATACGTTTTATATGCGTTTAAAATGCATAATACACGAAGTACACGTTTTATACGGTCAGTTTGGTTTTTCACTTGGGTTCGGGTTGGGGTTTTTTATAACTTGTCGACTCAGCAGACACGGGATAAAGCGTCAGGAGACTCCCGATCTCGGCTCATAAGACACGGGTTTAGGGTTTTATCCCTCCTCTGCATCGTTGCAATTTAGTTTTCACAAAAAAATAGAGAGGATAGAGAGAGGATCACTGCGAGAGAGGGGAAGAGGCTTTCTGCGAAGGACATATTGTGGGCGTGGCATGCATCAACCAGCTCGGTGATGCATTGACCACTGGGTAGTGCTATATTTTTTTATTAGTTAATGTTGGAAAATGACATATATACTTGGTATAATTTTTAAGGTTTTTTTTTGTTATTTCCCTGATGTTTTCTTGTTTTTTTCCCCCCGTTTTCATTGTTTTTTCCGATTTTTTCCCTTGTCGTTTTTTTTAACCGTTTTCCGACTTGGTAACTATGACCTCAACCACATCAATAGTGCAAATTAATCTACGATATCCATCATTTTTAAGAAAAAAATTCTTATAGAAATAATAAGAAATTTATATTTAATAAACACCCATCTATAATTTAATTTTGTGATATTGGGATATGCATCCCGAGTATCTATTTACAAATTTTGAAATTGGGATACGCATGAAAAGTATCGAGTATCCAATACGATACGGATACGGAGGGGATCTTGAAGTATCTGTGCTTCATAGATACAAGTACATCTTTATTAGGGTTCTAGTAACTAGGCTCATATATGTAGGGGCATAGTCACCAAGTTCGGGTTCGGCAATAAGTCGGCGAGGGTAAAATTCGGTAAAGTTCGGTGAAAATCGGAAAGTTCGGGAAAAAAACGGGTAAAAGTCGGCAAAAAAAACGGGTTCGGGTTTTAATCGGCGAGGGTAAAATTTGAAAAAATTCAGCAAGTTCGGGGCCCTAGCCTGTGGCCCTATGTCGCCTCGCGGTCGGGGAAGAGAGGGATCAAACTGTTTACTCTCAGAGAACAGTGGCCAGTTGATTATTAATCATGCGGTAACATAGACCCGCAGAATAACTTAAAATAAAATCACACTGTCACAAAAAGCGGCCAACTTAATCCGTTTTATTCAAAAAATCGCCGAATAAATCGGCGATTTTTGTGACTTGATTAAATCGGGGTTAAAATCGGCAAAAAATCGGCAGAGTTGTTAGTCGCGTTTTAAACGCGATTTTTTCAATAAATCGGAGATTTTTGTGACTATGTGTAGGGGAGAGACCACCCCTTGAATTGTTCTCTTTTGTCCGGAAAAATAATTTATTTCGAGACTTTTTCTCTAATTATCAAACTTACTGCTGGAGAATCGCAGCACTCTCTTCGTTTTCCCCAACATTTTTTTTTTTTCGGGGGTGGGGGTGGTGTGGTGTTCGACTGAATCCGACTCCAGTGAAGGCGACGAATCAAGAGAAACTTGTGATCTTGGATTGTGATCTTAGAAGACGGATTGACTCACACAAGAGAAGCAAATTTTCATCTTCAAACGTTTGGTGGAGCCCCTCAAGTGAGATGTGCAGGGGCGTGACCTTGCCGGAGCAGGATCATAAGCATAGAAGACCGGTGCCAGGTGCCAGGTGCCAAGTGCCAACCCCAAACTTAATCAAGCAGATCGACTGGAAGGTGATTTGAGGATGGCAGAGACTTTTCTGCCTATCTTATTTTAGCTTCTTCAGTCCTTGATTGGCTTTTCCTACCAATATACGATAGACTGGCCAACCCCAAACCTAATCAAGCAGATCGACTGGAAGGTGATTTGAGGATGGCAGGGACTTTTCTGCCTATCTTATTCTAGCTGGGATTATTCAGTCCTTGATTGGCTTTTCCTACCAATATACGATAGACTGCACTCCTTTAGATGATGGCTAAACAAAAATACCAATCCACTAGTTATGGATTCCTTAGCCAAAAAAATGTCGGTTCTCATTTCAACAACTTTTGTAACGTCTCCAAAAGTCATTCAAAAATAAAAACTTCACTTTTTTAATACCTACTGAACCAAAACAGGATGAGAAAATGAAAACATAGTTGTTCCCTACCATTTGGGGTTGCTCAACTGACTTTGGTTTGTCTTGTTTTTTAAAAGCACAAGTCTCTCATTGAAGCAAATAAAATTTATTCCGGAACATATGAGGTAGAATTAACGCTATAGCTTTTAATTTGTTGAGTACTTCCTGTTCCTTTTAGAATGTTAACCCACGGAATACTTTGTTCTCATTTTCACAGGAATGACGATGAGATTGTGGAATTACGTCTCCACCTTTTCCAATCTATCTGGCGAAAGACTATGCGAGATTTATTCAAAACTGAAAGAGGAGCAGACCGAAGTGGGTGTTGGACCCTCCTCCCTTCGGAGCAGCTCCTTGCCGGGCCCCACCGACAGGGACAGCGACGGTAGCCAGCGCCCTACTTTCACTAACGATTTCCGTAACAAGCCAAGGCCTCACCGGTTCCGGTCTCAGCCGTCGGACACATTTCATATGGAGCACGCGACGGGAAAGACTGAAGCATGGAAACGTCGCAGAAGAGCCGACATGAATGACCACACCCCCCCTTATCAGCAGCAGGGGATGATGAGCAACGGGAGCCGTCTGCACGAAGCATCGCCCAATTCTGCCGGGATCCTCGGTTTGGGCCCGGTGGAGATCAGGAGATTCGGGATCGAAAGGCCAAACAGAGCGCATCCCGGCCGTTTCCATCCGGGACAGGGCCATGTCTGAATTCAAATAGTACATAAATCGTGGATATAAACATGGAGTAGGCGAAGGTGGCTTCACCAGGTGGTGCGCCAACTCACCGATACATTTTACTCGGATTTTTTTTCTCGGGGAAATAAAAGTTTGCTGATCCCATTTTGGGAATTTAAGACAAGTCGATCTGCTGCTCACTTGCCGACGAAACGCAGTGATGTCCGTCAAGAAATGGAAGCCATGTAGAAGAGAGAGAGAGAGAAGAACAAAGCCGTTGCAGACTGATGGACGAGCGTTCGTTTTATGAAGCTGCTCGGAATCCAGTGGAAGAAAGATCTGCATAATTTTTGATGGGTGGAGTTGGGTCACCCGCAAGGCTATTATGTTTTTTTTTTTTTGGTTTTGGTGAAGCATTTCAATCAACAGAGCTATGCTTCACATAAACAAGATGCTTTTATACATGTGTCCAGCTCCTAGCACATCATAATCCACTCTGATGGCTCTTATAAATTAAAAAGATAAATATTTTTTTCTTCTTCCTGATAGACAGCTTTATCCTCTGCATTCAGATACTGATATCGAGATGTATAGCTGATCGATGGCTGTTGTGTTGCCAGCCCCCATATACTTGTTACTCGTGCACAACTGTAAGTCTGTATGGAAGACGAACTGAACGCATCTGGCAATCATACTCTTTGCATTTATGAGTTACAGTTCTGTTTCTCCGAACAATTTTTTTTTTTTATTTGGGCAAATTTGGGATTTTGATTCGTGAAAGGTTGACTGAGTGATTGACAGCAGTGATCTTGATCGATTAATTATTATGCTTTGGGTTGAAATTACCTTGAGATTTGATTGATTGTTAGGGTTGATGATATTGTGCCTATTTTCTGTATCAATCATCTGGTGGCCTTCAGATGGAGTCGAGGGCGAACAATGTCCTCGTTCGGAATCCTTTATCTGTGATGTATAAATTGAAATGGTTGCGACTCCAGTTGTTGAGCGATTAGTCCCAGCAGGGTGGCCTCTCTTAATATACCTGCAGTGCTCTACTCCCTTCAAGAGGTCGATCTTTTGGAGCGGTCATGTGTTGTCGCTCCAGTTTTTCTCCAAGTCCATGTTCGAGATTTGTTTTTTTTTTTTGGTTACGTGGAGGATACATCATGCAAGCATGACTTGTAGCTCAGTAATAAAGAAAGACCTGACATCAGTGCAGCGAGCAAGGCTGGACAGATGGTTGGCCTCAGAGTTAGCACCTCGTGGGATCCAATGGAGGGCAACATCATCTTAGCTCGGAGATTCTACTCAAGCATCCCTTGGTCAATGGACCCTCTCTCTCTCTCTCTCTCTCTCTCTCTCTCTCTCTCTCTCTCTCTCTCTCTCTCTCTCTCTCGCGCGCGCGCATTAGACTTGCATTATCAGAGCTCGGAGCAGGGTGGATGGCAACAATGCGGTTTTGGGCAAAATCGAAACCGCACTGCGATGGTGTACCATTATAAAACCGAAACCGCGCCATACAGTGCGGTGTACTGTGGTTTATCATTATAATGGCCTAAACAATGTGGTTTTGGTCAAAACCGAAACCGTACCGTTACACTGAAACCGCATCGCACCGCGATGGTTTTATATTTTGGCAAACCAAAACGTACCATGCGGTATACTTTTCCGCAGTTTTTGGTTTTAAATCGCACTGCTGCCATCCCTAGATGAGACTTGAGGATTCCAGGCAAAAATATAGTTTTGATTTTATTGCGCCTTTTCACTGAGAATGAATCACTTTTGAAAGTAATAGTATTGTAATATTTTGATTTTTATAATTTTTTAAAGGTTTTTTTATAAATTGACCCCTGTAATCTTATATTTTTACATGTAAACCCTATAAAGTTTATATTTACATATAAACCCTTTAAAATCATCCAATATTTACATATTGACCCCTACAGTTAGTTGGCATCCAAAATGAAGAAATATTTCTGAAATATTACTTCATTCGACTCTTACTTTATTAATTTAAAGAGGAAATAACTGATTTACCCATGGTTTTAATTACTTAAAATGATATATCCTTATTGAACATGGACTTAATCCAAAACAAACAGAGACATAACCCAAATCGGGATTTCGTTACTTTATGGGGCGAAGGAGCGGGCTAGAGCGCCCGGTGGAGATGCTCTTAGGGATGTCATTAAGGCACCCCTTGAGGCTTGCGAATAGCGATACAACTATAGGGTAGCTGAGTTGGTAAGGAATTTGGTTTCTAGTGTTCCGTCAAACAACCAATTATCTGTGTTCAAAAATCGAAAATTTCTAAATGTGAAAAATGAGATTGTAATTGATTTGTATGGGTGTGCGGAATCCATAGATATTGAGGTGTCAGCGCACACACAATTTTGGGTATATTTTGTAGAAAGATGTTTAAAAATTGGTTTTAAAAACAAAAAATCATTGTGAGAAATTTTCAAAGTACTTTTTTAAAATTTATGTTTTGGAAAATTAATTTTTTAAATCTGTTTTAATTTTTATTTCACAAACCTTTCTTATCGATCCCATTAGAGATCAATTTCTGAATTTGTTATTTGTGGACTGATCCGGCATATTTGGGGCCAATTCTTTTTTTTTTTTTGAGATATTTGGGGCCAATTCAGCAATGGAAAATTTTAATCACACACCATAAGAGATGAGTATACCCTGTTTTTATTCTTTCATAACAACTGGATTGTGACAGAGTTTATTGTGTTCATTATAAGATATACCATTCCCCGACAGAGGGTACTTGTATAAGTGCTGATGATAACCTTGTCGAGGCAGATCCTGCTAGTATAATTATGGCCTACAGAGCTTGCTTTACATGTGTTCATGAACGGCAGAGGATGCTGGTTACATCAACATCTGAGGATCCGAAGGTAAAATCTAGTGAGACTATCGTGAGTGTGATCGTCAATGCTTAATTTAGTGTATGAGGATAGAGCGTTAGTGAAGCATTTGCACTTAGCTAAGGTATCTATGCTTGTTAGCCTCCTTAGAACTTCAGCACCAGAAGGTCAGAACCACTAAGGTCTCAAAACTCGGAGGTTAGTAATGATGTGATGTCATTGTATGAATCATTTGTCTTTCATTTACATGACATGCAAGGTTATCAATCAACTTTGTCACGTCACCAAAAATAGTTACGTGATTGATTTCTGGTACAAGGTAATGATTTCTTTTCTTGCCATGTCAGTTGTGAAAATTGTATGTCTGTTACGGTTGACTGATTGACCAAGATTCTGCTATAAATAGTTGTCCCCTCCCCCCCTCTCCACACTAGGTATGTTCTTGATCCTAGACTTTTCCCCCAAGTTTTCCTAGTTATTGAGTGATTATTGATTTGAGCGTCGGAGAAGAGATCTGGGAGATCGATTTGCCGGTATCCTCTTTGGTGTTTTTGTGCAAATTGACGATTGGATGATTAAAGCTGATTTTGACCTTCACAAAAATGACATCATCTATGGGAATCGATTGGGAGGTCCCAAGTTAATTTTAGCCCACTACCTCTTGATTTTCTTCTTCGATGAATTCGAATTTTAGACTACAAATTTTAATCAATTTTCAGTAGTGATCTTGTGTCTTGGGTCTTGAGTTGAGTTCTTCATCTGATCTTTCTTTTGATTGTTGCTGGAAGCTAAGAAGAAAGCGACACACGAGGAGCAAGTGAACCCCGCCAGAAACCACTTGCTTTCATAGATATCCCAACTCCCCGGGGCACTGTATCGATGCACCCGAACCCTTCTTTTCCTTCTTTTTGACATCGTTGGGTGTCCCGAAACCTTTCAAGCAATGGACCCACTTCTAGCCCGGACTAATTCCTTCAGGAATGCGCACCGACCCACTCGAAAGTTTCCCTACTTAATCCTGGGTAACCCGCACGGGGGGGGGGGGACCCACAGCCTTCTCACCAAGCATCAGTTGCTAAGAAACTCCCCTAGCCCCTGTGGGTGAACCAGCCTTCTTTCTTTTGGTTTGCCTTTGGTGTATCTGTGATCTGATTCCTCATGATGTCGGTAAGGAGCCCAGAGGAATCTTCTTGTCATATCCTTGTTCTTGTATTATTTTAGGGGGCCGGAGTTAGTAGTCTGTCCCTGGTAAAAAAAATCAACTAGTCTAAAGGACAACCAAATTATAAGAACGAAATTACCCCTAATTGTATTTTAAATTTTCATTTCATGCCACTTCTTTCTAAACTAAACCGAATCCTAAACCCTAACATCTATAGGCCATGGGATGAACTCTAGACCTAATTCTAAGCCTAAACCTAATCCAAACCGAACCCCTCCGTCCACCACCCGTCTCTCGTCTCTGCTACTCGCTGTAGTCAGGGTGGCGAGCAGCTGCAACTCACACTTGTTGCTGCCGTCGCCACCTCCGATGCAAGAGAGAGAGAGAGAGAGAGAGAGAGAGAGAGAGAGAGAGAGAGATGATGGCATTTTGGATTTTCGGTAGCCCTTTACATCGAACGGATATGTTGTTCAGGAACATTAGGTGAATTATATTTTTTACTTGTCCTTTTCACCCCACCGATCAGTTGTCAGGAACTTAGAGTCTTAGACACATTAACCCTTTATTTATTTATTTATGTTTTTGGATAAGGCGTAGTAGAGAACTACAAAAGAAAGAGATCTAGAAGACTTTAGACATTAACCCAATGGAATCCCGTTCTCCCATACACGGCTCCATCCAAATTGAGCCTATACGTGTCCAACAAGGCCACGACACCATTCTCCTCTAATCAAATGACAGCCCACCAAGGGGTGGAACCCAAACCAACAAAGAAGGGCACACAGAAAATTACAAACACCCCCCTACATCATGCACACACGCCACAGCCCATTTTTTATGTTTACAATTACCCCTATTTAGATAGTGCACTCCATATATGAGTTTGCCTCCTCTACTTCTCCTCCCCACTCCGTCCGTCGTCCTTCCTCTGATCCTCCCCACTTTGATTACCCTATCAAAACTGTTAGTCCCATGCACCTCACCATCGCCACCTTCTCATCCTCCTCCTTACTCTGATTGCTTGCTGAAGCTGTCGGTTCCATGCACCTCATTGTCAGTCCCCCTCCCCTCTTCATCTTCCTAATCCCCCTTCATTCTCTTTTTTCTTATTCCTACAAACGTGTCAGTCGCTACCGACCAACATATTGTTCGTTGCTCTTGACTGATATGGTGTACGTGGTACATGCTAGTCGATCTTGGCCGACATGAATGACGCCATGTCGGACAGAAACAATCGATAACATTTAGGTCAGGAGCGACCGACACAATGTGTACATCATCAATATGTCCATAATGTTGCGGGAACACATCTGATTTTTTTTTATTTATTAAGTTTGGGGTGTTAGTAATTTATAGGGTGCAAGTAGCAAATCTTGATAGACTTCCATCTACTTGGGGGAGGTATGAGCATCTAATCTCGCACCTTCTTACCCTTTTTCAAGGAGTATCTGATCCCTCATTTTAAATAATACAAAAAAGAATGATAAAAGAAAGAAAAAGAAAAATAAAAGAAAGAAAGAGAATGGTTGCATTGGTCTTTAGGACTACCAGCGCCGATGGAGAAATGATTTGTTCACCCGCTTGTCCAACTTGTAGCATGTTTGACTAATAATAACATGCCATGTGTTCAAACTCTCGAAATTTGAACACGTGGATTGTTATTATTGCTGGGTCATGATAGCGGTCACACGATCGGGTCTCGCGCCGACAGGGCAGTAAAGCGAAGTTTCACCTTTCAAAAGGAAATCCTGCGTGTTGGCCAGCTATTGCTTACTTCAGAGCCGTCAAAGGATCGCCGCCTCGGCCCATTATATAAACAGTACTCGATCCCTTCTCCTCCCAATCCATAGCCACTCTTTACTCTCACTTGCAAACCACAGATGGATGACCCAGGAGCTAAGGGAAGAGAAACACAGGCCAACCAGCCCCCACCTGGTCTCTCTCTTCTCTCTTCTCTCTCCTCTCTCCTCTCTCCTCTCTCTTCTCTCTCTCTCTCTCTTCCAATTTAATCTCTTTTTAATATTTTGGTGATTGAAGTTTGATTCAAAAATGACAATATATGTTTTGTTTAACTAAAGGATACCCAACCGGGATACCGGCTGAGGCGGCGAAGCCGGTCCACAACAGCACCAAGATGAGAGGCGACGATAAAAGCTTCATCGAAGGATGGTAAGCTCACACAAATCCCAACCTTTTCTATTAGTGCAACCTTGTCACCGAGGGTTATCGGATCAAAAAGCACGCCCGATCCATATCTGTTAAGTCCGAATCGGATTCCGATCAGAATCCAAATCCGTCAATATGTTTACATCGGACAGATGGATTACTATTATTTCGTTTTGCAATTAAAATAAGGTTTTTTAAAAAATAAATTTTTTTCTACTAAAAACCTTGTTTTAATTGTAAAAAACAAAAAAAAAATCCATTTGTCCGATGTAAACATGTTAATGAATCGAATTCTGATCCGAATCCGACCCGTACTTAATATATATGGATCGGTAACGCTTTTTAATCCGATAGCCCTCGACAGGTTATAATGGACTTGGGATTAGATGGGCTAAGAAAAAATCTGAGTCTCGATCATGAGAATATTTTTTATATTGGCCCTTGCGTTGGGTCTTAGATCTAAAGTAATCTATTCTAACAGTCGATGATCGGATCTGATTGGCCTAAATTCATATCCGATTTATTAAAATATACGGGTTATTGGATGTCGGATTTAAAAAAACAAACTCACATCTGACATAATTGATCGGATTTGAATCAAAATCCGTTCCGTTGATGGACAACATCCCTCACTTTTAGTAATTAGCGTATTAGTTGAGGAGAAATATGCAAATATGAAATATCCATATATGGTAGGGTTTTTTTAAATATTGTTAAAAAATAAAATATTTAGTTAAATAGCTATTGATTAAAAGTATTTGTCATTCTAGCGCTCTGACAACCAAGTGGTATGTCAGCGTCGTAAAGTACGTCACAATTTTTTTATTTTTTTTTTCTGAGCCATAATAAAGTCGGTATTTGGGTTAGCGGGTTTAAACCCGGTATTCTGGATACCGGGTTTAACCGGAGCCCCCTTATATAATGTTCTCACACTTAGCCGTTTTCTTGTTGGAGTTCGGGTAAACCTGGTATCTACAATACCGGATTTAAACCCGGTAACCCGGATACCGACTTTATCTTGATTCAGAAAAAAAAAAAATTCCGGTGCGCTTTACGGCACTGACCTGTCACATGGCGGTCAGAGCGCTAGAATGGCAAATACTTTTGGTCAACAGCTAATTAGCTAAATATTTTATTTTTTAATAATAAATTGAAAAAAAAGCCTCATATAGTATTTGAGATTTCTTGATGAGGATCTTTGACCTTCAATATTTCTCTCACCATGCAGTCTCGCGGCGCTCTGTTGTTGTTGGCTGTGTGAAACCTGCTGCTTCTAACAAAGGAGTACGTGGGGGGGTCATCAAAGAATGGACGAATAACAACATGGGCATGCTGATGGGAATTAATTAGCTCTTAGAGGGGTGTGATCCATTTTAGTGGCGTGTAATCTTATGTTTATGTGACAATGGGTTCAAGTTTTTGCTTTTATTTGTGTCAGCCATGAGTCAGGCTTGATGTATCTCTTATTACTACTATTATTATTATTGTTATTGCTATGTAATAATAATTTAAACATTTGTTTTGTTGCAAAAGTTCAATGAATCCAAAGTAAAAATAAATACTAATTACGGGTGCATAAAATATTCAACACTTGATCGGCACCAAGTTTAATACTCCAAGTAGAGATGACTCTGAGGTGTAAGGCGAGGGAGGCAGACAAGCAAGACTCGACTCTTCCAGACCATAGCTTAATAAGTCTTATGCAATTCACTATATCATTGTGGATGCGTCATGGAGGGATGTTGTTTCCATCCAACAGGAGAGTAATCACTGTAAGGTTATCCCCTTCTTGAATTACGTTGTTTGCTTTAGCTTCTAACGAAAAACTTAATCCCAAAAAGCATGGCTCTGGTCTCGGCTTTCAATGTGGAGCAAAGCTTCTGTATAACACCATGGCTGTAGATGTGGTTCCCCAGATGATCTCGAATAATCAGTCCCACCGGTGACTTGGAAGGACCGACTCCAGCGTACGTCAACAATGACTTTAAGCATTTCATCCGGTGGTCGAGTTCAACTGAAATTTTTGGCTTTGGCTATTGGAGGACACTGATCTTCCTTAGTCAGATCATGAAGTATAACAGCTTTGGCTAAAACCTTCATGTAATTCGGCCTGCCTTCGTTGAAAATGACATCATTATGTGTCTTCCAGATGAACCACATTAATATATAAGCAGCAAGTGATAAATTCTCTCTACACGAGTTAAAAAGAAACACAATGTGGCTCACGAGAGATCTATCAACACTCCAAATTAAAAGCCACTAGAGATTAGAGAATTGGACCAACAATCTTTGGCGAATTGACAGTAGAAAAAAAGATGGTGACCAATCTCCTTGTTGCACGAGCAAATAACACAATCTGCAAGTAAGCTCGAAATGATTTTGGCTAATTTGGATCAAAGAGGAAGGCAGTCAGCTAGAATTATCCAAATGAACATGGTGACCATGGGAAGTATAGATTTAAACTGCCAAAGCTTTTTCCAATTTATCAAATGCTGAAGTATATCAAATCGATTGGGGGAAGACTCCACCTTATCCTTCATTAATTTATTATAGATCGATATGATAGAGAAGTGCCTTGATTTGGCAAGCGTCCAGCATAACCGATCAGTACCACCCGGTCCAACAAGATGACAAATGTTGTTAATAGTAGAGTCGTCTAGATGAAAGCTTCTCATTGCAGAAATGTTGTAAAGAACTAACCTCTGATCAATGATGTCGGCCACTCGCACTTCTGAAAGTTCTTGGTAAGAGGTACTAAAGAATAAGAAAAAATCAGTGTTAGGTCCAAAAAACAGAACGTGTATTACGTCTAGTTCCATTTAAGTTCCTAATTACTGTAAGTGCATCGATATGATTAAGTATAAAACCTAATCCTTTGTCCATAGTTTTGATTGCAAATAATCTGATCTTAACCGTTTTGGATAAAATATTTTTTAAAATACCATAAATACCCATGATATCCTCCCGTATTAAATAATGGTAGATGATATATGGCACGATTTTTTTTGTACGAGAATAGTTGCACATGTTGCTACATGATTTCACTCTAGTTGCTACATACATTGAAATCATTGTAGTTGCTATAGTAAAATCACTTTAGCAACTCGTGATTTCATCATGGATGCTACACTAATTTTATTGTAGCTGCTACAATAAAACTACTGTAGTTGCTACAATAAAATTACTGTAGCAACCCATGATTTTATCGTGGATGCTAAAATGATATTTCTACAATAAAATCACTATAGTAAAGTACTTAATTTTATGCAAATAATAGTAAGTTGAATTGAGTATTATTTTATATATTTAGTACCATGCACGGGTGCTACAATGATTTCATTATAGATGCTACAGTGAAATTCACTGTACCGGTTAAAAAGACTTTCCTACAGTGAATTACTGTAGCAATGTACTCATTTTTTCAAAATAATACTCAGTTTTATTCCGTATTATTGCAACTAAAATTGAGTTTTATAGTGATTTCACTGTAGTAAAGTGTTTTTCACGAAAAAAAATCATTATAACAACTACAGTAATTTCACTTAGTAAAGATACTCAAATATATATGCTAATAATACTCAATTGAATGAGTATTATTGCAACAAAATTGATTACTATTGCTATAGTGATTTTATTGTAGCAGCATGTTTTTTAGCAACCACGATGGAATCACTATAGCGCTACAGTGATTTCATTGTAGCTGCTATAGTGAAATCACCATAGTGCTACAATAATTTCATTGTACTTGCTATCGTGAAATCACCATAGCGCTACATTGATTTCATTATAGTTGCTACAGTGAAATTTCTGTAGTAGCTATAGTGGTCTCACATTAGGCCTCGAAATTATACGTTTCATAGAGATCGGGTGAAATTATATCAACAATGACAGTTTGGTAAATTAATTCGACAACTTAATCATGACTATTTTGGTCTTGTAGTAACCAAAAGAACCATTGCAACTAATCTGCTGAAATGTGGACCGGGGCTAAGAGGAAAATGTTGTCATCTTAAAAGGAAACCCTTAAAAAGGACTATTTGCGATCCGCCCCAAAAAATAAAGGGTTTTTAGTTTAAGACCCTCTAACCAACCCAACATTAGAATAAATCCACTGAACCTTTTCATTTAAGCTCCAGCCCCTCTAACCATCCAAATATTATAGGAAAAACCCTTCCCCTTTTTTTAAATCCCTAGACCACCCTCACATCCTCTCCTCTCAGGTCATCAGGTCCAGCGGCAGTAGGCGACGTTAGCGGTGAAGGCGGCAGTGGTGGTGAGCTGTGGACGCGGCAGCAGCGGGGGGTTCGGTTAGGTCCGGCAGCGATGGGAGAGGTGGGCGGGGGGTTCGGTTAGGTCCGGCGGTGGCAAGGGGTTCGGTTAGCAAGAGCTCTGACGGCAAAATGATGACAACAAATATAAATTTGAAATGGGATGAGGGATATTTTTGTCCATAGGGATTTGAGCTCAAATGGAAATGTTGTTAGGACTACAGCTCAAAACCCTCTCCTATGATGGGTTTCTTGCTAATTCTTCCAAAAATAAAACATATTACCAAAATTCTAGACGTTAGAAAATACTATCTACTTAATAACAAAAATAAAAGTGTCGGTTCGGATCTCCTCCAGTCAGTCGGCCCCGTTCTGTAGGCTCGACTCACATCACAGCCGCATGTATTCGGTTGGAGCACAATGACATTCGGGTGGCCTACCATCGTGCAACTGTGATGCACACGGGGCCACCGGCCCGGACTAGAGAAGATCTAAATCCACAAAGAGATTGCATCACACGGTTGGCTGGAAAGAAATTGACACTTTTTGGTCGCCAGCCATCGTGCGGCTGTGATGTGTGGTGGTCCCACCGACTAATTTGAACTCCAAATTAGGTTTCCTCGAGTCCCGTGTATAAATAGAGGTCCCTCCCTTCGGTGGTTCTTCTCATCGATCTGCAGAGCTTCTACAACCCAAAGAGATAATCATCTCCAGGCCACTCACCTCGTCTTCCTCGCTGCTTTGGGCACTGCTCCTCTTCCTCCTCCGCCTCCTTTCCACTGGAACCTTGACTGCAACAGCGGTGGTGACAAGAAAATGGACGAGGAAAAGCCCGGAGCCCCCCCCCCCCCCTATTAGGGCTAGTTTGCATGGCCATCAAATCCATAATTAAGGGCTTAATTCATATTTAAAAGGATTCGAATCTATCTCATTAATTGCAAAAATTTTAATATGGCAACTTGTAATAAAGGGACATTAAAATTGAGAGTAAAGAGATAAAAAGAGAGAGGGGAACAGTTTCAAATGGCTAGGGAGAGTGAGGGGCATGATTTTCATATTTGAAATAGTGCATCATTCTTAGATTTCCTAAGAAGAACCGTCCCCCCTTCTCTTATGGTTCGGTTTTTGCCATTTCTCTCTCTCTCTCTCTCTCCCCCCCCCCCCCTCATCTTCTTCTCGAAGTGTGTGTGTGAGATTGATGAAGATCGCTTGTACTTTGAGGCACTCAGTAGAGTGCAAGGATCCGGGATGATTTGTGAGATCGGGTGAATCTGAAGAGATTCGTCTCTCCTTTACGCGAGGATCCCTCTCATGATTGCTGCCCATATTTTACAGGCAGATTTGTACTGTTTCAATCACTGCGGAAGATATAGGAGTCCAAATAACTTCAAACTAGATACAAATTCTCGGTCTTGAAATCTTCTTTTCGGCAGATCAAGTTTCGATCCGATCCGATATCGGGAACTAAAGTTACGGCCTTTGTACTTAAATGTGTTTGTGTAGATCCAAATCGGTCGTCTTCAACTTTGAAGAAAAACTTCGCAGTGTTAGATCCTGGACGAAGGTATTGTTGTAGCTCGTGTGTCCTTAGCGTGGATTTTCTGTATTAACATTAATAAAGATGACTTTGGTTATTGCTTTAATTAGAATACTACTCTGGTATATGATAATACTCATATAATAAAAGCAACCTAGGGAACACAGTAGGCCACTGAGGCGCATGGAGGATCAATGCTTGGGAGACCCAGTGGACCAGTTTTGTGTAGACCTAGAACTAGTTCACAGCTTAGGTGATGCCGGTCGCTTCACCAAGAATAAGCACTACAAGAAATAGGGTCTTTACCGACGGACATTATTATCACCGTCGGTAATAATACACTTTTTACCGACGGTTACAATAATATCCGTCGGTATTATAACTTCAATTTTTTTAATTTTCTTTGCATATTTATACCGACGGTATACATATTTACCGTCGGTAATATAATTATTACCGACGGTTATATATAAACCGTCGGCAAAATGTCATCGTCGTGATATTTTACCGACGGTAATTGTATGTCCGTCGGTATAACCAATGTTACCGACAGCCATAATATCTCCGTCGGCAATATACCGACGGTAATAAAATGTCCGTCGGTAAAAGTGTCCCGACGAAACTCAGTGTAAAAACCGAGCCTCTGGAAAAAAATAGGAGGTTGAGTTTCGTCGTGCTATTTACCGACGGGCGTTAAAGTTCCGTCGGTATAACTAATTATACCGACGGTATTTATATGTCCGTCGGCACAATACCGACGGTAATTTAGTTTCCGTCGGTAAAATGTCCCGACGAAACTCAGGGTGCCAAACCGAGCCTCTGGAAAAAATTGAACTTGTGCTTTCGTCGGGATTATACCGACGGAATTTATATATCCGTCGGTACAATACCGACGGTAATTAAATTTCCGTCGGTAAAATGTCCCGACGAAACTCAGGGTGCCAAACCGAGCCTCTGGAAAAAATTGAACTTGAATTTTTGTCGTGGAGTTTTACCGACGGATTGTTATTTACCGTCGGTAAAAAAATTAGTTTTACCGACGGAAGCTAAAATATCCGTCGGCAAAAACCCTGTTATATAACCAAACAGTCGAGGTCTTCTTTGATTCTTCTGTTTCGATCTCTCCGGCGCGCGCCCCTCTCTCAATCTCTCTCTCTCTCTCACCGACCTGACCCCCCGGCGACCCCGTCCCCCTCCGGCAGCCCCGAGATCCCCTCCGGCCACCCATCCCCCTCCCGGCCACCCATCCCCCTCCCGACCTCCGCCCCTCCCCGGCCTCCCGGCCCTCTCTCTCTCTCCCCCGGCCTCCTCCCCCCCTCCCCGGCCTCCCTAGCCTTCCCTCTCTCTCTCTCTCTCTCTCTCTCTCTCTCTCTCTCTCTACTTCCTCCCCTCACCTGTCTCTCTCTCTCTCGATCCCTTGCACCTCCGGCCGGCCACCCATCACCTCCCTTGCACCTCCGGCCACCCCTCCGCTTTCTCGCGCCACCGACTGCGACACCAGTGCTCCTCCTCCTTCTCGAGGCCTGCCGACCATCGCTGGTGAGCTCCTCCTCCTCCTCCCTTTCCCCCTTCGGTTAATTTGTGGTAATATATATATTAACCTGTCGCATGTCAGTCAGACATAGTCCCGACTTCAAGCAATTATAGACAGTGACCCTAGCATCAACGTTAATTACCAAATCGGGTAAACCTTTTTATTTATTTTGTTTTTTGGTAGATTGAAGTGGGGAGGTCATCGCCGGACCTCCAAGAGGCGCCACATGCCCACACTAATAGACCGCCCACACTCAGCCCGAAGGTTTTTTCCGATTCCGCTCAACCCAATTGACGTGACAGCGTGCAACTGGTGGTGTAAAAGATTTAAATGTCACTAGTAGGTTTCAGCCACCAATTGTATGCTGTCAAGTTAATCATGCTGGCGGAATAGGAAAAACCTTAAGGCTGAATAGCATTTCTCTAATTCTTATGGCTCCATTTGTTAAGGGCTAAATATTTTGATAAGTACTTTGTCAAGTATTTTAGAATTATGTAATAAATATTTCATTTGGCTTGAAGTACGTATCTACCATGGTGGTAAATATTAGGGATTTTTTTGTTCAAAATATTATTAATTTTTTAATTGAATAGTGGTTTATCAGAAGTATTTAACACACTAGTGCTCTAACAGCCATGTGACAGATTAATTAGTGCCGTAAAGTGGTGTCACGTTATTCGCCGAGTCGACTCGAAACTCGGCCGAGTCGACTCGACTCGGCTGAGTTTCGATCCGACTCGGTCCAAAACTCGAGTTTCGATCTGACTCGGTTGAGTTTCGATCCGACTCGAGTTTGTCGGGTTTTAGCCGAGTTGTCGTGTGTACTCGACTCATTAAGGTTTCGAGTCGAGTCGAGTTTTCGTGTTTTAAAACATTGAATTTTATCCTATCAAAACTGAATTGAATGGGGGAATGGGGGGCAAAATGTAGTTTTTAGACTAGGGTGAGCGTCGGTTTTGTCGGTCGGTTTCGGTGTGGGTTTTGTCGGTTATATTTTTTTCGGTTTACGAAAAATCAAAACCGAAATCGAAACCGAAACCGAAACCGAAATAGTCGGTTTTTGTCGGTTCGGTGTGATATGAGGTATGCTAAAGCCATAAATCTACTCGAGCGACAGAGAGAACCGTCAGACCCCAAGTGTTTACTTGATGAGGCTCCCTGACTTGTTGACTTACTGTCGCATAACTTTGGTGCTATGCCTAGCATTCGAACTATCAGCAGTTCAAATGCTGGCCAGCAACCCTAGGTTTACTATGTGACTAGTCTACTCATCATAATACACTCATCCATTAGGGATGTGGATGGCCTGTAGAAGTTTTGGTTCGGTGTTCCATACCCGGGAACCGAAACCGAAATTGTGCGGAGTCTTATAACATTGTTTGAAATTATATGTCAGGTGTTGTATAGCCAGATAGACGAAGATGTCTTCGATCGATAAGAGTTGGATGCGTAATTCGAATCGCATGAGCCAAGAGTACAGAGAAGGAGTCAGGAAATTTCTGGATTTTGCATTTGAGCGTCTTGCACCGCTTGATGGAAAAATTGTGTGTCCCTGTATAGACTGCGGAAGGGTGATTAGGAAGGTTCGAGAGGAATGTGAGGTTGATCTGGTAATGCGTTGCATTGACGTTACCTATACCCGTTGGTTCTCGCACGGTGAGGAGCTAGATGCAGTCCCCATGGCAGCTCACGGTGAAACGTCAAACACAGTGATCGCTGATGATAATATTAATACAGACGATGACGATGACATGCAGGGTATGATACATGATTTGCAAGGTGGAATAGGCACGGAAACACCGTCAGGTGATCAGCCCAATATCGAAGCGGACAAGTTCTACAGATTGCTTAAAGATGCCGAACAACCTCTATACCCGGGGTGTGAGAAGTTTTCAAAACTCTCTTTCACTGTAAAGCTTCTTCATTTGAAGTGCCTCAATGGTTGGAGTAATAAGTCATTTAATATGTTGGTAGAGTTGCTGAAAGAGGCTTTTCCTATGGGTGAGACAGTACCGAAATCATTCTACGAGGCGAAGAAGACAATTAAAGATCTCGGTCTGGGTTATGAGAAAATTGATGCATGCGTGAACGATTGTATGTTGTACTGGAAAGAGTACGAACATGCGCGGTCATGCCACATATGCGGAGCAACGAGATATAAAGAGACGGATGCCGAGTCTAGTACCAGTCGAAGGAAGAAAAATGTATCTGCAAAGGTTCTCCTATACTTCCCGCTCAGGGACAGGCTTCAGAGGTTGTTTATGTCATCGAAGACTGCTGAGCACATGAGGTGGCATGCACGAGAACGTACAGATGACGGGATTATGAGACATCCGGCTGACTCTCTGACGTGGAAAGATTTTGATCATACATATCCTGAATTCGCATGTGAAGTTCGCAACGTCAGGTTAGGGCTTGCTAGCGATGGCTTCAATCCCTTTGGGAATATGAGTGTGTCGTACAGCATTTGGCCAGTTGTCCTAGTTCCATACAATTTGCCTCCCTGGATGTGCTTAAAAAAGCCATACACAATGCTCTCCTTGCTCATTCCCGGACCCAGGTCGCCTGGTAATGATATTGACGTTTACTTGCAGCCGTTGATTGAGGAGTTGAACGAGTTATGGGAAGTTGGGGCCGATACGTATGATGCCTCGTTGCGCCAGAATTTTCGGATGCATGCGGCACTTCTATGGACCATCAACGATTTTCCTGCATATGCCAACTTATCCAGGTGGAGTACTAAAGGAAAATTGGCGTGCCCTACATGCAATAAGGAGACAGATTCATTACGATTGAAGAACGGAGGCAAGTTCTGTTATATGGGCCATCGAAGATTCCTTGTTGACGGCCATAAGTGGAGGCAGAACAAAAGAGCTTTCAACGGCAAGAAGGAACTTGCAAAGGCCCCGGAGCAGCTTTCGGGGGTAGAAGTCTTGTGCGAATTGGATCAGCTTGATGCCGTGGCACTTGGAAAAGGTAAAAAGAAGAGAACGCATGAAGATTCTACGCGTGAGCATAACTGGAAGAAGAAGAGTATTTTCTTTAAACTACCGTACTGGAGCAGCCTACTCTTGCGGCATAACTTGGATGTCATGCATATCGAGAAAAATATGTGTGACAACATTATAGGAACACTGCTGAATCTCGACGGTAAGACGAAGGATAATCTTAAATCTCGTCTCGATCTTAAGGAGTTGGGCATCCAAAAATCACTTCATCCCCAAGAGATTGGGGATAAGTATGTGTTGCCAGTTGCATGCTACACCATGAGCTCACAGCAAAAGGCAGCCTTATGTGCATTCCTACGGTCTGTGAAAACGCCAGACGGTTATTCTTCGAATATCGCACGATGCGTGCAAGAGAACGGCCGGAAGTTGTCTGGATTAAAGAGCCACGATTGTCATATTCTTATGCAGCGATTGTTATCTCTTGCTATACGTGGGAATTTAACCGAAGAGGTGTCCGGTCCGTTAATTGAGCTCAGCACTTTTTTCAGACAGTTGTGCTCGAAGGTACTTAGAGTGGACCAACTTGAACAGATGGAGAGGGATATTGCGCTCACATTGTGCAAGTTAGAGATGATATTTCCACCTTCATTCTTTGATGTCATGGTGCATTTGACCGTTCACTTGGCAAATGAGGCCAAACTCGGCGGCCCAGTTCATTACCGGTGGATGTATTTTATCGAGAGGTAATCGTCTCGTCTCATTCGCACAATGTATTTGATCGTTCTTGATATATTCATCCAAATATTTTTTTCTCAAATTAGGTACTTGCGAACATTGAAATCATATGTTCGTAATAAAAGTCGTCCGGAGGGATCAATTGCTGAAGGATACCTAGCAGAAGAATGTCTAACATTCTGCTCAAGATACCTACATGGTATAGACACGCGATTCAATCAACTTGAGCGGAACTATGACGGTGGTCCAATAGACTTCGATGGGGGTCTGTCTATATTTGCCGAAATGGGTAGACCTGTAGGAGGAGGCAAAACCCGTCGATTGTCTGTAGATGAGATTCAACAGGCACATATGTATGTGTTGCGCCAATGTGATGAAGTGTGGCCATTCATTGAGTAAGCATTTTACGATCATTTACTCATTCTTTCAGTCCATTCATTAAGTATATGTGCTAATTATAATCTAATTCATAACCGGTAAAACAGGAAGCATAAAGCCATCATTAATAATCGGGGTACTCGAAATGCTCCCCAAATTCATGATCGTGAATTCCCATCGTGGTTCGAGAAACACGTAAGTATTCACATCATTACTGAATTTCATTGACATCCATTACCGAACAATAATTATGTGTTCATATCATGAATGTCGTGTGGTTATTATAGGCACAGGAGCTGCACGACAACCACGATCCGCTGATGAATGAGGATCTCTGGCGCTTATCTTGTAGTCCTTTGCAAGACGCAATATCGTACGATGGTTATATCGTGAACGGTTATAGATTTCGGACGAAAGATAGTGAAAAATCACGAAGAACCCAAAATAGTGGGGTTGTCGTCAACGGTGAGCAAGAAGAATTAGAAAATATCGACTTCTACGGCGTCCTCAACGAGATTCTCGAGATTAAATTCCTTGGCCAAAATCGGATCGTATTATTCAAATGCGATTGGTATGATGTTAATAATCGCGGGACTGGTTATAATGTCGACAAATACGGTTTTATCAGCATCAACACTGCCAAGAGATTGAATACCCAATATGAAGATCCATTCATTCTTGCCTCTCAAGCGCAACAGATATTTTATGCACCGGATAATACCTCTCCAGGTTGGCAAATTGTAGTCAGGTCACCACCCAGAGATTTTTACGACATGGGAGACAATGATGCGGGGGTCGTCGATGATGATTTGGATGCATACCAGAATGATGAGATAATCATTGTCGACGCAGTGCACGACAAAAATGAAGATGTCGACAATATAAACTGGACAGCGAATGCAGATCAAATAATAGAAGAGGGAAGCGATGAGAGTGACAGAGATGAGACAGAAAATGACTAGACCGTATGTAAATCAAATTGTTTCATATTTAAATCATACTGTTTCACCGATTCATATGTAAATCATACCGTTTCATATGTAAATCATACCGTTTCACCGATTTACGATCCGACCGATTCACCGATTTAGAGTCTAAGAGTTGGAAAATCATAAGTTAGCGTGTTTCGGATATGAAATAGGTTTCGATTCGATCGGATCGTCATCGGATCGGCATCCGATAATTCGAAGTTGGAATTATTCCGTATTTCGGACTTGCGAGCGGGTTCTAATTGGATATTTGACCAATTTACGCTCCGATTCACCGATTTAGAGTCTAAGTGTTGGAAAATCATAAGTTAGCGTGTTTCGGATATGAAATAGGTTTGGATTCGATCCGATCGTCATCGGATCGGCATCCGATAATTCGAAGTTGGATTTATTCCGTATTTCGGACTTGCGAGCGGGTTCTAATTGGATATTTGACCAATTTACGCTCCGATTCACCGGTTTAGAGTCTAAGTGTTGGAAAATCATAAGTTAGCGTGTTTCGGATATGAAATAGGTTTGGATTCGATCCGATCGTCATCGGATCGGCATCCGGTAATTCGAAGTTGGAATTATTCCGTATTTCGGACTTGCGAGCGGGTTCTAATTGGATATTTGACCAATTTACGCTCCGATTCACCGATTTAGAGTCTAAGTGTTGGAAAATCATAAGTTAGCGTGTTTCGGATATGAAATAGGTTTGGATTCGATCCGATCGTCATCGGATCGGCATCCGATAATTCGAAGTTGGATTTATTCCGTATTTCGGACTTGCGAGCGGGTTCTAATTGGATATTTGACCAATTTACGCTCCGATTCACCGGTTTAGAGTCTAAGTGTTGGAAAATCATAAGTTAGCGTGTTTCGGATATGAAATAGGTTTGGATTCGATCCGATCGTCATCGGATCGGCATCCGGTAATTCGAAGTTGGAATTATTCCGTATTTCGGACTTGCGAGCGGGTTCTAATTGGATATTTGACCAATTTACGCTCCGATTCACCGGTTTAGAGTCTAAGTGTTGGAAAATCATAAGTTAGCGTGTTTCGGATATGAAATAGGTTTGGATTCGATCCGATCGTCATCGGATCGGCATCCGGTAATTCGATGTTGGAATTATTCCGTATTTCGGACTTGCGAGCGGGTTCTAATTGGATATTTGACCAATTTACGCTCCGATTCACCGATTTAGAGTCTAAGTGTTGGAAAATCATAAGTTAGCGTGTTTCGGATATAAAATAGGTTTGGATTCGATCCGATCGTCATCGGATCGGCATCCGATAATTCGAACTTGGAATTATATTCCGTATTTCGGACTTCCGAGCGGGTTCTAATTGGATATTTGACCACTTTACGATCCGATTAACCGATTTAGAGTCTAACTGTTTCATATTGTTTCATATTGTTTCATATTGCGAGCGGGTTCATATTGTTTTATATTGTTTCATATGTAAATCATACTGTTTCATATATAAATCAAACTGTTTCATATTGTTTCATATGTAAATCTTAAATCTTACTGTTTCATATGTAAATTAAATTGTTTCAGATGGCATCACGGTCATATGTTCGTAGAGGCAGAGGCAGAGGCAGGGGTGGGGTAGCTCAGAGCGCTCCGGCTGCCACCCCAGGGTCCGAGGCTGAGCCGTCCGGATCTGGTAGTGTTGTTCCTCTCTCCACACCAGCTCCTGCTGTGGTCACAGCCTCCGGAGCTTCGAGCAGTGCTCAGCACTCGGCTGCAGCGTCTACGCCCACAGGTAATGTTTAGATCTAAAGTTTTATACATGTTGTAAATACTTCTTCAGTACTGATGTATATTTTATTTGCAGGGTCGACCAGGTACGTAGGCGACCGGGGCGTGACGACGGCCCGGCGCTTGTCGGCCTTACGCGAGCCGCTGTCCCTACAGTGGAGCGGCCATACCTTTGTGGGCGAGCACGCTTCTGACGCCGCCACGTGGGTCGGCATGATAGTACGGGAGGAGAGGAATGCCCCGATTGTGGGGTTAAGGGGGTGGAAGAACATTGATGCATCCTATAAGGAGAGGATGTATCAGCAGTTTTTGGTACGTTAGTTTCATTAAAGCATTTTAGAATAATATCGTACTTCTTTATAATTTGATTTGATAAAATGACTTGTTTCTAAATTGATTTTACAGGAGAAATTTAAATGGGAGAACATGGAAACCGACACCCATCGGGAGGACTTGTGGAAGACGATGGGTGAGCGGTACAGGGATTACCGTCACGAGCTCTACAAGCTCTACGGTTACTTGGTCGGCCAGCCGGCTGAGGAGGTACAGGCTGCGGCTGGGACGAGAGACGCGCCACCGCTACACATTCTACAGTTTTTGGTCGCTCACTGGGCCACCCCTAACTTTCAGGTATAATTATAATTTTGTTGATTCGTACTTGTTTTAATGTTATACTAAAAATTTGTATTGATGTTTCAAAATTTAATCGATTGCACAGAATAAATCTGCTATAGGCAAGCAGAATAGAAGTGCCTCGACGACACCTGCTCCAGTGAAGGGGAGGACCTCCATGCCCCAGCTTGCCCAGCAGCTGGTAAATGATACAAACATTGTTATTATTTAAAGCTCTATACATGTTATATTAACTCGTCTATTTATTTTATATGTCCAACAGACACAGTCCTTGGGCCACGAGCCTAATAGGATTGACCTTTTTGAGGCCTCTAGGAGGCGGCGTATCGATGGGGCATTTCTGGACGACAGGGTTGCCTCGCAAGTGGTAAGTAATTAAATTACTGTTAATATATTCTTATACATATGCCATAAAATATCATTGAATATCATTGGTTGTTTTTATATAGGAGAGGATGCGACTTATGGTGACCCCGTCGGGCGAGGCCGGCTCCTCCTCCAGCTCAGTATCTGTCGACTCAGCGATGGATACTGTGCTGAGACCTACCACGCACGGCCGTGTCCTCTGTACGGGCCTTGGAGTCACGCCCTCCTCCTACTTTGGACGAGAGGGTATGCGCTCGAGGGCACGGGACACCCAGACCGGTGCTATCACTCAGCTGCAGTCTGCGCTAGACGCGGAGCGAGAGCAGAGGCAGGCCCTCGAGCAGAGGATGGAGGCGGAGCGAGAGCAGAGGCAGGCCCTCGAGCAGAGGGTTGAGGCGGAGAAGAAGGCCCTCGATGAGGAAAGAGAAGCTCGCAGGGAACTGGAGCGTAAATTTAATGAATTCATAAGCCGGTCTAGCGGTGGCTCATCCTCATGATCAGGTACTTACTAATCTTTATAATATTAGCAAAAAATATGAATCTTACTAATTTGAGTTTTGATCATATTATCACACTTATGATTTTCCAACACTTAGACTATAAATCGGTAAATCGAATCGTAAATGGTCACTCTCTCTCTCATGGTAATGATGTAGCCTCTGTTTTTCTTTTAAATACGGAATAATTCCAAGTTCGAATTACCGGATGCCGATCCGATGACGATCGGATCGAATCCAAACCTATTTCATATCCGAAACACGCTAACTTATGATTTTCCAACACTTAGACTCTAAACCGGTGAATCGGAGCGTAAATTGGTCAAATATCCAATTAGAACCCGCTCGCAAGTCCGAAATACGGAATAAATCCAACTTCGAATTATCAGATGCCGATCCGATGACGATCGGATCGAATCCAAACCTATTTCATATCCGAAACACGCTAACTTATGATTTTCCAACACTTAGACTCTAAATCGGTGAATCAGAGCGTAAATTGGTCAAATATCCAATTAGAACCCGCTCGCAAGTCCGAAATACGGAATAATTCCAACTTCGAATTATCGGATGCCGAGCCGATGACGATCCGATCGAATCCAAACCTATTTTATATCCGAAACACGCTAACTTATGATTTTCCAACACTTAGACTCTAAATCGGTGAATCAGAGCGTAAATTGGTCAAATATCCAATTAGAACCCGCTCGCAAGTCCGAAATACGGAATAATTCCAACTTCGAATTATCGGATGCCGAGCCGATGACGATCGGATCGAATCCAAACCTATTTTATTTTCGAAACACGCTAACTTATGATTTTCCAACACTTAGACTCTAAATCGGTGAATCGGAGCGTAAATTGGTCAAATATCCAATTAGAACCCGCTCGCAAGTCCGAAATACAGAATAATTCCAACTTCGAATTACCGGATGCCGATCCGATAACGATCGGATCGAATCCAAACCTATTTCATATCCGAAACACGCTAACTTATGATTTTCCAACACTTAGACTCTAAATCGGTGAATCGGAGCGTAAATTGGTCAAATATCCAATTAGAACCCGTTCGCAAGTCCGAAATTCGGAATAATTCCAAGTTCGAATTATCGAATGTCGATCCGATGACGATCCGATCGAATCCAAACCTAGCTATTTCATATCTGAAACACGCTAAGTTATGATTTTTCAACACTTAGACTCTAAATCGGTGAATCGGAGCGTAAATTGGTTAAATATCCAATTAGAACCCGCTCGCAAGTCCGAAATACGGAATAATTCCAAGTTCGAATTATCGGATGCCGAGCCGATGACGATCCGATCGAATCCAAACCTATTTTATATCCGAAACACGCTAACTTATGATTTTCCAACACTTAGACTCTAAATCGGTGAATCGGAGCGTAAATTGGTCAAATATCCAATTAGAACCCGCTCGCAAGTCCGAAATACGGAATAATTCCAACTTTGAATTATCGAATGCCGAGCCGATGACGATCGGATCGAATCCAAACCTATTTTATATCCGAAACACGCTAACTTATGATTTTCCAACACTTAGACTCTAAATCGGTGAATCGGAGCGTAAATTGGTCAAATATCCAATTAGAACCCGCTCGCAAGTCCGAAATACGGAATAATTCCAACTTCGAATTACCGGATGCCGATCCGATGACGATCGGATCGAATCCAAACCTATTTCATATCCGAAACACGCTAACTTATGATTTTCCAACACTTAGACTCTAAATCGGTGAATCGAAGCGTAAATTGGTCAAATATCCAATTAGAACCCGCTCGCAAGTCCGAAATACGGAATAATTCCAAGTTCGAATTATCGGATGCCGAGCCGATGACGATCCGATCGAATCCAAACCTATTTTATATCCGAAAACTTATGATTTTCCAACACTTAGACTCTAAATCGGTGAATCGGAGCGTAAATTGGTCAAATATCCAATTAGAACCCACTCGCAAGTCCGAAATTCGGAATAATTCCAAGTTCGAATTATCGAATGCCGATCCGATGACGATCCGATCGAATCCAAACCTATTTTATATCCGAAACACGCTAACTTATGATTTTCCAACACTTAGACTCTAAATCGGTGAATCGGAGCGTAAATTGGTCAAATATCCAATTAGAACCCGCTCGCAAGTCCGAAATACGGAATAATTCCAACTTCGAATTACCGGATGCCGATCCGATGACGATCGGATCGAATCCAAACCTATTTCACATCCGAAACACGCTAACTTATGATTTTCCAACACTTAGACTCTAAATCGGTGAATCGGAGCGTAAATTGGTCAAATATCCAATTAGAACCCGCTCGCAAGTCCGAAATACGGAATAATTCTAAGTTCGAATTATCGGATGCCGAGCCGATGACGATCCGATCGAATCCAAACCTATTTTATATCCGAAACACGCTAACTTATGATTTTCCAACACTTAGACTCTAAATCGGTGAATCGGAGCGTAAATTGGTCAAATATCCAATTAGAACCCGCTCGCAAGTCCGAAATACGGAATAATTCCAAGTTCGAATTATCGGATGCCGAGCCGATGACGATCCGATCGAATCCAAACCTATTTTATATCCGAAACACGTTAACTTATGATTTTCCAACACTTAGACTCTAAATCGGTGAATCGGAGCGTAAATTGGTCAAATATCCAATTAGAACCCGCTCGCAAGTCCGAAATACGGAATAATTCCAAGTTCGAATTATCGGATGCCGAGCCGATGACGATCCGATCGAATCCAAACCTATTTTATATCCGAAACACGCTAACTTATGATTTTCCAACACTTAGACTCTAAATCGGTGAATCGGAGCGTAAATTGGTCAAATATCCAATTAGAACCCGCTCGCAAGTCCGAAATACGGAATAATTCCAAGTTCGAATTATCGGATGCCGAGCCGATGACGATCCGATCGAATCCAAACCTATTTTATATCCGAAACACGCTAACTTATGATTTTCCAACACTTAGACTCTAAAGCGGTGAATCGGAGCGTAAATTGATCAAATATCCAATTAGAACCCGCTCGCAAGTCCGAAATTCGGAATAATTCCAACTTCGAATTACCGGATGCCGATCCGATGACGATCGGATCGAATCCAAACCTATTTCATATCCGAAACACGCTAACTTATGATTTTCCAACACTTAGACTCTAAATCGGTGAATCGGAGCGTAAATTGGTCAAATATCCAATTAGAACCCGCACGCAAGTCCGAAATACGGAATAATTCCAAGTTCGAATTATCGGATGCCGAGCCGATGACGATCCGATCGAATCCAAACCTATTTTATATCCGAAACACGCTAACTTATGATTTTCCAACACTTAGACTCTAAATCGGTGAATCGGAGCGTAAATTGGTCAAATATCCAATTAGAACCCGCTCGCAAGTCCGAAATACGGAATAATTCCAAGTTCGAATTATCGGATGCCGAGCCGATGACGATCCAATCGAATCCAAACCTATTTTATATCCGAAACACGCTAACTTATGATTTTCCAACACTTAGACTCTAAATCGGTGAATCGGAGCGTAAATTGGTCAAATATCCAATTAGAACCCGCTCGCAAGTCCGAAATACAGAATAATTCCAAGTTCGAATTATCGGATGCCGAGCCGATGACGATCCGATCGAATCCAAACCTATTTTATATCCGAAACACGCTAACTTATGATTTTCCAACACTTAGACTCTAAATCGGTGAATCGGAGCGTAAATTGGTCAAATATCCAATTAGAACCCGCTCGCAAGTCCGAAATACGGAATAATTCCAACTTCGAATTACCGGATGCCGATCCGATGACGATCGGATCGAATCCAAACCTATTTCATATCCGAAACACGCTAACTTATGATTTTCCAACACTTAAACTCTAAATCGGTGAATCGGAGCGTAAATTGGTCAAATATCCAATTAGAACCCGCTCGCAAGTCCGAAATACGGAATAATTCCAAGTTCGAATTATCGGATGCCGAGCCGATGACGATCCGATCGAATCCAAACCTATTTTATATCCGAAACACGCTAACTTATGATTTTCCAACACTTAGACTCTAAATCGGTGAATCGGAGCGTAAATTGGTCAAATATCTTATTAGAACCCGCTCGCAAGTCCGAAATACGGAATAATTCCAAGTTCGAATTATCGGATGCCGAGCCGATGACGATCCGATCGAATCCAAACCTATTTTATATCCGAAACACGCTAACTTATGATTTTCCAACACTTAGACTCTAAATCGGTGAATCGGAGCGTAAATTGGTCAAATATCCAATTAGAACCCGCTCGCAAGTCCGAAATTCGGAATAATTCCAAGTTCGAATTATCGAATGCCGATCCGATGACGATCCGATCGAATCCAAACCTAGCTATTTGATATCCGAAACACGCTAAGTTATGATTTTTCAACACTTAGACTCTAAATCGGTGAATCGGAGCGTAAATTGGTCAAATATCCAATTAGAACCCGCTCGCAAGTCTGAAATACGGAATAATTCCAAGTTCGAATTATCGGATGCCGATAATTCTACGATCGGATCGAATCCAAACCTATTTCAAAATCGAAACACGCTAACTTATCATTTTTTAACGCTTAGACTCAGTTATAGATATAAACCATTTTTTTAACAAATACATGTTAATTGCAGGAGCAGGGCGGCGTCAGGGGATCGATGAGAGCACCAGCGTTGGTGGTGGGCGGGCGTGGTTGAGATAGGGCGGCGTCAGGGGATCGATGAGAGCACCGGCGTTGGTGGCGGGCGGGGGTGGTTGAGATAGGACATGTATCATCTCTCAGTTCTGGATTGTGTAAATATTATTTTGTAATATATGTTTATTTTTTGTTCTTGTCTATAATTGTCGGCCGAGAACTGTGGTAATATTTGATAATTTGCTGTAATTTTTTATCAATTTAGGTAATATTTTATAAATTATGGTAATATTTGATAAATTGTGGTAATATATTGTGGTATTGAATCACAGGAATTAAATAACATTATTTAGGTAAATTTATTAAAAAAAAAAAATACTTATTACCGACGGAAATTAATTATTCCGTCGGTAATAATATTTTTATTTTTTTTAAATTATTAATGATTTGCCGACGGCATATAATATCCGTCGGTAATATATATATTATTACCGACGGGTAATATATATATCCGTCGGTAATATATATAGTATTACCGACGGTTATATGAATTTGGTCGGTAATATATATATTATTACCGACGGGTAATATATATATGTGTCGGTAATATATATAGTATTACCGACAGTATAAAATATACCCGTCGGTAAAATGGTTATATATTACCGACGGATTCTTATATTTCGTCGGCAATACTAAATTATATTAGTTTTAAATTGATTAAATATTACCGACGGCGTTAATATTACCGTCGGTATTAATTATTATTACCGACGGTAATATTTGGTCCGTCGTATTGTTTTCCCCGACGCCTTCTTTCCCGACAGCAAGCGACGGAAATATCTTCCGTCGCTATAGAATATTACCGACGAAATTTTAATATTACCGACGGATAGTGTCCGTCGGTAATAACTGTTTTTTTTGTAGTGAAGCTGTTGGTAGGTAGAGGATGTGGTGAAGTCTCCACCACGGGAACGTGGGATTCCCATTCACCTGACCAAGCACGATGATCGTGTTGAACAGGAACCAAGACGGCGCACAACTCAGTGATTCAGACACTGGTGCATAAACCGTCTTACTACTATAGATAATCTGTCCTTAACCCTGAGGGACCATGTTCACTGGGCCAACCAGTTGTGTGGTGCTTTGATGTGCCAACGTGTGCGGACCTTCCATAGTCCAATACCACGGTACGTTGGGTTACCCGGCTGGCGCTTGAGTGACATGTAATCCCTACAGGTTATTCGACGTCCAGTGATGAATGGGTGCATTTTGATGAGTCAATCTATCCACACAGTTAACCCAGGCCTGGTGGTTGTCAGTATAACTGACGACGTTCCGGATGCTAGGCATAGCACCGGAAGGTGTGTGGCGTTATAGATGACAAGTCATCAAACCCTAGTCAAATGATCGATCAGGATCTGACGGTGCTCCCCACCGCCCGAGTCGTATCATGGCACCAGTAATAGGAGGGACTGAGGATTATCGGAGTATAGTAGAGAACAGGGTTACGAGGGAGTAACATAAGTTTAGGATCACTAGAGTTCAACTCGCGTCGCACTCTGGGTGGCTACGCGGGTTAATCGGATTAGGGCTGATTAACGGAACTTTCGGTGTGTCACCGGAACAGTTAATCAGGGATCCGGTTGGAGCTAGAGATCCTGAACCCTGAAGGTTCCACCCTGTCGTTGCATATAGGAATTGTTCCCCGACCTAGTTGGATACGTTGGATGCGAAGTAGCGCGATGGAGCGCAAGCCCAGAGCCTAAGAACCTAATTTACGTATGTTACGGGCCATAGGGGTATTTTGGTATGTTAATTGTTTCGGTAGATAACCATAGGGGTTTGATTCGTATTCGTTTTACTATTTGCGCATATGATTAATATAAATAAAATTTTTTAAAATGTACCACATACTGAATCGATCCACGGGATCGACTTCGGCATCTGTTGCGCCTCCGATATCATTCCAAACTCGTGGCAATGGCGGTAGCAGGGGTAAGCCCATTGGGACCAGCCCCGGCGGTGGTCGCACTGTCCCCAGCCCCGCGCGCTTAGATTCCAGTGAGAGCGTGGAGATTTTAGGGGTGGAGCCCACCTAAACCGATCCATCGGGTAGCTTTGCCATTGATCCTTCTGGAGTTGTCCCCCTTCACTTGGGTGGTGACCACTTCCGGCCAGATAGCCCTCACGATGGCCAGTCGGAGAAGAGAACCCGTGAGACATCCCCCGTCAAGCCCTAGGGGCCCCGGGGGGCAGATTCAGACCCGAAGGTGCTGCCCAGGTTTGAGCCCGAGATAAGCCTTGAAAGCGGCCCCAACGATGGTTTGCCCCTCTCCGATGCGGAGCTCCTCGTGGCTCTCCATCATATTCGTCAGTCCAAGCGAACGTGGCTGCAGCCCGGCAGCGAGTTGCTACGTTTTGAAATCACTGTAGCAACCCATGATTTTATCGTGGATGCTAAAAAGATAATTCTATTATAAAATCACTGTAGAAATGTACTATATTGCATACAAAGAATACACAGTTGGATTGAATTTTTGAGTACCATACACGAGTTGCTACAATGATTTCATTATAACTGCTACAATGAAATTTGTTGTGCCGACTAAAAAGACTTCCCTATACTGAATCACTGTAGCAAAGCAATAAATTTTTTTTAAAAAATACTCACTTTAATTGAGGGTTATTGCGACTAAAAATGATCACTATAGTGTAGCAAAGTGTTTCTAGTAGTCGCGAATAAATCACAATAGAAGCTACATTGACTTCATTGTAGTAAAGATAGTCAAATATAGTCTCAACAATATATTTCAACAAAATTGAGTAATATTGCATTTTTAGTCTTGTAGTAGCCAAAAGAGCAATTGCAACTAATCTGCTGAAATGTGAACCAGGGCATAAAGGAAAAGGTTGTCAGGATCTGTCCTAAAATGAAACCTTAAAAATGACCGTTTGCAGTCCGCCCCAGAAAGTAAAGGAAAAATTTGATGTAAGTCCTTCTTGAGAGATGACTTCTAGTTGCAGGACACGTTAATTTCAAAATATAGCTCAAGTCCCTCCCGACGAATATATACTCTTTCTAAAGACGAATATATACTCTTTCTAAAACGAATGTACTTTGTTTCTGAAGACGAATATATACTCTTCCTCGAGATGAATGTATACTTGTAGGGATCTTTGCTAATATAATAAATTATGGTGTTCTACGGCTAATATTGCCAAATAGTTAAGGACCTATACCTAATTTGTGGAAAAATAAAACATATAACGAAAATTCTAGATGTTACAAAAATACTCTTACAACAAAAATAAAAGAGACAGTTCGGATTGGTCGACCCCAGTCTGTAGGACAGTTCGGATTGGTCTCCAGGCCACTCACCTCGTCTTCCACGCTGCTCCGGGCACTGCTCCTCCACCTCCTCCTTTCCACCGGAACCTCGACTGCGACGGCGGTGGTGACAAGAAAATGGGCGAGGAAAAGCCCGGAGCCCCCCCCCCCCCCCCCCTCCCCCCAATGCGGCGGCGGATGAGTACTACTTCTTGGGTCTTCAACACCACCATCTTAGGAGACACCTCCTACTCCGACGAGTTCGACGCCCTCTTCCTCACCCTTGGCATCCCCGACGACAGCGTGGGCAGAGCCATCCGCTCCTACCGCTTTCTTGACCCCACCACCGGCGACCCCGCCTTCTTCTCCTCCCGCTTCACATTCTCCATCAGGCCTTCCTCCCGCCGAACCTTTGGTGACGGTCTCGCGTTCCTCATCACTTCGGACGGTAGATTCGTTGGGAGTCCCGACGGGTACATGGGCCTCTTCATGACCAACCACTCTGCAGCAACGCCGCCGTCCCACGCCCCCACCCCACAACGCAACCCGGCAGCAGGGAGCATCGGCGGCGATATCGGGGTCGCCAACACCACCATCGCTGTGGAGTTCGACACCCACCTCGATGCCGCCCTTCGGGACATCAATGACAACCACGTCGCCCTCGACGTCGGCACCATCTTCTCCTCCGCCTCCGCTAATGCACGGGACGCCGGGGTTGACCTCAAGGGTGGCCGTCCAATGACGGCTTGGGTCGAGTACAACAGCACCGAGAGGACGCTGCGGGTGTGGCTCAGCTACTCCCGCTTCCGCCCTCCCGATCCCCTGCTCGTCGCCAACGTACGTCGACCTCTCCCGGCAATTCCGTGAGTTCATGTACGTGGGCTTCTCTGCTTCCCACCGCCGGGATGGCGCCGCCTTCCACCTCATTTACTATTGGACCTTCCGTACCTTTGGGATGATCTCGATTACGTCTCCGACTCCGACTATTTCCCGTAGCATCACCGACTCTTTCCCGTAGCATCACCGCTTCTCCCCAAGATTGACGGCACTGTCGATCAAGAGTTCTCTTCTTGGTGTCGCCGGAGCAGCCCTCTTTTTCATCTTGATGATCGCGGCCGGCACCGGCGGCGACGATCTCTCTGGATGAGGTACGATCGATGACCAAGGACTTCGACTGCAACAAGCTCATCGACCCGGGAAGCTACGGAACGGTGTACGAGCCCTCCTGCCGTCTGGATGCAAGGTCACCGTGAAGAGATTCGGCCGGGTCGAGAGGTTGTCCAAAGCGTTCGAGAGGGAGCTGACGGCGGTGCTGCGCTCCTCGCTGCACCGGAACCTGGTCCCGCTCAAGGCGTGGTGCTGGGAGAAGGAGGAGCTGCTGCTGGTGTACGAGTACATGCCCAACGGCAGACTCGACAAGGTTCTCCACCCAGTGCCCACGGCGGAGGCGGTGATCCTCCCGTGGGACAAGCGCTTGAGGATCATCGTCGGCGTCGATCGCCACCGGGCTTGCCTTCCTACACGACGATGAGATGATCCACCGAGACGTGAAGGCATGCAGCGTCCTGCTCGACGAAGACTTCAATGCCAAACTCGGAGATTTCGGGCTCGCCGAGCTTAATGGTGGTGGGCACAGGCACACCAGGAGGAACCATCCGGCCGCCGGAACCATAGGGTATATAGCGCCGGAATACGCCCATTCCGGCCACGACCGTCTCGATACAAACTGAGGCCTAAAGCAAAAATTCTAAACGGGCCTTTTTATTTAAATTTTTTTAAAATAATATTATTACTAAAAAATACATAATATGAAAAAACTATTTAAAATTTATTCTTCTAGCTTTTTGGGAAGCAAAATTGCTAATGATGCTTTTATATTCAAGTGTTTTCAAAATATTTTTTTCAATCGATAAAATAGCTAATGTACTTAATCTTTCTTGTGACATCGTCGATCGTAGATATGATTTAATCAGCTTTAGTTTTGAAAATTTTCTTTCTGCTGGCGCAAAGGTTACAGGTATTGTCAGTAATATCTTATAAGCAATGTAAGCATTTAGAAAAGAATCTAATCTTTTTATATAATTCAAAGTTTCAATTGTAATTTTTATCTCTATTGATACAATTTTCTTTAGAATCTTTAATTCTGAAAATAAATATAATCCATCAATATCGGAAAAAATATCATGTTTCAAAAAATATTCGAGATTAAGACAATATTCTTTTAAAATGTCATCCTCTAATGATCTTAATCTTTTTAAATCAAATAAAAAATAAAAAATATCTTTATATTTTTGAAATTATTCAAATCTACTATGAATTGAAGAAATAGCTTGATCTACTATATATATAAAATAATTAATTCTAAAAGACTCTTCAGCTGATTGTATTGGCTCATCATCATTATTCTCATCAAATTGTTTTTTCCTACGTATTATACGTTTTTAATAAAATAGAGATTCTATTTCTATTTTATTTGCAATCTCTTTAGTCGAAACCATAGCTGATGCAAATCCATCTTCTCTATATTTTTCAAAGTATACAATAAGACCCTGTAATTGATCTATAGCAACATCAATTTGTATATCTTTGGATTGTAAGCTCTTACTAACTGTATTAACGACAAATAATATATCATACCAAATAGTCATTCCTAAGATAAACTCAAAATTTTCGATCTCATGTAGCTAAACTTTCAGCCTCACTGCTTATTTTAGGGTCTTCACTAGTTTCTGCTAATTGAAGTAAGAAATTCCTTATTTCTGGAGCTTGGAATTTTATTGCATTATTACTTTCAATACGATTTTCCTAACGAGTTTGTGATAATGACTTAATAGTTAAATAAGATGCGTTATCTTCTAAAACTTTCCACCGTTTTGTAGAAGAAGAAAATAATGAATATATTCGTTGCACTACTCCAAAAAACGATATAGCTTTAGAACAAGAGTTTGCCATATCACAAAAAACTAAAGTTAAGGTTATGACAGCCACATGGTGTATAGAATGCCCTAGGATTTATATCTAATACTCTCTTTTATACACCTTGATGTTTTCCTTTCATATTAGATCCATTATCATATTCTTGTCCTTTAACATCATTAATATCAAGCCCAATATTTGTAAGTATATTTATAAGTTCATTAAAAAGTCAATTTCCAGATGTATCATCTATTTTTAAAAATTCTAAAATCTATTCTTCTATTTTTATAGAACTTGTTGAAACATCTACGCATCATATTATAAGAGTTATTTGTTCTTGATAACTTATATCTGGAGTACAATCAAGCATAACTGAAAAATATTTTGTTTCTTTAATCTTTTTAATAATTATATTTTTAATTTCACATGCTAAAATATGTATTAATTCATTTTGTATATTATGTCCAAGATAATGTTTATGGATTTCACCATATTTAATGCGTCTAATATGTTCTTACATTATAGGATAAAATTCTGCAATCATTTCAATTAAGCTTAAGAAATTTTCGTTATTATCTTGATAAATCTTTTAGTTACTTCCACGAAATGCCATATTATTTTTAGAAAGAGTTTTTACAACTGCAATAATTCTCCAAAGTATATTTCTCCAATATTCTCTCTTTATTAATTTGTTCTTGGATACTTTTATCAATTATTTTATTATTTAATAATCTTGTTTCCAAATCATACCAAGTATTCATATTAGTAATGTGCTCATTTATCGTTTCATGACTTTTAAGCTTAGAAGTAATATTCCTCCAATCTCTAGTTCCTTCATTAGCTAATTAACTTGTGGTAGGTTTTGAATTAAATAATTTGCAACAAAAACAAAATATCTTATCAAAATCTTTTGAATAAACTAACCATTTTCTATCATGCTTCTCTCCATTTGGTAATATCCGAGTGTAATATTTAATCAAAAAACGTCTAGAGTTTTCATCAGCAGGAAATTTGAATGTTGTCTCTTATTGGGCCATTTTCTACTAATAAATCTCTTAATTTTATATCGATATTCTTCCATTGTCCTGGATCATAAATATTAACATTTTTATTATGAATAATTTCATTGTCAATATTTTGTAATACTTCATTAAGGTCTTCGACATGAATATGTTCACTATTATTATTATTTATTTCTACTTCATTAAGGTCTTCAGTATGAATCTATTCATTATGAGTATTTTGTTGAAGTTCACTAACATCTTCATTATAAATGTGTTCATGGTCATTATGTTGCATTGCTTCACTTGTTATACTCACTTTTTTATTCATAATAAATTTATCAAGAGCAACTTTTTGAGATTGAATTAACTTTTCTTTTTTTCTTTTTTTTTTGAAGTTTATGATATTCGAAATCATATTTTCTAGTAGACATTTCTATAAATAATAGAAAGTTGCAGACAAACAAAATAAATATCTCCGTACTAGAAGATTGAATTCAATTTAAAAATAACTAAAATCTAAAATTTAAATAAACTAAAAAGATAGAACCTAGAGTCGTAGGAATAAAAAATTGATAAATCCATGAATGATTCCAATGTATTTTAGTTATGTTCCAATTAACAAAAGTCTTTTGATTAAAAGAATCAAGCACTAAAAATCTGTAGAGAAAAATAACACTTTTCAGTAAATAAATAAGCAAGAATTAAAGAAAAAAATAAAGAACTTGCTAATTACTTAATTAGATGGATGGTAAAACAAATATCTTCGATTCGAAGGCTTCGAACGAATAGTACGACCGGCCGACGGCGTCGCTCGGTTGGTGTTCGGTCCGTCGGTGTTGCCGCATCAAATGAAGAAGAGAGAAGTGAGAATAAGAGAGAGAGAGAGAGAGAGACTCGATCGATTGTCGTCTAGTCGCCAGTCAATGGTGCCCGGTAGCTAAGTTAGCACGGGTGACGGGTGATGCCGTGACGGGCGTCGGGCGTCGAGCACAAAGACAAGAGCGAGGGGAGTTGTGGCCCTGTGGGCACGGCGACGCCTATGGCTAGCGGCTACCGACGTTGGTGCCTTGGTGGTCACCCGGTATGACCGGCCGATAGTGTCGCTCGGTCGATGACTCGGTGGTCGGTCCGTCGCCTGTTGGTGTTGCCGTGTCAAATGAAGAAGGGAGAGGTGAGAACAAGAGAGAGACGAAGAGAGAGAGAGAGAGAGAGAGAGAGAGAGATGTATAAAAAAAGGTAAGATTTTTTTTTTTTTGGTAACACCTTTAATGCATGGCTGACAGCTAAATAGCTAATGTCTCGGAATCCAATCCCACCAAAGTTTTGGTAAGTGTAACGGACATTTATGCATGGCTGACAGCTGTGCAATTTTTTTCTTTCTTATTTTGGTGTCATCACTACCATGGGCCATGCAAGGCTGCTGTCGTAGAGTGTTTTGGGCCCAAACGGGCCAAACCATAACTAAAGAGTGAAGGCCCAATCAATGGGGGCTTTCTTTAGAAGTGGGGCCTTAGGCAATTGCCTGAGTAGCCTCACTATTGGGCCGACCCAGATTCCTGCGTGGCCACCAAGAAGTCCGACGCCTATAACTTTGGTGTGGTGGCTCTGGAGGTGGCGACGGGGCGGGTGCCGCTGGACAAGGGGGTTGTGCTGGTCGACTGGGTGTGGGGGCTATGGGGGCGGGGCAGGCTGGTCGAAGCCGCTGATCCGAGGCTGGGGGGTCGGTTCAAGGGAGAAGAGATGGTGAGGATGCTGAGGGTAGGGCTGTCCTGCGCACACCCGGACTGGCAGCGAACTCCCATGAGGACGACCATAAGGATGCTCAACGGGGAGACGCCGCTACCTATCCTGCCGGCTAGGAAACCGGCGATCCGGCTGCTCTTTCCCATGCCCGACTCTTCCGCCGACGTTAGCTCGCAGGCCAATTCAGGAGACTCCACCACACACTGGGTGATACCCTGCATCAGCTTGAGCCAGCTAGAAGATATATGATCGGAACCGCCGCAGACCAAGGTGAGCTAGCTCTTGATTGATCGATCATGGTGTCAGAATGAAAAATAAAAATTAAATAAATTTGAGTTTCTGAAAGGAAAGTTGTTTGTTATGTAATTTCAATCTATAAAATAGATTGTTTGGTTTTTTAGCTAAGTAAAACAAGTCTGTCCATTGGAGCCGGGTAGCAGAATCCGCAATCGTGGGAAGATTGATCGATGATGGTGTTAGAATGAAAAAAAAAAAAAAGAGTTTCTGAAAATTTTCAGTTCCTGTTTTTTTTTTTTAAGGAAAGCTGTTTATTGTGTTCTTTCAATCTATAAAGTGAAGCCTGCTTAGTGTTTGGAGACAGAGGTTGCGGCCACTTGTAGAATGGCTTAATATGTAGGTATACGAATATATCATCGATCAAGATGTTCAGCTCGGTGAACACTCTCTGCTCTCTCGGAGCTCTCCTCTTTCTTGTTGAAGGGGTTTTCGGTTATTCATTTTGCCTCTTCGCCAGTCCCTTCTGTTCGGATGTAGCGTTGGCCTGCTTCTTGTAGTGTGCTTCCTTTGAGGCTTTGTTAGCCTTCTTGTGTTGGGAGTTATGAGACTCGCACGGCTCGTGCAGTCTTCTGGCCCGCTGATTGTTCTTCACCTCTATTTCTCATTGTACGCACTTGAACATCACCTCTAAGGTGTTGGGAGGATGCCGGATGAAGTCAGTGTAGATGTGGATCTTTGGCCATATAGCATTTTGGGATGCCAGCATGATGGCCTCCTTATTTTGGGATTGATCGGTGAGCTCGGAATACTCATTGTGGAACCTCATTATGAAGCACTTTAAGGACTCGTCGAAGCCCATCTTCACCTGGTAGAGAGTGTCCAACTTATTTTCTGGCTTCAAGTTCAGCCGGTAGTGGTCCATGATGAGTTCTACCAATTCTTCAAAAGTGGCCACCGTATCAGTAGGCAAAGTGTGGTACCAGTCAAGGGCAGGCCCCTTGAGACTTCTCACGAACATACGGTTGTGGATGTGGTTCTCATACTTATATAGTGTTATAGTCTGCTTGAAGGCGAGGATGTGGAGAGCATGATCTTTCTTGATGGATGTGGAGAGCATGATCTCCCTTGATATAATTGAATTTTGGCAAGCTTGGTGTTCGTCAACCCTTAGGAAATAGGGTTACGAGCACCTCAGGATGCAGAGGCCCCGCTAAGGTGATTAGCAGCGTGCGGTCTTGATGGCGGCATCCACGTGGTAGTATGCCTTAGTCGATTGAGTAGGTCGCGGGCGTTTATTGCTTTCGAGTGCGAGTGGATGGGGCATCCAATGGACCCCGTTGACTCTGGTGACCTTTCTTGGTGATGGCTTGTTGCTCCATTGATGTTGAGGAATTCCCACACTGATTGCCTTAGTGCTTGTGTGGATGTCTGACGCCTCTCGGTGTGATGCCCCTTTGGTTCTGTGAGATAATGACTCGTAGCTGGGTGAGTCCTTGTTGGATTTTTATTAGCGGTGGGAATATTGTGAACCACAACCCCCACTCTTTTAGCTGCCTTCTTCAGAAAGTCCCTCTCTTGCTCAAGGACCGCGTTCTTTTTGAAGTGATTCATCAGCTAGAAGTTAGCAGTTGAAATTTCATACGTAGCTTGTGGCTCGCTCTCTTGAGTGACCTGCTCCTTACCAGGTCGGCGCCTTGGGGATGACGGGTCATGTCGATTGCTGCAGCCTTCCAGATTACTGCCTTATGACCCCAGTCGCTCTTGAACATATTTTCAGTTGGTTGCTGCGAAGACTTCTTGCTCGTCTTCGATCAGCACATCATTTGTTCGATCAGTACCCACCTTCGTAGGGTTGGTGCTAGCCTTCACCATTGAGCATGTTAATATCGGCGTGATGAAGATGTTGACATAGAAGGAGGACTTGTGGCTCGTCACCACAAGTTGAGTAAGAGTCAGTAGAAGTGTGGGTGAAACCTCTAACGATATCCCACAATTCTGTGCTATCTTGATCAGAGACCTCGCCCCACAATTCTTGATTGAATGTGGATGGTTTATATGTTGCAGAGATAGAGAATATTAGACATAGGAAGAGAAAAAATAGAGATGACACGTGAAGTTGTTGTCGGAGTTCAGTCTTACGACCTATATCTCCGGGCGAGAGGTGTCACCTAGTTTACACTATAATATATGCGAAAGGAGGATCGAGCGTTCTCTCGACAGGTCGAGAGAAGCTTCTTACAAAATGGATTGCACGGAGCAACTAGAAGATAGAGCTCTGGCTCTTGAATCATCTTCTCTTGATCAATTCACCAACCCCTTTTTATGTAGGCTATAGGGGTTCTTTTATAGATGGAGTATGTGTTGATATGCGGCAGTGAGGTTTACAAGCCTTTGGATCCTTAAGTCTCTGCAATTGAACCTCATGGTGCCCAAGAGATGTTTGGTGGAAGGTTTGTTCCTTCTGGGTCTATGCTACTGCTAACATTTCAGATAGACATCTTTTTTGTCTGAATGCTCAACAAATGTTTGATACAATGCTGGACACATGCCCACCTGCAGGAAGTACAACTAACCAAGTACTCCCTGCAATACCGTACTCCAACCAGCTTGTAGGAAGTGGAGCCATTTCAAAGACTACAGATAAACCGTTTCAATTCAGAGCATCAGGGAATGCTTGGGGACTTACCTCGTCACCCTCGGTTCTCTCCGCTGAAGATTTTAAGCTCAAATACATCGAGTTTGGTCTCTTTGAGGGCAAAAAAGTGGTTGTTTGCTCAAGGGAAGAACTTGCGGCTCATTCTTCCCCTTTGCCTATGCAATGCCTATGCAACCGGATGGCAATGCAATCAGTGGATCAATGTAACATCCAAGAAACATAGTAAAGCCCTAGTATTTTCCCAAGTTCCTAGTCGAGGTAGTGGGTCGAGATTTGAAGTTTTAGGGAGTCAAGTGGCTAGCGATGCAGGTGCTGGTGTAGTTGGGAGTGCTGGTCATGGTGATGTATCTACAGTTGAAGGGGGTAATGACGGTGCTACTACAGACCAAGTGGGGGAGGATCAGAACATAGGTGGTGCTGCAGCAGATGCTGATTTTGCTAAGAAGAATATAACTAGGGATGCTATAGTTGGTGCTACTCTAGGCACTGTTTGCGGTGCTAAGGCTGGTGTTGCTACTGCCATTGCTGATGCAGATGTTGGGGTATATGTTGGGGCAAAGGCTTCTGATGTTGTTGCTACTGCTATAGCTGATGTTGGCACAGTAGAAGGTGTTGTCTTTGATGATGTAACGCTTGATGTTAGCGTGCGTTGTTATGGCTGATGCTACTGCTTCTGTAATTGTTGATGTGCAGTTTTATGATGGAGGTATTGTTGTAGATCCAGTTGTAACCAGTGAGGTCGATCAGATTTGGGATGCAGGAGATGCTAGCGAGATTGGGGATGATGTTGGTGCAAGTGTTTGTGTGCGGCAAATCTTGCTAATGAAGCTGCTAGTGTTGGTGTTGTAGCAATTTGTGCGGCAGAGGCTAATGCTGCTGCTACTTTTGCGAATACTGATGTTGACACGGAATATATTGCTGCAACTACTGATGCCACACTGGGTCTTATGCGGGATGTGGTAGGGGAATATGTTGTTGGGGCCATTCTAGAAGGAGTCGCGTGTGCTGCAGAGGCTGGTAGTGCTATGGTTGCAGCTGATGTTAGCACAACAGACGTTGCTGCCATTGATGATGTTGCGCCGGCTGTTAATGTTGCAGCCCAGGAGGCCGAACAAAACACTGCTAGTGCTGATGTTGTTGATGGCATCGCATACCATGGGCTGGTTAGGGGTCTCGCTCAGGCCACTGGGTCAGTTACCTCTTTCTGCCCGTTGAGTTTATGCCGCAGTCCTAGACTAGCTAATCAGGAGTCGGACTCGATTGAAGTTAGGGCTTCACTTCGAACCAAATCTAGAGCCCTGGAATCTAACACACAACACCGACCACCAAGACCTGGCTCGGAGTGCTCAGGTGCCCTGACCATGCCAGCTTGCTCGACTCCCGCCGCGGGTACTTCACACTCGAGGCTTGGAAGTATGAACCAACAATTGTTGGACATCCAGGATCAATTGGATAACCTGGAGGTGGAGGATCTGGGCTTACCCCTTCACCTTCTTGAGGACAGCACCATTCTTGCTACAGCTTCGGTTGTCGGCTTCTCCTTCGAGGGAGGAGACCCGGGGCCCTTCCTTGCTCAGATTCATGAAATGGAAAGATAGAGGGGTTCGATGTCTTGGGACGAGGGGTTTCTCGTTTTTCTTACTTGTAGTAGAGGGTGATTTTATTGGCCGTGGTGGCTGTGGTTACACCTCGGGTGTCAGTGCCTCTTAGGCACTCTTTGTACTTTTGTTGAGCCGCTAATTGGTGCGAATTATCCATTCTTTATTATTCTTATTGCGTTAATTTCCTACGTAAAACTCTCATACTATATGTAAACCGTATGAGTTCTTTGAACTACTGTATAATAGACTTTCATACGGATAAAATGGCATATTAGTTCACTTTCATACACATCATACATGAAATATATGCAGCTCGATAGTCAATTATTCATCATTTTACTATAAGAGACTGATAAATGTTGTATATTTATTTTGCAGGAAATGGAGTCCATCCTCGATGCACGAAGCGATAACTGATCATAACTATGCATTGGACATATATCACCCAGTGGCAGAGATAATAAGATAGTGCACACCAATAATTGTCAAGCAGAAGAACTAGCATGTACTGGAAGAAACTGCAAATTATTAGAGCTCATGAAGGAGATGCTCATGACAAGACCGGAACGCACAGCTCAAAAGTGAAGTAATAAAAAGACACACCCGAACTCGGAGTACACCTCAACTGGCCACCTTTTCTCTCTCCTCTCTTCTATTCTTTATCCTTTCTTTTAGTCATTCTTAAATCCATCTCATCTGATCAAACGTCTCAGAGCCAAAACACCCCAAGCTTTGCACATCCGACCCCCATGTACCTACTCCCTCTCTATCATAGCTGCCCATCATCTCATGCAAATGCAATCAACTCAAAAAACCATGCATTCATTACATCCGAGGCCACAAACCCGACTCGATCACAGCCGTCCGATCGCCCATCCCTTCCATGCACATGCATGCATGCATGTGCCACCACAACGATCTACCTCTCATTCCCACTTAATCACAGCCGTCCCGGACCTTAAAACCCCATTGCATCATCAGCTCTCCTCTCTTTTCCTCTATTTAATCCCAGCCGTCCGTTACAATTAAAAACCCATGCATTGAGTAGTCATTGCAGTCATTCCACATGCATACAAATCGCAGCCGTCCGATCCTATAATCCAATACCCAGCGGCCCTTTTGTTTCCCTCTCTACCCAATACCGGACCGAAACTCATGCAGCCGATCCACTCTTGGACCCAACTATGCATGATCACACATCTTATTCTCTCTCTAATCATAACCTTCCATTACATCCAAATCAAAACCAACAACCCATGCAGAAGATATACACGTGCCACCTTATCCCAAGTCAACCCGAGTTCCCATCTCTTTTCTCTCTAACCGTCAAAACCCAGCCGAGATTCCCTCCGGATCTCCTTGCGATCCAATAACCCATTTATGCGGTAATCCCAGCCGTCCCTTGAAACCCAAGCCCAGCACCCCATTACACCCAACAAACCATGCATGCGATCACAACCTTTCATTGCATTCAACTCATCCGTGCAAATTAGCCCATCTCCATTTACCCATCACAGCCGTTCCCACTTCCACGAGCCTTGCAGCCATCAACCTGATGACCTCCTCTTCACCGAACCTAGTTTCTCCTCTCTCTAAAACCGTCCGAGAATCCCCTCGCTATCGCCATGCACAGCTGTACCCGAGCTAGCCACCCCATTCCGAACTTCTCTCTCTTCCTTGCCTTATTTGCACCCCGTTTCTCTCTCTAAACATTCATTTCTCTTTCTTCTTTATCTCTCTAGATTCCAACCGATATCTCCTCTCTCAACCCCAGCTGTACCCGGCCCTCTCTTCCTATCTTCATGATTTATTCCCCATTTAATTTACTCTTCTTTTTCCTTATTTAATTGTCATGCAAATCCCTCCCCCATATGACTAACCGAATCGCCCATTTGCTGTGATATCCTCTTTCCATTTTCTCCCTATTTTTTTAGCTGTCATCCGATCCTTTATTTCTACCTAAAAACCCGACCAGATCGCACCCCATTTCTCTCCCTTATTTCTCTCTCCCAGATTTCTCTCTCTAACCCCATGATTCTCTCAACCGACCATCACAGCTGAGCCCAACCCAGCCGATCACAACCATCCCTCCTTCTACCCCTTTTCCTGCAATCTTTCGTACCATTTCTCTCTCTCTCATTTATTCTCTTTCCTGTCATATCCTATCCGACCCTTCCTTTTTCTCTCACAAATTCATCTCCTTTATTCTCACTTTACTTCATACCAACCCAAGACATTTTTACCATACCTGAAACCTTGGGGTGCAAGCTTGAAGACCCTATAAGTAGGGGGACATGGGCATGAAGAAAGGGACATCAACAACATCATCATCACCATCCGAGTTTTTCTTTGAGAGAGCTTTTCTCAAAATTCTGCAGAGATAGTGTGAGGTGTGTGTGGGTTTGTAGTACTGAAGGAAGGTTCAAAGGTTGTTGGGTGTAATCGGTGTAATCGTATTTTCATAATAGAAGCTCTTTATTTTATGTTTATGTTTGGTGTAACCGGTGTAATCGTATTTTCATAATAGAAGCTCTTTATTTTATGCTTATGCTTTCTTCTTCCGTAATATTTTATTTTACTTCGTTTATCGTAACAATAATCATGGTCGGCTAAACTCCCTTCCGCCAGGGAGAGGGAGTGTATGCCATGATAAATAGTGAGTTTCTTCTCTTATAAGTGGCTTTCGATTGCGCTTCATATTTTTACCTCTTAGTTAGTCGATTTAAATTCTCAAGTGAGAACCATCATCCATCCTCTCCTAGAGATTTGGGTGATGGTTCAAAACTCCAACATTGAACGTGTGACTAAGATGGTTAACATTGTTATTTTTGGATCTAACTTTCACTATATAAAGTCTCACAATTGAGCCAGTTGTCCTTCTTCACTATAAGAAGGAGTTTTGGTTTTTAAAATTTTGAGGGTATTATATAACGAAATTAGATAATATGTGCTTTAACTCTAAACCCTCCGCTTGAGACGGTAAAACCTCCGCTCTCGAGTGTGGATAATAGAAAGCAACATTACAAGAGAAAGTAACTTCCTATCATGGTTTATAAATCCCTCTCCTAGGCGGATTTCCTTTTTATATTTTCTAAAATTATCAATTATTAGTATTAGTTCTAAGATTTACTTTATAAAATAAAATAAATCATTTTACAAAAATTTGAAATCCCTAAAAAGTAATCCAACCTCCCTTCAATTTAATTTAGTCTCACTTGTGATCTCTTTTCTCTAGGCATCTAATTACGTGTGGTTCGATCCTTACTTGCCATATACTAGTTAAAACTCTCTAATTTATGTATGCAGGTATTGAGAAATTTTGATAAATTACTTCACTTCAACGACATAACAAAGTGGTAGTTATCAACTTTCTTTTTTCTTTAATTAACTAGTAGGGGTCTAGGCCAACCCCACCTCATCTCACGAAGAGGGATTCTCAAAAAAAAAAAGAGTATGTGTTGATTTGGCAGTCAGTGATGACATGGCATTGCTGAGGTGGCGTTGGTCATGACCTCCTTGATGGGTCCCTATTGGATCGTTATCCGGGCCCAATAAGATGAGGCATAATTTGTGATCCCTGTAGAGTAGGTCCATAGGTCTGGGCTTGCCTTTTTAGGCCGTTGCGTGGGCCCACATGTGTCTGGTCCGGTCCGGTACTATTTTTGCACATACAGACAGTTGTAAAGTGTAAATGTTAGTTATAACTAACTTTATAGTGTTAACTATAAAGAGAGGACCATCCCTCCATCTAAGGTAGGCACACATAGAACGTGAACACAAGAAGATCTAGAATTCTCATCTTTTCTTTTTTAAAAGATCACTGGTCTGACTTGAGCGTCGGAGCAAGAATTCAAGAGATCCATCTTTAAGTATTCTCTTGTGTGTTTTTGTGCATGTTGATCTTCATCCGATCAGCTTATTCATGAAATTTATGCTAGCCGTTCAGCACCTACTGCCACTCATCCCTTACCAAGTCAAACTTCGTATCCAAGAAAACACATTCGATCGAGCCATTTGCCCATCGTCTTCCGTCCTCCCAGCCCGAAAGAGACGTAATACTAAATTGTAGAGTTAATTACACTTTGGCCCCTGAAGTTTTTCTCAAAAACATTTAACCCCCCTGCACTTTAAAAACTACAGTTTGCCCCCCTCCATTCCGTTTTGATCGGACCAAAATTACAGAATGAGGAAATTAAGTTGTTGACAAAAAGTTGTATTGTACTAACATTTCAAATTTTAGGTCGCGATTTGACGATTTGGAACAAAATAAACTACAAAGGAGTTAAATGTTTTACATAAATTTTGGGGGTAAAATGTAATTTTGAAGCTAATTACATAAATCTATAATTAGCCCCCATTTCCAACGAACTTGAACGCACCCCATTATTTTTTTTCATACCCTATTCCTATCCCAAAAATACCCTTCTCCTTACACCCCAAAAATATCCTTCCCCTTCCCCTTTGCTGTCACTTGATGGGTCACAGTTGCCGAGCCCAAAGCTGAAAGACAACCCAAAAAAAAAATTAATGGACCTCTGCATCTTCCGCGAAATTGTTCACATCCTCTATCTCGGACAGATCCTCGGTAGGCTTGTTTAGTTCACTTTTCAAATTAATGGATTTTCTTTTCAAAGCCTTCCTAATTACAGAGAAAATTCGATGCACTCTGCAGTACTTAATTGATGAGAATTAATCCACATCTTTGAAAAGTTATGGCCAGGTTTCCTGAACGGAGACGGCGAGCCGGAACCTCAGCACGGTCCGCAATCGACCCGGCAAGATCAGGGGCCGTCATCGGCCCGGCAGCAAGAACCGCAGCCGGTCCAGTTCGAGCGGCGGCCGTCGGAACCCTTTCAGGCCGTCTTTGCCGTTGCCGACGACCCCTGCTGCCGCTGCTGCTGCCCCCTGCTACCGTTGCCGACGACCCCCGCTGCCGCTGCCGTTGCCGTTGCCGTTGCCCCTGCTGCCGTTGCTGTCGCCGTCGCCGTTGCCTGAGTTAGGGCTTTGGGGTTTGGGGTACAAAACAAAAGGGTATTGCTGGGATTAATGTGTTGTTGAGTAAATTATTGAGAAACGATGGGGAGACGGAGGCTAATTACAGATTTTTGGGGTATGAATAAAATTTCCCTAAATAAATAAGTAAATAAATAATAGTGCAGGCCCGCCAAGTCCTCGTCCAAGTCCAACCTACTGCTGCTGAAAGTCTTCAGCTCTCAAGTCTCAACCACCTGGAGGAGTTGACTTCGTCTCCTCACAAGCCGTCCGCATCTCCTCCCGCCGTCTCTCTCTCTCTCTCTCTCTCTCTCTCTCTCAGTTCCCTCCCCCTTCGAAACCCACCATGGACGGCGCAGTCTCCGGCGCCACCGTGGCCGCCTCCCCCAGCTTCCTCACTATCATCTCCAACCTCCTGGCCTTGGTCGACGAGACCATCTCCACCGCCAGGGCTCCCGATTCCCGCGCCCCGGCCCTCTCTCTGTTCGCCGCCCTGGTCGAGCGGCTGAAGCCGATCCTCCTCAGCCTGCAGCAGCGGAGCGGCGGGATCGCAGAGACGTCCCCCGTCCGGAAGGCCGTGGAGTCCCTCGACGCCGAGCTCCGGCACGCCGGGTCCCTGGTCGGGGACCCCACCGGCTCGGCGGGGGCCGTTCGGCTGATCGAGGGATCCGTCCACAGCGTCGGGAGATGCCTCGGCCTCCTGCGGCTCGTGTGGGCGGACGCGCCCGCCGGCGTCCGGGTGGGGATGGGGGCGCTGCATCGGGAAATGATCACCGCCCGATTCGGCGGGCGTGACATCGTTCCTGATTTGGAGGACCTGGTGCTGAGGGTCAAGAAAGGGGACGAGGAGGAGCTCGGGGCGGCGCTCTCGGAGCTTGGGTTGCTAGTGCGGGAGGGATTGGTGGGAGAGCTGGATGGCAGTGTGATCTCGGTTCTGTTGAACCGATTGGCCTCGGATAACAAGGAAAATAGGTTGAAGATAATCTTGATCCTCAGGAGCCTTTCGTTCGACAGTGATGAGTACAAGGTAAAACATCTGAAATTAGTCCAAATGATCATCTCTTTCCTTGATTCAATCACTTTTCCTTGCAACAAAAGAGGATGAAAACCCAAAACCAAATAAAGAAAATTTATGGATTAAGCATTTCATTGGTGTATAGTTATACTGTTACTAATGTGCAGCCTTTTAGATAGTATTTGAAAAAACCCAAACCCAGTTAGTGTTGAAGTGTGGATCCTAAGTTCGAGGAGCCACATAAAGCCCAAGATGACACAAGACCGAGAAGGAAAGAGGCTAAGAGCCAAAAGATGGAGGGGACTGCAGCCACACACACAATTGTGCAGAGAAGACCAGAACAATGTTGAATTGGTCGTGCGCACAGTGGGAGCATCGTGCGCACGATTTTGGCGGCAACACAACAACAAGTGGCAGAGCGTGCGCATGATCTTGGCGGCAACACAACAACAAGCGGTAGAGCGTGCGCACGATGGGGATATCGTGCACACCTTCTGGGTACATCATGCACATGGTTTCCCCACCGTGTGGACACTGGACAGCACCGCGTCGACAGTTTTTTCGCGTCAAGAAATCGGGTGCACACTTTCCCCAATGTGCGCACGCTTCCTTTCGGCAAAGACAGGGCCGGGCTAATGTGTTAGTTTGTACTCTATTTCTTTGGAGAGTCATGTATAAGTGTTACGAAGAGAGAGGGAGAGAAAATATGTTTGGGGAGAAAAGCTCCTTGTATTATCTCATTAATCTCATTAACATTACATAAGACTACCTCTCCTTGTATAGAGAGAGAACACACACCATTACGTTACCACAACCGAGGTGGGACTAATAGAATACTAACACACTACATCTAATACCCCCCGTCAAACTGATGTAAGGTATAAACCGACATCAGTTTGCTTAATAAAATGAAGGAGAAAGAAAAAAAAAAATTACATCAAATAACCCTTCTTTTTTTTTCTGTAAAGTAAAGATAGTGTCAGGACGACCTGCAAGCAAGTCGTCCTAAAAACCCGATTGACCTGCAAGCAGGACAACCGGGGGAACCCGGCCAACCTGTAAGCAGGTCAACCGGGAGAATTGGCAATGATCACTAAGGATCGGAGCGGAGGAAGCCGACGGTGATGGAAGCCGGCAATAAAGGAGGCCGAAAGGAGAGAGATCGGCTAAGAAAAGGTGTGAATGCATGAGACCTCATAGGAGGCAAGCACCCGGCCGAAGTAAGTACTTGACACCTCTTAAAAGATCTCAATCATCACAGACAAAGAAGAAGGAGAAAATGAAGAGCCGTAGCTCTGATAGGGTCACATGACCAAGGAAAGGAAGAGGATCTGAAAGCCGGCGCAAGAATGACCGAAACAAGAGTGGATCCAAAAGCCAGCACAAGACAAGTGTGACCGGAACAAGAGAGGATCCAAAAGCCGGCACAAAACAAGTGTGACCGGAAATAGAGATGATCAAAAAACCGGCACAAAACAAGTGTGACCTGGAACGAGAAAGGATCCAAAAGCCGGTATAAAACAAGTGTGACCGGAACTAGAGAGGATCAAAAGAAACTGGCACAAGACTAGTGTGACCGGAACGAGAGAGGATCCAAAAGCCGGCACAAAACAAGTATGACCGAAACTAGAGAGGATCAAAAAGCCAGCACAAGACAAGTGTGACCAGAACGAGAGAGGATCCAAAAGCCGGCACAAAACAAGTGTGACCGGAACTATAGAGGATCAAAAAGCCGGCACAAAACAAGTGTGATCGGAACTAGAAAGGATCAAAAGAAACCGGCACAAGATAAGTGTGACCGAAACGAGAGAGGATCCAAAAGCCGGTACAAAACAAGTGTGACTGGAACTAGAAAGGATCAAAGGGTGCAAGGCTGATCGGTAAGGCGCAGAGCGCAAAAATACCAAGACGCAAGGGGACAGAGCGAGGCGATGGGGCAGGCGAATCGACAAAGCGCAAGGGCATAGGGTGAAAGGTGGGCTGACAAAGCGCAAGGCACAGTTGGCTGACTGACAGAGTGCAGGGCGCAGAAAGAGTGCAAGCGGCGAGGAGATGGCCGGGAGCGCCAGATCTGGCCCCCCCGTGCTACTGTGCTGGAGATAGGACGCGAGCGCAGGAGGTGAAGCGGGTGACCAAGTCCGACAGCCTATGCACAGGCTACGGGCTAAACAGTTGGAGAGGCCGAGAGATGACGGTCGAGCAAAGCAGAGGTGTTGCAAGTAGCGGAGTAGGTGCTCGGGATCACAAGGGAGACTAACCTCCTTTCTCACGTCCCATCCTCCGTTTATAGAGGTGGGTGTTGGTGCAGCTCTATAGCGGAATCCTAATCCCATACGGTTGCTTGAATGCCAAGCAAAAGTCAATTGGGGTCTAACAACTCCATCACGTGAAGAGAGAGATGGGTTATATCCAACTATTCTCCAAACCAACTTGGCCAACCTTCCATCTTTGTCCAAGAGAACGAGGGAAGGCAGCTAGGGGAGGAGTACGACATGGGGCTCGCGATCACTGAGAGTGCAGGAGAAGCGGGTACTAGAGAGAGAAATCCGGGATCGGGACGAGAGAGAGAAGATCGGATATGAGAGAAAAATCCGGACGGCGCAGTGAGCGGCGAGATCGGCGGGCGTAGGGTGGGCCGGCGGGAGCTCGAGGCCGGCGCGGAGAAGAGGTGGCTGCATGGAGCGGCTCCGGCGGGCGCAGGTCTGCGCAGAGGGCAGGCGGTCGGCGACAACGGCAGACGCAGTGGCAGCCGGCGCAGGCGGAGAACGGCCGGCCGGCGACGAGGGGTGGGGATCCGACTCCCCCCCCCCCCCCGGCGGGCTTCGGGCTCCGGTGGGGACGACGAGCGCGACGCAGGGCCGGCGCGAGGGAAGGAGGTGGCCGGCATGAGGGAAAGAGGCCGGCGCCCCTCCAGCGCAGGGTACGGCGGGTGCGGCGGACCAGTGGGCACGGCGCAGGGCCGAGATCGGAAGGCAGGGCAGCAGGCCGATCTTCGCAGCGGGCCGGTCGTCGGTACAGATCGCACTCCGGTGCAAGAGCTGCGGAAGCAGACGAAGCTCGAGGCCAGCACGTGGCGGTCCTCGAGGATGGAGACCATCTTGGCGACTGCGGTCTCCCAGAGGACGTCGACATCGAAGGAGAGGGAGCGGAGGTCGTCGACGGCGCGCATGAAGTCCTGATAGTGGGCCTTGCAGACCTCCTCGATCTCCGACTCCTTGGACCGGGCGAACTGTCGTAGATGCTGCAACAGCAGCTCAGGCAGGCCCGACGCGAATGCCTTCCGGGCGAACGGCGCGAGGTCCTCGCCGTTGCAGATCACTGAGGAGAGCAGCAGGAGGTCCTGCTTCTTAGCGTCGCCTACCCCGCGGCCGCCACCGATTCGGGCTGTTCCCGGCCTCCTCGATGTCGTCAACGACGACCGAGGAGGCCGAGGCCGGGAGGAGAGCGTCGAAACCCTAGGTCAAGAGGGTTGGCTCTGATACCATGTTACGAAGAGAGAGGGAGAGAGAATAGGTTTGGGGAGAAAAGCTCCTTGTATTATCTCATTAATCTCATTAACAGTACATAAGACTACCTCTCCTTATATAGAGAGAGAATGCACACCATTACGTTACCACAACTGAGGTGCGACTAGTAGAATACTAACACACTACATCTAATAATAAGAATTGTTAGGATTTTTTGGGGGTGTAACTGTTATGATAATCTTTGTATGAACTGTGAGAGATCGAGATAGAAATGAAAGAATATTGTGCTCAAACGATTTGATCTCTGATTGAGGCATAGTGAAATCAGCGGAAGTTGAAATTTGATGATCGAAGAAACTACGGGAAGAGGCCTGGGGAAGAGGATGAGCAATGACAATGGATGCATGCATAGGAGTGGAGGAGAGAGGAAACTCACCGGTGACTAGAGGAACATCGAGGCGGTGTTAGGGAGCTCGCGTGAGGTCGAGGTCGTCGGAGCAACGGTTGGGTCTCGTTTGACTCTAGGAAGGAGAGGAGTGCGGGTTGTTGCTGAGTGGAAGTCCAATGGCGCTCGACTCGGCTCAACGAAGGTGATCCGGAACGGCTACGGTGCCCTGGTGGCCACGAGTCGTTTCTCTTCTGGCGACGAACGAAACTCAAGCGTGATTGATGACGATGCTGAGGAGGTGGGGAGAGGAGAGGAGGGGGGGTTAGAGGGGAACAATGCTCTCTTCCCCTACTATGTACTTAACTGAGAAAGAAAGAGATGGTGGTAGGTAATAATTTGAGGGAATAATGTGGCCTCTCTTCAACTTGGAAAATGATGGTTGGGATTAGTACAACGTAGGTCGGTGGCGGAATCGAAAATAGTGGGTGGCTAACCTGTGATAGAAGGGAATCCCATGGCCCTCTCCAGAGGGGATTGTTGGGATTTGGTTTGGCTTAACTAAATATCATTAGAGAGATATTCTCCCCCTAATTAAGATTATACCAGGGGAGGTTTATACTAAACCCTCTTCTAGAAGGTCCCATAAGCCAGCTATAAAATAATAAAAAAAACTTCATTAATACAAATAAATTCGCAGAAGACTAACCGCAAGTCAAATTTGAGTGATTCTTTATTCGACTGATATAAAAAAGTACGACAGACATAAATAAAATGCAAGCAACAATATTTGAGGCACCAAAGGGGAGGTCACCACTGGGCACCCACACGGTCCCAGTCTTAACAGGGGGGTTCAACAGGCTTCGTGTCAGCTCAGATCCAAACACAGATGAGCTAGATCTCAACAATAAAATAAAGAACAAAAATAACAACACCCAAAATCCTAACCCACAGTTCTAGATCTATCCACATATAGAGTGCCCCTTTCATCCACACTTAACATTCAATATCATAAACCTTGGTTCTTTTGCTTGGACACTTGATTGGTTGCCTCTTGGATCAGGATTACATTCCTATGTCCCGCATGAGCTCTTTGATTGATTTTTCAATTTTGATGCTTTGAGTGATTAAAAGAAGAATAAGGTCTTCTTGTTCTTGAGAACCAATCTGCGTCAAATCTGAGAAGGTTAAGGCATGGAACTCTCCCAGAATGAAAGCATCATTCGATCCCAAGTTCTGGGACTGGTAAAACCATCAAAAAACTTTACCAACTAAGCCGGCTGGCACCCTCAAAAATGAATACAAATTGATGATAAAGATGTTACAAAGTGCTATTTTTGATGTAAAAGTGTGCAGTTTGCTTTCCCAGATAGAGGGGAGACACATTCTGTGGAATTTGATTAGCTGATATGATTATGCAATGCTCTCTCTCTCTCTCTCTCTCTCTCTCTCTCTCTCTCTCTCTCTCTCTCTCTCTCTCTCTCTCTCTCTCTCTCTCTCTACCCTTAGTGTGCTTATATTGCTAGTTGGGTTGCAGGAGAGGATTGCCGGAATTGAGGCTTTGTCTAGTGTCGGCCGCTCTTTGACAAAGGATATTGACGAGTGCAGGGAAGCAGTCAGGCTACTTTTGGACTTATCGAACATAACAAAAGTTCGACAGAGGATTGGACGAATCCAAGGTTGCATTGAGATGTTGGTTGCACTGCTCAATGGAGATGACCCTTGTGCCTCCCAAGATGCTGGGAAGTTGTTAGGTGCTTTGTCAAGCAACACACAAAATGTGCTGCTTATGGCGGAGGCGGGTTACTTCATGCCATTGGTACAATACCTAAAGGAAGGTAATTGCAAGAAAGCCTTCGCGGTCTTTATACAAAGTTTTAAGTGTTCAGTATCTTGGATATTTTTTTGTGTAAAGATGGTTGAAATGCATTGCCTTTAACTTCAAAATTTAAACTTACATGTTTTTTATCCATTTAGTAGTTTTTAGTGTAATAGGTACATAATTAAGTTTGATTTATTTTCTCAATTGATTGCGTTCTAGTAATTGATGGAGATAATTTTCATTAGAAGTGTTTTGTGTTGGTGACTCGTATCAATTGATGAAATCGATCGGTACATTCACTGCTGATATGATTATATATCGAGAATGATGAGCTAGTAAAATAAGTGAAATTTTTAGCCAAAATGCTGAAATTTCGAAAATGTTAGTAATATTGTGAGCAACCTTCATCTAGATAATGTTCATCATCACCAGCATTAATTCTGGTACTTGTATACATATTAGCATAAACTTTCTTCTCGCCCACTTATTCTATAGCAACTTGCAACTTGCAAATGCTACGATTTCTGGCACAATCTACATGAGAGAGGCCAGGTTGACAACGTATCATAAAAATTTGTGCTCAATTTCTTGGTGAAGCCTTCTTTGCATGATTGTGCTTCATAACTCACCCCCACCCCATCTTTATGGGATAAGGTTTTGTTGTTGCTGCTACTGCTGTATTCCGTTCAATAGAATGTTTTAACAATTCATCATTGCATGTCAAGTTATTGATGGTGTAAGAATAAACTTTTATGCTGTTGGAACCACTGTGGAAGTCTGATATTTAGTATTCCCTCTTAATTTCCACCATGATTGCTTGCTATTAAAGAGCCTATTGTTAGGAAGCCCGTATTGAGAGTACATGCATCGAAGCTTTACACTCTACAATGTAAGAGTATAGATGCTATGCCGAGTAGGAAATCAAGAGTCAATGCCCTTGCAAGTTTTATATCATTCATCATGAAGCAGAAACTACAATGGTACCTTAAGTTTAGTATCTAGATTTTAATGTATGGTTAATGGTTCTGTATCATTTAGAGACCAAGATAAGAATGTTTTATTCTTTGTTACATTTGGATGTCGGATAATTTTTTATGCAATTTCAGAAGAATTGTTGTTGAAATCTTACCTTGGATGCAATAATGTTAGTCAACCATTATTTCGTGGTGTTTAGTAATAAAATAGTAATAAAAAATGAGGCAATGGCTATAGTAACCATAATCGTATACCCAACAGGCCTTATGCCTACTCTTTTGATTCTCCACTGAGTCCATTTATTCATGTTAATTTTTTTTTTTTTATGAATATTGCTATAGACTGTACACTTGTATATATACTTTCCTTTGGTTTTCCCTTCTAGAATGGTATGCTCACCATGCTGGTGACCACACTCAACTACTTTTATACATACCTTGGGCTAGTGCCCCAATGAATATAAGGTTCTTTTGCTACATCATGTTTCATGGTATCAGAGCCTGGGCTTGAGAGAGACTTCGTCTCCTGACTCCTCTCCCGTCCCGGCTCACTTTTGGCTCCTTCTCAGATCTAGGTTTTATCGTAGAACTCCATTTAATCAAATCCACTATCCTCTTCTCCGATGAAGATTAGATCTAGAGAGTAGATTTGTTCTTCCTTTCTGGCGGTGAGATCTCCTTCACAAAGATCCCATCATCTCTGATTTCTGGCTTCGGGTTGGAGCTAGGGTTACCTATATCAATTTCTTGTTTTCTAGTGACTCGGCAACAGAGCAGATCTGAAGTTGTTAGATCTGATCATCATTTTGCCTAGGCAATCTTTGTAGCTTCCTCTGTGAGTGCAGACTATGTGGCAATCTGTATGGCTGTTTCAAAGCAAACTTCTCATAAAAAGGGCGGCTGTGGATAGCCACGAGGACACGAGAGGGGGGGAGTGGGGGCTTTGTCATCCTTTTCAATTCAGTTTGGCGGCCACCATTGTTGTTGCTGGTCTGTCTGATCAACACCCTAAGAGAGGTTGAGAGATCTTAATCTGATCTTAGCCGTCTGTCTTATCGAAGAGCCAAAAACAACCCAGGCTAGTGATGTCCACAGTTACCAAGTCGGGGTGTGGGAATTATTCGGTGGACCTCAAGTCCGGAATATATTCGGCAATAGTGGAAAACTCAGGACAATAAAAAGAATTAAAAATATAAAGTAATTAATAACATGATAATAACTAGTATATCTAACTATTTTCTTAGATAATTTTCATTATCATTCAAAAGTTACGAGATTTAATACATCTCATCATCATTCATAAGATATTATGGATCCATTTCCACTGTTCATAGATTATCTCACATTCGTAAGTTGTTTTAGGGGATAATTAGCTTTGCTGCTTCTTTGTAGGAACCCCTGTTCATGGAGAACCTCCCTGAAAGACTTTTAAAAGAAACACTTGCACATGTTTTTATATCTGATAGCCACATGTTGAAAATGCTCTTTTTGTTAAGGCCTACTATTTGAGTCTAGCACTGGACCTGAACCCGACTTATTTATAACCATGGTTTAGATAACGTTGGGCCAGTTCATGTTGGATTCAGGTCAGGCATGAATTTCATGGGTTTAACTGGACTTTCGAACAATTTCAAGTTGGTTCTAGACGATTTGAGTTGGGTTGAGTCTATATTTACGACACTTGAACACCCCTAGTGTTTCGAGTCTACGCTTGGTCCTGTACCCAACACATGGATCTAAATGTGTGGTTTGGTTCCAAATCATGTATATTGGTCGACCTAAACCCCCTTCCACCCCTTGGTCAAGGTGCTGATACAAATAGAAAAAGTGGCATCACATACAGATAAGGTAGATTTATGGCTTCTTGGAGCCGTATCTCATATTTATTAGTGAAACCTTTCTAATCAAGCATTACCAAATGAAAACTATAAGAGCATTCTTCTTTCATAGCTGTGCAAACTCTTCCTTGATCTCCTTGGAACATGCCCTTATTTCTTTAGTTAGTGTTTCCTGTGTTTTTTTTGGTCTTTCTGAATAGATTATGGTATCTTTACTAGCTGTGTCCTGTGTATCTGTTGTCCTTAATCTAGATCTTGCATGCATTCACTCAAAAGCTAGTCAAATTTCTTTTGATCATGATGCCATGATCATCCAAACCCTGTTATGTTTCCAATTCTTATCTTAATTTATGTCCCTGCAGGTTCTGATATGAACAAGATTGTCATGGCTACAGCAATTTCAAGGATGGCGCTTACCGACCAAATGAAAGCTTCCCTCGGAGAAGAAGGCTCCATTGAGCCTCTTGTAAAGATGTTCATCTCAGGGAAACTCGAAGCGAAGCTCTCTGCATTGGGTGCCCTGCGCAACCTTTCTAGCTTGACGGAAAATATCCCACACTTGATAAATTCAGGCATCGTAACACCTCTGCTTCAGCTCCTGTTCTCCGTCACGTCTGTCCTCATGACTCTTCGAGAGCCTGCGTCGGCCATCCTCGCGAGCTTAGCGCAATCTGAACTGATCCTCAAGTACAAAGATGTGGCTCAGCAAATGCTCTCCCTTCTTAATCTCTCTAGCCCATCAATACAGCTTCAGCTTCTACTGGGTCTCAATCGTATAGCCGCACACTCAAATGCGAAGAGAGTTAAAGCTAAGATGAAAGAGAACGGTGTGATGCAGCTTCTACTACCTTTCCTAACCGAGAGCAACTTTGAAATCAGGATCATTGCCTTGAATCTACTCTTCAATCTCTCCAAGGAGTTTGCGGAAGACTTAACCGAGCAATTAGGAGAGACTCATCTTCGCATCTTAGTAGACATCTTCTCCACCTCAACGGCTGAGAAAGAAAAGGCTGGTGCTATTGGCATACTAAGTAATATTCCCATCGAGGACAAAAAAGCAACGGAGATTCTGACGAGAGCAAATCTACTCCCTGTTCTGACATCTTTGCTTGAGGCCAGCATCACTTCTTCAAGCTCTATGAGGAGTTGCTTACTCGAGAGCATTGCTGGTGTGATCGTTAGGTTTACGGTTCCTTGGAACAAGAAACTACAGAGAATATCGGCATCGCACGGGGTGATCCCTTCTCTCGTGAAGCTACTTTCAGAGGGATCTGCCATCGCGAAGTCCAGAGCAGCAACTTCATTAGCTCAGCTATCGCAGAATTCTCTCACTTTAAGCAGGGACAAGTCATCAAGATGGTTGTGTGTTCCTCCTCGCTCTCAAACGTTTTGCGATGTTCACAATGGCTACTGTCTCGTGAAGAGCACGTTTTGTCTCATCAAGGCGGGTGCTGTATCTCCTTTGATACAGATATTGGAAGGTAAAGAGCGTGAAGCCGACGAGGCTGCTCTTGGTGCTCTGGTGACTCTAATGAAGGACGAGATATGGGAGAATGGAGCAAATTGTGTCGAGAGAGAATCAGGAGTTGAGGCGGTTATAGGAGTTGTTGAAGTAGGGAGCCCGAAGGCTCAAGAGAAGGCGGTTTGGATGTTGGAGAGGATGTTCAGGCTTGAAACTCATAGGGTGCGGTACGGTGAAGCTGCCGGGGTCGTCCTCGTTGATCTTGCCCAAAAGGGTGATCCAAAGCTGAGACCAATGGTCGCGAAGATACTTGCACACCTTCAGCGATCGCAGATGCAGTCAAGCGACTCCTGAGAAATTTTGGTCTTAGAACATAGAGTTTGTACATGTGTGTATATTGTTTTTTGGAGGACTCATCTGTATGTATGCAGGGTGGTTTTGGTTGGAAGTGCAGAGTTGTTTGAATGTAAGTGATCTCCCTTAGTTTGTACCAGAAAGTTGAGCCCATGGTCCCCTGCCCCTGCTGTCGTCGCAGTTTGTAAGCCTGAAAACCTGCTCTGCCACTGGATCTTCAGCTGTACAAAACACTCGAGAGAATGTCGGGAGATCGATCTCCCGGATCTCTCCTCAGGTGCTCAAGTCTGTAGCTGGTCTCAAAAGTTATAATGAACTTTACAGCAGTCACGAAGTTATCAACGATGACATGACATAAAGTGATGATTATTTTGTCACAGATTACGATTACTTAGGTTATGTTTGGATATGATCCTGATTTTGAAATACTTGAAGCCTCGATCTTTGGCTCCCAGAAAATGGCTCCTAGGAGTAGGTTTTGAGCTCTCCGAAGAAACACTTTTCTAGATCAAATTGTATTAAAAAACATGATTTTCATTTTTTTTTGGGGATTCTACGCTGCTTCTAGAATACTGGAACCAAAGCATATCCAAACAAGTCCTTAGCTCCTAAGTATTAATCATAGCTAGGCGGTGCAAGTTGGAACGAAAATTCTGATTCCGTCCGAAATCGATCCGGAAAATTTTGATTTTGGCACCATATAATTAAATTCCGATTTCTGAAAAATATCAAAAAGAAATCGGATTGGAATTGGAAGGATGCTGAGTATTCAGAAAATTCTGATTTTCGATCCAAAATTTCCGATAACATCCGATCCGAAAAATAAAAAAAAATCTGATGTTTTATTCCAACCCGGTCCAAACCCATCCCAAGCAGCAAGTGTTGTGCATTGTTGGCCCTTAGGCAAAGCCACCAAAGCCGTTGCTTCGGGCCTCACATAAGGGCAAGGCAACAGATTTTTCTAAAAAATTTAATGCGGGTCCAACCCAACTCCAATGGGCAATAGCCTACAATGCACCGCATATAAAACTTAAAAACCCTAACTCCCAACCAAATCCTACGCTTCCGTCTCCACCATTTTCCCGACCCGGCTCAACCCATACTCATCTTAAGAAGCAAGAGCTGTGCAATTCTGAAAATTCCAAAATTCTGCGATATTGAAAAATTCCAAAATTCTGTCAAAATTTAAGAATTTTTGAAAATTCTGAAAAATTAACATTCCAAAAATTATGAATTGGAATTGGATTTTGTAATTCTGAAATTTCGAAATTGGAATTGAAAAAGCATTTGGAATTTGAAATTTTTTTTCGAACACCCCTATTCCGATCCGATCCATCACAAAATCAGCCCTAGTCATAGATGTCATTTGTTAATCTGGCATAATGTAATGATCATTCTATAACATAATCGACTCAACTTGGCCATGATGAAATTAGTATGATCTTTCCTGATAACAAGCTGATCTATACTAGCTATGGCCATAAGATGCTAAGGTTATACCAGTACCACTGAAGGTTGGCTATTAGGTTGGTTGAGTTATATGTGGCACAATCACATATGAAGGTTGGCTATTAGGTTGGTTGAGTTGCACTTTTGGGTTAGGAATAGATAAATAAAACATCTCGTTTGGCCCAGGTAGGTCGCGAAATCCTCCATATTATCTCCCTGATTCGGGGGTCTGATTGCATCAGAACCGTCCAAGAGTTTACAGGGCGGTTCACTTGTGGAGGATGGTTTTCATGGAAAAACTGCGAGGCTATGATGCTGCTATTTTTTCATACTTGCTTTTAAGTTCATTATTTACTATTTCTAATTGAAGTATTTGGAAAACCATCATGACTTGTGAAAAGTAATGATTGTTTAACAATAGGTAATTTTTTTCTCCTTTTAAACTTGTTATGACCTAATTGGTTGATTTTTCTACTAAACAGTTTAATTATTATGACATTTGATTGTCTTTTGCTTAATTTATCAATAAAAATTATTAGTGGATTCCTTAATTAAACATAACTCTTGCATTCGATTAGCGGTGTAAATGGATTGGATACGGAGCTGATACCATACTATCAGTATCCGTTTAGAAATGCACTATCTGAATCCTTATACGTATCTGCCCGGATAGTAAGTACAACTATCTAAATTCGTATCCTCTCAGAATATCGGGATTCGGATCATATCCATATTCGTATTCATTATATATTATATGAACATTGTGCCTATATTCATTGTATAATATATGATCATATTTTACTACAACCACCAGTATCAGGGCTTATAGCATCGGGATTTTTTTTCACAAGCATCTGGGGGGTTCAGTAGGCATTTCAAGAAATCTTAGGGATATTATATTTCAATTTGGCTTGGTAGAACACAAAGTTTGTCATGGTGTGACTACGTCATGTGCAAAGTGATTCGTGCCCAATGTTATGGGTCGCATCGAGTGGTGGGCTCCACCACCAAAGTTGCTTTTACTATTTAGTGCAACTGTGCAACGCAGCCAGACATTGAGATCCGTTCTTGGATCATAATACACGCACAAATATCATATTATATATTACAGATACAGATATATGGATAGTCCATCTTGGATACAAATTATTCGTATCAAATACCATAATATCCATATCCGTATCCGTTTTTTGTCAGATATTAGAAAACATATCTGTGTTCGTATCAGTTTTTGATGGATATTAAAAAATGTTATCCAAATTTGCAAAATTCAGATGCGAATACGGATCGGATTAGGATTTTCAAATATTCGTTTACACCCCTACACTCGGTACACCGTAGGAATCTCAAATTTGAATCTATCAATGACCTCTAAGAAGAATATGTACAAAAAAATTTGAAGTATGACCCAATATATATATGACCAATATTTCTTCTTACCTACCCACCAGGGGATAGGAGAGTTGGCAAGTAACTTACGCTTGGGTAGTTGACTCGAAGCCTGATTTAGGATTTCGGCATCCGTCAATTCTGCCAAATTGGTGCCCGCCATCACCTCCGTCATTGTAGCCAAACGAATGCGGCTTTGACACCACCAAAGCGATCGTTGCCGCAACAAAACTCTATCTGTCGATAATCGAAGCGTTGTTCATCGACAGCCAAACAAATGTCGTTCCTCGACGACTCCAAAGTCTGCTGCACTGCAGATGCAAATGATCAACATCGGTCGACGCTTCCGAATTAGTGGCCATCAGCACCTCTAAATAGGCCTATGTTAAAGCCTCCAACAATGGTGCCCGATCGACATCCTTCAATGCCTCCGCCTCTTATAGGCCTCCAACAATGGTGTTTGCTGGCACCTAGTCGGCATTCGTCGATGCCTCCACCAATAAAGCCCATCGATGCTTCCTATGGAGAGCCACCCTTCCGCCCTGGACACGGAGTTCCCCGGCGTAGTCTACCGCTCCCAGCGACACCCCCGCCTCCTCTCCCCTGCCGAGAGCTACATCGTCCTCAAGTGCAACGTGGATGCACTCAACCTCATCCAACTCGGCCTCACCCTCTCCGACGCCACCGGACCCCCCCCCCCCCCCCCCCCCCCCCCCCTGGGAGTTCAATTTCAGCGTCCTTGCTGATCCTCCTGTAAATTTCAGGCTTATATAGTTAATCATTATATTCTCTTTCTATAGCTATAGCTAATCAAATGATGATGTCTCCTGCATAAGTAATACGACTTAATGTCTCTGCATAACTTAAATCCTTACTGTTTTAAAACTCGCTAAAACTCAGCCCAATCCGAATGAGTTAGCCCGACTTGGCTACATTCCGAGCCCAGTTATTATTCGCCCGAATCCGACCGAGGTTACTCGACTCGGCTGCCGTTCGAGTCGAGTCCGAGTCCCAGTTTCGAGTTTTTCAACATTGTAAATCCACCCTGCCTCATTCAACTTCATAAGGACCAAATATCTGGATGACTCTGATAATCCTTAAAAACAAAAAAAAAAAAAACAAAAGGATCTAATTGAGTAATCAAGTGAAGTGAGGTTGGGCCTTGATTGAAATTAATCTGTGGGGTGCCCCTCTGATGAACTTGTAGCCTTTATTTTATGAAATGTACCTGGCTCTCATGGTTAAATTGTAGCCAACCTATAGGGCTGACTAAATCAATAAGTTGAGAGAGGTAGGGATTGCGCTTTAGCCCTTGTTTGATAACGTGGTAACAGGATCCGCAGACCCACCCTTGTTTCAGCCTTCCATCTTTCATAATTCGTATGCTCGGTATGCTCGATAACGGTGAAGCGGTTCTGCTCGGACCCGCTTTTCATCAAAATCGTTCAAAATTCCATCAAAGTCTGAGGCTCGGATGCACTTTTGAAATTCTGAAATTTCGGAATCGAAATCGGAAAACTACTTGGAATTTGAAATTTTTTCAAACACCCATATTCCGATCCGATCCATCAGAAAATCAGCCCTAGTCATAGATGTCATTTGTTGATCTAGCATAATGTAATGATCATTCTGTAACAGAATTAATCGAATCAACTTGGCCAACCGCGGGTTGCCGAAGCCACAACAATAAAGGAACAAAATGAAGAGAAGGAAGAGAGATGGGTGTCAGGATCCTGCACTATTAGTAGCAGACAAAAACCCACCTAATCACAGGCAAAAATTACACACCACAAGCAAAGCAATTGTGGACAAACACCAGAAAGAAGAGTACAGGATCGGATAATTCACTGCTGAAGCAGTAACTGAGCTCATATAAAGCTCAACCAACCGCAGATTTACATTTTCCAAAAGTTAAAACTAAAAATAAAAATTCGATGTCCATGCTAGCCTACAAGTTAACATCAGAAGGGCCAACTTCCCAACAAATCATCAGAGTTTGATCCTCGCAGCTGCAACTTATTTCGTGAAGAACAGAGAGAGGGGGTCACTGCGGCAGTGGCGGTGGAGGCGGTGGCGGGAGACCCATATTTCCACCAGGCCCCATCCCAGGGGCTCGGACATCCATCATTCCCGGCTGGTAGGGATTGAGCCCTGGAAGTGGCGTCACTTGTCCGCCTTGTGCCAGGTTGAACATGCCGCCGCCACTCAACTGGAAGCTCTGCATCCCACTTGGTGGGCCCTGAATATTTGCGACCCCGTTTCCGAACCCCCCCATAGACGGAGGCAGACTGCCACTCGGACCCTGCCCCGGGTGCATCTGATTGAAGCCCATCATATGAGCCTGAGTCAGTGGAGTGATCATCTGATTTGCGGAACCTTGCATCACCTGAAGCAGAACCAGCATTTTAATTGATGGTCAGACTTCATATAATTTCCGGAAAAAAAAATATTTGAAGTAAAATAACATGTTTTGAAACCCTTTTCTTGGCTTTCCAATCCTTTGGATAGTAGGAAAGGATGGAACACAATGATCCAAACTTCTCCAGGCGAAGACTGAATTCATACCCACAGCCAGAACACAATGCAGCAGGAAATTCAGGAAAGGACATAACTCATACTTATAGAATAATATTTCAGATTAGGCTATATACGTTAAAAGCGAGATTCTACAGAAATTAAAAATGTAATTTAAGTTGTGACTACTGATCAACATCAGGTAATCAAGGAAGCAAATCTCAAATTTCAGTTAGATATCAGAATCCCGGAAAACCGAGATATTTCGGCGAAATATCGGGCAGTAGTTTTGGGAGAGCTGCACACTGGGAGAAAATTTCAGCTTATTTCGGTATATTTTTGTATGCCACTTTCGTTTCGGTATCCTGGAAAAACCATATATTTTGTGAATTTTCATGAAATATCCCGACTTTCATTCCCTGCAGGTGATATAATTGTGAAAAACGGACGATGATTTGAGAAAATTTCAATACTTCAAGTAATTATGTGATATGGCATTTGGAGGGGGCAATTACCATCTGATTTGGCAAAGGAAGAGGCAGTGATGGAGCCATTGACGAAGGCATGGGCATGGACCCAGGCATTGAAGAGGGAATTGACACTGATATGCCATGAGGTGGAAACTGGGGAGGTGGAGGGTGAGGTAAATGAGGATGCGGAAGCAGCGGCAAATGTAGTGGAGGCTGCAGCTGAGATAAATTCGGAGGGGGCAGTGGTAATGACGACATTTGTTGCGGAAACGGCGGCTGTTGGGGAGGGAATTGCTGATGAGTCTGTTGATATGCTTGCTGCTGTCCAGACGCCAAAAGAGACGGATGGGGACCTGGTGGAAGAGGTGGTGCTCCACCAGGCAGAATACCCGGAATCAGTCCCTGATCGGACCCATCGACCGACTGGAGAGTTAGTGGCATCGGGACTCCAATGCCGGGAATAGTCCCTTCGTTCCGCGATATCCCACCAGCAAATGGTCCCGGGGTTGGTGGAAGTTCAGGGGCTGGGAAACCACTGACCATGCGACCGGCAAGATGAGGGTTCTGATCGCCGTAACCTGGAAGAATCAAATAAAGAATTACTTGGATGTACAGAAATTTCTGTCCTCTGGAGAAAAGAGAGCTTCTGGTAACACCTTAGAAGAGAGGCTCAAGCGGAAAGACCAAATAAAAGAAATAAACCAAAAAAAGAAAATTGAACGGAAGAAAGACTACACATGCATAGTAATAGCAACCTTGACTGTAGCCAACACTGTATTTATCACGACCAGAATCACCAGGCCTGTTTCTGCACCAGAACCTTGTTGTGTAATCATTGCTACCGCTGCAGCAGAACGCACATCCAGAGAATCAATAAGGATTAGTAAATGTATTTATTATATCTAGTTAGAAATTTCTAAAATCTATCGTCTGAAAGGAATTACAAAGTAGAATATAAATGAACAATGTCTTAAAAACACTGTCCCGGGTCGAGCCGCATACAAAATGCCCTGCACATTCTGGGGCAAGACTCCATCTAGGTCTACACCTAATTAGTTGGGAGCACGCCTAGGACACACCTTTTGCACCACAGTTGGTGGGAGTACACCTATATCGAGTGACATCAAAAAATATACTGATGGAATCAAAATTAGGACGCGTAAGATTACTTCGGAGTCGAGGACCTCTAGGCTATCATGTTCTATAGGTGATTTGTCACCCAATTATAGGTCTCAATTTTTATTTATGTACAGATAAAGATCGAGAAGAAGGCAAGGCAATAAGATTGCATGTTAACAAGGACGATGTGAACATGGAGAGAATGAAGAGATTTCATGATGGAATCTTTCCCGACATATACCCATTCGATGAAGGCAATAATATGGATGAGGATGAGTTAATGTGCTCGTGTGATATGTCAGGGCATTACAGAAGTCCTTTTTGGAACCGAACTTAAATTTGGGTTATACTGATATGAAATATTATATATTTTGGATTTTGGTTAGACGAATACTGAAAGGCAATAGCAATTTTTTTAATACTATCAATGCTTATTATGCTTATTATTTTAATCAAATGTGTGCAGGCCTAGTAATCTTTTTTATATTTTTCTGAGTTTTAGCTGCTATGTACTATTTTCATTTTTTTTTTTTATAATGCTTTTAATCTGCTTAAATGTTTTTGAAATTCAAAAATTTGTGGGGCTTACACCTCACGTTGTGGGGCTTACCGCACCTCACGACAAGTAAAACGGCCCTACTTACAGCTTTGCCTCAAAAAATTTTGAAAGAACAACTCTTTTAACTATCTTCTAGAACTTGGCAAAAGTTCTTTTCCATGGAGAGAACATTACTGGCAACTTCAGCTGTCCCATTTCCAAAAAAAATTGCATGTATTGCACTGTTTGAGGGAGGTTGAGCCGAACTCATTTTCCTGAGAAGAAAGAGTTTGAGAATTGAGACCTCCATTGAACAACTCTTTCTTGAAAGGAGGATAGCCCGGGCCTTCCACTCGTGGGCATTGTTCATGAGAGGGTAGTCATCTGACTCTTCACAGGAATGAGTCGAGCAAGAGTTCCTAAGGTCTTTAAATTCAAAAGGGAGTCGGTGGAAAGAAGAGGACTACCTCTTCTAGAAGCCTTGAGTCCTCTTATACTTCTATTAGTTCTATATCCATTTTGCTAGAATCTGCATACTATATGTTCTAAAATTCACAAAAAATACAGGGTAGTTCAGAAGGAGGATTAGGGTGATTTAGATATCCAATTTCAATTAGTTCCTAATTCCTAGAATTTAGAATGTATTTGTTTTCAAAGCAGAAAAGTGAAGTGCGGTTGAGTGAAATTTGAATAATAATCTATTGAGAAGAGGTTTGACTTAGGTAAACCTGTTTAAGACAATAATTCTTCTCTTTTCATTTCTCTCTTCTCAGTTGATTCAGAGTTATGATTTTTAAGTTTCACTCAAATGCACTTCACTTTATTGCTTCAAATAAAAACATGCCCTTAGTGTTCGAGTTCTAAAATCAAAACGGGTTGTAAGCGCTAAACAAATATTAGGATGGGCCCCTCGTCCATTGTAAAGCAGTTCACTATTGACTTCAAACCAGATTTCAGGCTTTATTGATTTCTTCCTATAATAACCCATTCTGCCTTACTTTAATAAACTGGTAGGGATCAAGGCTGAACACCCCTCATGCACTAAGAGGGATTTCTCGAAAACAAAACCTTTCTGCACCTTCTGGTCCTCTTGTACTTGTTTGTGTTAGTTTTTCATTGAATGCTTTGATTGAAAAGTTCTCGGATTGTAACCATGTCAATTGGTACCATATATGATCAGGACAACTCTCGCTCTAATACCAATTGTAGAAACCAAATCACAGCGGAAGCCTTAAAATCTTTTGCGACCATTAGATCATGATCCACATGGTTCTCCTGATCATGAAGAAATATAAAATAGAACACGAAGGCAAGATTATACACAAGTCGGATTAATGATCGATGAAGCAAAAGAAGAGGCTAATAGACCCAATAATCTAACTCCAGTGTCCCACTAACAATCCTTCAAACAAAGATTGGTGGGAATCTTCCATCACAACCCTCTATTCACTGTCTCTATATAGTCATCCATTAACATGGCTTGGATCTTGATGCCCTATCCTAAGAGTCAGACTCTCCATTTACAAAAAAGCCAGCCCCAGTGGAAACCCTGAAGGGATAAGGAAAGTCTTCCGGTAGGAGACAAACAATGGCCTACCTCTAGGTATCCTATTCCATCAGCCGTCTGTGTGCTCCGATTGAACAGACGAATCTTGATATGTTTTCGCTCACGTGTGGGGGTGTGGGTAGTCCCACCATTATGACTTCTATATGTTGTGAACACATTGGTTAGGCTACAATCACTCTTGTTCGGTCCAGATTGGGCCTGTTTTGGTTCAGACCTGAACCGATCTTAGTTCTTTGTTTGGGTTCAATTTGGGTCCATATTTGACTTGATTTCCCTTAATTTATGGGAATTATCGATGACAACTTAAGTGAAACGAATGTGAGCCCTCAGATGAAGTGAAGCCCGCATGCAATATTTGCCTTCCATTCGCCATCACACCCTTGTATCCATCCATCCAAAAGTAAATAAAAAGTATTCTTCATGTGGGTACTATTAAAGTCTAACGGCAACCCCGTGAATCTCTCTCTCTCTCTCTCTCTCTCTCTCTCTCTCTCTCTCTCTCTCTCTCTCTCTCTCTCTCTCTCTCTCTCTCTCTCTCTGTGTGTGTGTGTGTGTGTGTGTGTGTGTGTGTGTGTTGTGTGTAAAAGAAAATGGGTTCCTATGACATGCATAGACATATGGTGAATTAGTAACAAAAAAACATTTAGAATGTTCTGATTTTTTATGAGGATGATCACCCTATCTTAGATAGGACACCTACCAAAAAATTGGCACATTCTAAATCTTCTAAGGGCATCAAACATGCTTTTCAATTTAACAGTTAAAATGGATGGCCGATAAACCTTCTAGCATTTGATGCCCCAACAAGTTTTAGAATGCGTTGATTTTTTGTAGACATTCTATCTAAGGTAAGGTGATTATCCTCATAAAAATTCAGCACATTCTAAACGTTCTAGCATTATTAATTCCAATGTTCTAAAAAACGCTAAGCGTTAGTCAGGCGGTGGGGGATCTTCTAGCGCCTAGGCGGTGCCTAGGCGTTTTTGCCGTTTTAAAATTATTTTGATATTATATATATATATTATATATTTTTTAACTTACTATAAATTCAAGATTATCCCAACTATTAATTTAAAGAGCATGTATCATTTACATAACCATAAACTCAAGATTAACAAGAACAAAAGCAAACATGATATTATCTCAGATAATATCATAATATTTATAATTTTAGTACACTATAAACCATAAATTTATGGTTATCAGTAATATAATAGCATTTATACACGTTCTAGTGCCTAGGCGGCCACCTAGCCCCTCCTAGAGGCCTGGGCCGCTTTTTTGCACCGCCTAGGACTAGGCTAGGCGGTGGGGGGCCTTCTAGTGCCTAGGCAGCCTTCTAGGCCGCTTTTTAGAACACTGACTAATTCACCATATGTCATAGGGTATTATGCTGTCATAGGAACCCAACGTGTGGAGGGGGAGGGGGACCGGTACCCTGGACCCTGGTCTAGTGAATTTGATGGACCACTGATCTAGATTGCTACCCTAGAAGTTTCAGAATTTGTTGAAACTTGGTGAGTGTGTTGTCTAGGATAAGGTGATCATTCTCACTAAAAATCAGTAACTTCTAACAATTCTAGGATCATCAAATGTACCCAACAAAATTAACGGTTACAATGGACGATCGATAAAACTTCTAACATTTGATGACCATAGAAATAGGGGTGGGACTTGGGCGGGTTGAAGGGTCTGCCCATGCCCAACCCGACCTACACACACCTCAACCTGTTTTTCCCGTGGAAGCTCAACCCGTGCTTGTCCATGTCGGGTTGCTCGGGTTGTCCAATTTGCAAAAAAATGGGCGGGTTGGACGGGTTTAATTTGATGATCACAATAAATAGAAACACTTGATCTCTTAAAACAAAAACAAGAAAAGAAAAGAAAAAAGTAAATTATTCTACTAACCAACAATTGCCACGACTACAAAAAAAATAAAATTAGCCAACACAACTCTCTCTCTCTCTCTCTCTCTCTCTCTCTCTCTCTCTCTCTCTCTCTCTCTCTCTCTCCATCTCATTCTCTAAAAAAATCCATCGAATGGCTGTGGTGATAGATCAACAACAGTAGCCGTACAAGTATGTATGCCACTGTACTCGCCTACTCTGGTTCTTCGGGTTCCTCATGTTGGGAAAGATGATATCCAAACCCGTCCAAATTGAAATCAGGTTGATCTTTTTTTGTCCAAACCCGTCCAAGTTTTTAACCAACTTTGCACATGTTTGTCCATTGTTCGGGTTGGGCAGGTCGGGTTCGCATCAGACCCGCCCAAGTCCCACCCCTACATAGAAGTTTTGGAATTTCTTGATTTTTTGTGCCCACCCTAAACACACCCACCAAGTTTCAACAAATTCTAAAACTTGCAGAGTGACAACTAGTCCAGTGGATCAACAAATTTATTGGACCACTGATCTAGAAAACATTTTTCATATATATATATATATATATATATATATATATATATATAACACACTCGCCACCACATATTATGTCTCCTCATCTTTCTCTCCCATCTCGCAATAAACCCTTTTCCCTTCCCTATCATCCCATCATCTCTTCATCTCCTCCATGGCCTATTTAAGAAATTTAAGAAAAACCCATCTCCTCTAGAGAGAGATCTAACTACTTCAAAAAAACCCCTCCAAAGTGATGGTTTGTACTTTTGATCCCTTTTCCTTCCAGAATTTATCTTCTTTCTTTCTTCACTACTCTTTGTGACCTCCTACTGCTTCCACCTATTCAATCCCTTTGTTTGAATATCAATTTTGCACTTATCAAGTGCAGAATTTTTTGATAAGATCCCTTCTTCCTACCTCGTTTGTTTCATCTAGCTGTTAATCTCTTTCTTATTTGCCACCCTCATCCTCCCACTCGATACGAGGGTAGAGGCACCACCGAATAACATCTAAGGAGCGGCTGAGAGTTACCTATGCTTTCAGTTTATTCATCTTTCATGGTATAACCTTTGCCTTCCTCCTCATTGCGACTATTTTTCTGAACTGTAGTTTTATGCATGGATATATTCATGTTGGAGTCTATGCATCGTAGTAGAACCACCAACAGCGCCTAGTACTTGGTTTCAACTATTTTATTATATATTTGTCTCTTTGTGGACTGTTTTTTAGCAATCTATGTGCTTATTTCATACTATTTGATAACAAGTACATCGAGTAGTAAAAAATCTGTAACCAATCATTTATCAAAACATAACTTCGGAAGCAAAATCGTAGTCATTTCACTTGATGCCCTGTTGTGGACAGCAAGTGGAGAGTTGGTGTTCGCTCTCAGATTGTGCACCTTAAGGCCTACAAATTACAAGGCACTAGTACCTTTGAATGGACAACGCATTCGCGGCCTAATAGAAGTTTTTGTGCCTTGTAAGCCACTAAAACTGAACTTGAGCTTCAAATCCTTGAATTCAGCAAACACTCAACGCGTTGAAAACATACCAAACCTTTCATTTCATCAGGAGAACTATTCAAGAGGCTAGAAAGGTTAGAGAAGAACCTTCAGAACCAAAAAATTGTAGAACAAGATTGTCCGGATGAGGGAAAAATGTGCAGCCATTGCATGTTTCCAGTCGGATGCAGTATTGCTTTCAGATTTGGTGTGCAGCTGAAAGGGAATGTCCACAAGGGGAAATTGGATCTCCTCGGGCAGGGGTAACAGTCCCCCGAACTAATTTGGGTTTTGGTATGCAAGGATGGGTGCGGGTTTCTTGCACATTGTCTTCAAGAGTTAAGAAAAAAAGATTAGTTTTATAATTATTAATAGAACGGTAATCCGATGACTACTGCCTATCGTAAGAATAAATACCTTTTGGAATATAATGCAATTCATACATTCTGCAGTATACTTCATATCCTCTCATACAAAGGTCCCAGTCATGGTTTCAAGCTCTAAGAGCAAGTTGAGCGCGCGTGCGCAAGAGGGGAGGGGGGCGAGTTTCAAAGTTTACCCTCATCAGCGCAACATGCCCGCTGGTGAGAATGACACAAAAGGCTATACAGCGCAAGGATTACACATGTTGCAATGATGTGTATACACGCTATGCTTAACAAATGATACAGGTTATTAGAGGCAGCTAGGTCTATTGACTATAAAACAAGGAATCAAATGAAAAGTACCATCTTCCAAGCCAATCTAGCCATGGATGAAATTGATATTAGTATCAACTTCTAAGTTTTAATGAAGGGTCCAATAAGGAGCCATTTCGACACTACAAATTTAGGATAATATTTTAGTTAGCATGACTATCAAAATAGTAAGTTAACAGATCGGAGTTTGGTTTTATCATGGAAATTCACAAATTCTCTAAATCATAAATAAAACTTTTATAATTTAAGGATAATTAGGTAATTTCATGATTTCCACCTGCTCATCTCGCTAATAATCAAATGTATGCACCTAAAAACCTCAATAATTAAATTTGAAGTTGTTTGAATTCAAGAAAAGGAAAAGTTGTGATTTTGAATATGAAACGCATCCAAACACAGCCTAAGAAAGAGATAAAGTTTTTGCACAAACAAAGAAAATCAAAGAAGCAAAAGCAATACATATTTCAGGCAAAAAAATCCAGCATAACCAAACATATTTATAACATAGACGTCTCAATAGTAAGAAAGAAACTTTCAACACTAAAGATTGGCTGAGCAAATATAAAAGTGCAATTCTTAACAGCAACAAGTCCTTATCATCTACAATAGAAAATAGAAACATTTACAATAGAAAATATATTGGAAGCAGGCAACAAAAGAGAGTTGAAATGCATCAAGAGGATAATATTTAAGAGAAGAAAATATAAAATAAAAACATGAAGTGAAAAGGTTGAAAAGTATCAACCACATCAAAACAGTAAATACCATTCAAATGAAATAGCGATATGTGGAGTTCCCTACCTGCAAAGTATATAGCCAATAGGATGCCAAGCAAGATCCCACACACTATTATCATGTGCACCAGGCATTTCAACTTGAGGAGTTTCATGCCTGCATATAAGCATGTCCTTTAGTGGATAAAGTAAAGCATATGGAGATTCGCCTTGCTAATTTTAAGATATGACATTATAATTTATACAGCAGTATACACTAGGATCTGGAACTTGCAGTAAAGTTGTAAAATAAATTCTCTGGTGATTTTTTGCTGTTACAAAAACTTACAAGATAGAATCCTAGGTGAAATCACATGGTTGCATTCAAGGCCTACAAACTTTGAATATTGCATCTAAAAGAAAGTACACAGAAGACTGTATATACTTGACCAGGATTCAAAAGTATATTTAAGATGCATCAAATAATAAATACTCAAGAGACCAACAAGAAACACTTTTAGTGTTACTTCTTCGAAGGCGCAAACTCAGAAAAATGTAAAACAGAGGAAAGAACAAAGAAAATTATCCAGTAGGACATTACCCAACAAGCCAATGAAAGATGGATCCGTCGAAACTCCCACTGACAAAGTACTCTTCATGAAATGGATGCCAAGCCAAAGCTAAAGGGGAATAATACCAAAGCATAATCATGTAAGTGTTCCTTCTCAAAATAGAATTGATAATGAAAAAAATAACATAAGAAAAAAAGAATTAATCAACTGTTCAAATACTAAAGCCAATGATACAGATCATGATCTAATCCTTTATCATAGACTGCAAAGTTCTTGACTCATATTTCGAAAAAAATCGCAAGCGTTGGAAAAAATATTATTTAGCCAAGACTATGCCACAAATTTGAAAAAGCATAAACAATTCACCTAAAATTCTTAAGGTAAATGTTAAGTTATGATATAATGTGTATTCATTGCATGCCTATTTAGGCCTCACGTATACAGCTGCACACATTTTTTAGGATCTGCTGTGTCACGTGCCTGTATCCGTGGTAGTGTCTGTGTTGGATTTGTGTTCATGGTTCCAACTTCCAAGTCCTATAACAATCTCACTCCAAAGTATAAGTTCATGGGTTTAATGAACATAGTTTTGTGGACTTGGTGAAGAATCGATAGGCCTGCATTTATTCCTCAAACTTTCACCTTCTGAAAAGAAAAACCAATATTATACTGTTCAAATAGAAAATAAATAGAAACCATGCTTGCCTATTTAAAAACTTCAAAAGACTCTTAATTCAGATGCTTTCTGACTTTGATCTCTTGAATCTGACCCTTTTAGCTTGCCAATAGTTTTGCAAGAGCCATGGGATACAGTTGGTGGGAAAATGAATATATTCAGACAATGTAGTTTAGGTAGTTACTGTTCAAAACAAATTCAGTCCGACAAGGTACAAGCTCAGACCCTTCGATATTCCATATCATATGTATCATTGTGATAAAACATGGTACATGTCAATGCAAATCAATACCACTGGCATAGCCAACACATGACACACCTGGCACTCTGCCGAGAACCTCGTGGCTCATATACTATTGTACTAAAGGGTAAGAAACAAACTGACAATGCAGTCTTTCCTACGAATGTATTAGCTCCTTAGACAATTTGTTTTTATGCAAAGGATAAATCTACACAATTCTTACTGAAATGGATAAGGCATATAATATACTGAAGTGGGTATGAAAAATTGATGGTGCCGCAAGGCCTGCAAAGAGTTAATTCAGAAAAGGACATGCATGTGGGAGCAGTGACAAGTGTTAGGAGCTATTCTTGTGGGACAATAAGATTTAAGTTCTCGTGTGCCAACACTAAGGGTCATCCTTAGATTCTTAAATCTTCACAATTGTCATTGCAAAAGTAAAAAATGATATGATAAAGGAGCTTCCATGGTTTTCATTATTTCGGAATAATGTGACATTAATTACGATGAATTAGAATTTTGAACGTAATGCCAATGGGAAATGGCAGGGAAAACAAGGACCAGGTCAAAATTACCAGCAACAAGATACATTGTCACATTCATTATCTTGGACGAATTATACAAACAATAAGAAAGGAAAAGATTATAAAAAGCGTGCTAAGGAATTAGTGAATAATGAATATAGTGTGTTATGCAATCATAACATGGGGTAGGAACCTAAGAGAAAATCTTATGATGATTGTAAGACTGTGATGTTGTATTGTATGGACAATAATGTTGCATGATAATTTAAAAAAAAAAATGTTGCATGATAAAGAGTGTTCAGGAAAAAAGATGAGCATCACAGCAAATTGAAAATGAATGGGCCTAAAAACATATGACAATACGATCAAGTACTTCAACTGAGGCATCAACAGAGAATACAATGCAAGGTCCAAAGAAAATCATATGGTACCATTAGTTTGCCTCTAAAAATTTATTCCATTTATCTTCTCCTAGGGATATTTAATTATTATTCAATGCATGCCATAAAATAACTAACAGAATTGCATATAGCAGTTAGTATTCTAACGTAATGGAGACTGAAAACGAACCAAGGAATGGGTTCCAAATAATTACTGAATTAGTAGTTCTTGACTCTATCAAAAGTAGAATTATTAAGGCCACCTTATGTGTAGTTTAGTGAATACACAATCAGATAGAATGATTGTGGTGATTAGCAGACTACGCACAATAAATTTACCAACCAGACCTTGTCCCTTCTTATAAAGCTATGCATTCTACTCTTCTTTTTTTGGTGTAAAAACTCTTTCTAGACCTGATAACTATAATATATTTTCCGCCATAAAAGCAATATCTTTGTCGGAATTGGTTTAGTGAGTACTTATGAAGTCTTTCTTTTAGCATTTACTCTTTGTTGGAGAATAGAAGCCAAAATAATCTCTCTAAAGTACTTACTAAACCAATTCAGCAGTCTTATATAGGTTTCCACACCTCCACAACAGTATACTTTTTGACAACATATTTGATCATGTCCATCCTAACTAGACTTCTTTCCTCCATGTCCATCACATGAACTCCTTAGCGTGGTATACTGATAGTCGTAGCCTCCTTAAGTGTGCATCTTATATTAACCTTACACTAACAAAGTCACGATTGACTCCAGTTACTATCAAAGGGCATAGATTGAGGTCGATTTGTTCAGTATTACATATTAAATATTTCTTATAAAGAAAGGAAAAGGTGAATTGCATATACTGCGGAATGCATAAATTTCAACAACTATGCAAACCAAGGATGTGAAAGTAATAAATTTCCATAACCAGATGAATGAAATACTTTTGATAGCACAAGTAACAAGTACTTGGGCATGTACTAGTTAATCTAAATGTAGTCAGCTGCATTAATGTAATAATGTTATTATAAAATTTAAAGAGATTGAGAAAGAGTTGATAAGAGATGAAAAAATTCAACTGACCAGTCACGTCCTTGCGATGCCCACGAAATGACTCAAGCTCCTTCATGGATCTTATATCATAGAGCTGAAATCAACAAGCAAAGAACTAACTAACATGTAGCATACAAGTTCATGTGGGCTCGAAAACCAATGGCATCTTTCAGACGAATTTTGAGCTTATTTAAATATATCATGATAATAAAGTTTTTTTTCAGTTTACTGGTGTATTACACATTGGCTATCATGGTCCATGCAAGCTTATGGTGTTTGGTGTGTGTTTTCTTCAAACCATTCAAGTAAATATATATGTACAACTATAAAAGACTTTAATTTCAAAAATTATTTCCGCAAATTCGGCCGTTTTTTACCATTTCAAAAAAAATTCCACATTTCAGTCAAAATTCCAAAATTTCGGTTTTGTTCAAGACTAAAACCAGACACGAATCTCAAACCTTGCCTAAAAGGCTAGTTGGCAAGTAGGGAGCCCTACAATGTCAACTACGCAATTTAGCTCATGCAACAAATGAGCAACACTGCACACCTGCCCGACTGGGCCTGCTTCTGTATTTTGTATCCCGGAGATTATCGTGGATCCCGTTAACCTCTCCCGTGATTTAGGGGATCAGGCAGTGGCGGATCCCCCGCAATCACGGGCTGCTATTTCTGACATAGCATCGGTTTTACCTAGCCAGGTCCCCGTTTCCGAGCCAGAGCCAGATCGAGTAGAGGCCGGGGTGGAGTCAAAAGAGCGGCTAGAAGTTCTTGACTCTGCCCCTCCCCAGCAGCTCCAGACCTACCTCAGAAGGAACTCCAGACAGCAACAACCGGTGATGCAGAATCTTCGCAGTTTTTTGGCCTCTAGAGCGGAGGAAGACCTCGCTCTTTTCTTGAACCTTTTGGATGATGTCTCAGTGCTAGAGATCGCCTCGGCGTGTGGTTTCGCGTTTGGGAGTGATGGGAAGGCGGCGAGAGAGTTTTTAGCTGCCTCTCGAGACTTGGAGAAGGCTAGGAGTTTGGTCGAGGGCCTGTAATGTCTTAATGAAGTTTTTGTCGTGGAATATTAGGGGGTTGGGGTCAGTTGATAAGCGTAGGGCAGTAGCTCTTTTCTGTGTTTTGCATGGTCTGGATGTGGTGTGTCTGCAGGAGACGAAGACGTCCAATCCGAGTTCTTCTTTCTTGAGTAGCTTGACAGGTCGGAGCGGATTTACCTGGGAGGCTCTTGATGCGGTGGGCTCTTCAGGAGGTATCCTCATCGGGTGGAAAGCAGATAGCTTTGACCTGGTTAGTAAGCAAGTCGGCTCTTTCTCCTTGTCGGTGTCCCTATCGGTTAAATCTGGTAACGACACGTTGTTAGTGACCTCTGTATACGGGCCGAACGATATGAGTCTTCGCCATGCTTTTTGGCAAGAGCTTACAGACGCTAGAGGACTCAGACTAGATCCATGGATCCTTTGCGGTGATTTTAACGTCACCAGGTTTAGTCACGAGAGGTTGGGGGGTTTAGGCCATTTGGGAGCTATGGAAGATTTCTCGAACTTCATTAGGCGGTTGGACTTGAACGATCTACCCCTTCGAGGCAGACGCTTTACGTGGACTAATAAGAGGGATTCTCCCTCCATGGCCAGGCTTGACAGGTTCCTTACCTCGAATGAATGGGAGGCCCTATTCCCTAATTTTATCCATAAAAGCTTGCAAGCTCTAGTCTCTGACCACGTTCCCCTCTTACTAGACACGTGTTTTTCCTGGTCGAGACCATCCCGACGCTTCCGTTTCGAGCGGATGTGGAGAGAGGACCCTTCGTTCGACGCTCTTGTTAGGAGATGGTGGAATCAATTCCCAACAGACTTTAACTCTACCAGGAATTTAGTTCGCAAGCTCAGATGCCTCCGTCAGAAGATCAAAGGTTGGGAGAGGGCCTGCTTCGGGTCTGTCATTCGCCGCAAAGAACTCTTTCTGAAGAGGATAGAAGAGCTGGAAGTCAAGGCAGAGTCCTCCCCTCTCTCGGCAGACGAGTTATCTTCTCTTTCCTCCTCGAGAGAAGATCGTCTCGCTATTCTGAGAACTGAAGAAATTATGTGGAAGCAGCGGTCTCGAGACAGATGGATCAAGCTGGGTGACCTTAATACGTCTTATTTCCATAAGGTGGCGAATGGCAGAAGGAAGAACACTATTCAGTTCTTGAATGTAGGGGGTCAGAGACTTGAAGGGACGGAGGAGGTGCTTTCTGGTGTGACGAACCACTACAGGAACTACTTCCGAGATCTTCCGCAGTCCTCTGCTTCTCTCTCTTGGGATAGCTTGCCAATCAAGCGGATTTCTCCATCAGAAGATCTTGACAGAGATTTCTCTCAAGAGGAGATCAGGAAAGCAGTGTTCGACATGGCAGGGGACGGTGCGCCAGGTCCTGATGGCTTTCCTATGCACTTCTTTCAGACTTACTGGGATTGCATTTCCACTGATGTTACTAGATTCATCCTTGATTTCTTCTCGAGGGCTTCTACCTTGGAGAGCATCAACTACTCTCTCCTCGTTCTTATCCCGAAGAAGGCGGGGGTAGAGTCAGTGGGGGACTTTCGGCCCATTAGTCTATCCAACTGCGCTTATAAGATAGTTACCAAGATCCTAGCGAACTGCCTCTCTCCGCTCATGAATGAGTTGATTAGCAGAAGCCAATCGGCTTTCATCAAAGGCCGTCAGATTCTGGACAGTGTTGCGTCCGTCCAAGAGATCCTTTACCACATGAAGGAGCACAAGATCGACGGTCTGGTTCTCAAACTAGACTTCGAGAAGGCGTTTGATAGACTCCAATGGGAGTTTATTCTCTCCACCCTGCGGGCTAAGGGGTTCTCGTCTCAGTGGGTCCACTGGGTTTCCTGCTGCCTGTCTTCCTCCAAGCTTTCTTGCTCGGTTAATGGTGCATCGGGAGGACATTTTCGTATGAGAAAAGGGCTCAAGCAAGGTTGTCCACTTTCCCCTTTTCTCTTCATCTTGGCGGTGGATGCGTTTGACGCGATTTTGTGTAACGCGAGCTCGCTTAATCTCTTTCGAGGCATTCGAGGTAACTCCTGGTGCATTTCCAATCTCCATTTTGCTGACGACACGATACTCTTCTGTGAAGCGGCTTTAGAGCAGGTGGCGATTTTGAAAATTATCCTGTATGCGCTAGAGTTCACTTCAGGCCTCCGGATCAACTTCTCGAAGAGTTCGCTCTACTTCGTAGGGCAGTCCCAGACTCCCAGGAGATAGGACTTCTTGCCGCTTCCATGTTGAAATGTAGAGTGGGATCCTTTCCGATGAAATACCTGGGATTACCTGTGAGTAACAGGAATCTAGGTCGTAATGATTGGCTGAGATTAGTGGAGAAAGTGGAAGGCAGGTTGTCGAACTGGAAAGGAAAGCTACTCTCTCTGGGAGGACGTTTGACCTTAGTAAACTCGGTCCTTTCCGCCATCCCGGCCTACTACTTAGCCTTCTACTTTTTTCCAGCTTGGGTTATCAAGAGGATTGATGGGATTCGTAGCGCTTTCCTTTGGAGAGGTCCAAATAGGTCAGCAGGCTCCTACCATCTGGCTAATTGGGGGCTCACCTGTAAATCGAAGGAGCAGGGCGGCTTAGGGGTTATCAACCTGAAAGACTTTAACCAAGCGCTCCTCGGGAAGTGGTGGTGGAGGTTACAGAATGATCAGGGTGACCACTGGTCGGCTATTATCAGAGACAGATATTTCAAACGTTTTTCCCCTTTACAGGCGAGGAGCAGACAATCAGGCACTCGGTCCACATTCTGGAAGGGTATATGTAAGATTGGGGCCCCATTTCGGATCAGCACCAGGTTGATTCTCGGCAATGGTAAAAATATCAAATTTTGGCTGGACCACTGGGTAGATGATATTAGCTTGGCTTCTATGTTCCCCGAACTGTTTAGTCTGGCTTGGAATCCTCAGGCATCAGTTCGCTCCCAGACGACTGAGGCAGCTTCGGGTCATTTCTGGTCGATCAAGTTCAGACGGTCGATTCCAGTCTCTCTTCAGAGTCAACTAGCGGATCTTCATAGTATTGTGGAAGCCTTCACCCTCGGGGACGACAGGGACTCCTCCAGCTGGAAGTGGGATAATTCAGGAATCTTCTCGGTTAAGTCGTTCTACAAATTCCTTAATAATGGTGGCATCATCTGCCCCATAGCGAGCCATCTTTGGAGGTCGCCAGCTCCTTTGAAGACAAGGATTTTCATGTGGCTAGCAATCCGAGAGAGAATCTTGACGAGGGTCAACCTGAGGAGGAGAAATAATCCAAATGTGACAGATCTGTCCTGTCCTCTATGCCATGGTCATAGGGAGGATGTCAATCATTTATTCCTTAGATGCCCCTTCTCCAGGGAACTTTGGTCTAAGTTGAAACGGACGTTCAGTATCAAAGGGCATCCTGCCACCATCCGCTCCCTATAGACGCTCTGGAGGTCCCGTAGAGTGAAGATTAAGCTTCGTCCAGCCTGGGATCTGCTCACGATTGGTCTTTGCTGGAGTATTTGGAAAGAGCACAATGCTAGAGTGTTCTCGGGCAAGGAAGTCTCGGTCACGACCTTCTGGTTCAACTTTGTCTCGTTGATACATAGTTGGTCAACAGGTTTCCCTGTCAAACTCTCGGGTCAGATCCTGCCTTTCCTTTGTAACCTTTGAATTTTTGCTCTTCTAATAAAAGCTTGGGGTATGCTTAACCACGTCCTCTCCCCCTCAGAGAGGAATTTCTCAAAAAAAAAAAAAACAAATGAGCAACACTCAAAGGTTCCTACATACTACAAAATGTTGTGGACAAAGAGAAGGCAATATATTCTATAGGGAGATTTATCTCTGTGACACAAATTATAATCCAAATAGCACACATGAAACAACAATCCCAAGGTGTCATTTTATCATAATTGTTTTTTGGTTATTCTATAATTTCTATCTTTACAACATCTATTGGCAATGTTGTTTTATTTAGGCTCATTCCCTAGTTCCATGAGCTTAAACTACGAGAACAATAAGGTAGGTTCCCCACATGCCAATTGCCCTTTTAGGTTTCTCGATAAGCCCTTCTCTTGACAGGTTGCCATCAGCATGGTTATGCCACCAACTTAGACAAGCAAAAATTCTTGTCAATATCTTTGGAGCCTTCTTAATTATAGTTGTCCTTCATAATTGACATTTTGACCCCATTTTAATACAACTTGCTTGACGACAAGCTCTATAACATTTGGATTTTATTTTAGCTCTACAAAATATTAGTAAATAACTAAATTTCATATTTTAATAAATATAAAAATAAACTTACATGATACCTTGTACCTGCCTCCTTAAGAAGTTTCTGCACAAGATATCACTTAATAAATATGTTAAAAATGAATGGGTTTAACATCGTAACTTCTGCCAGATAGATGCCCATCGCAGTATAGTGATTAAGACACGTGAATTGGGAGCTCACAGCCTCCACTTAATATAATTTCTATTGTTTATGCTAAAATGGTATGTCAACATGTAGTATCCATTTGCCAGTTACATGGGGTTCCAACTTGTGAGTAATGGTTGTAACTTGTTTATGAAAAAGAGATTTTTATATTTGCTACATTGCTACTCATCAAGATTTTACATTTTATGAATAGAACCCCAGTTACATGGGGTTCTATTCAAATCCAGGTGGGATCAACTTATAAAGACGATTGGCAATAATATTCCAACAGTGGTCCACCTAGCATCAACCCTCTAAGCTCAAGGCTGCAAACCTGGCCAAGACAGCTTAGCAAGAGAGGGGCTTGCTAAGAAACCTACAAGGTCAATTGGCATATCGGAAGGCCTATTTTGTTAAAATAAGTTATAATTAAAATATCAATGATTAAAACATAAACTATCAATATAAAAATAAATTAACAGCAATAAAAAATATCCAAAAACCTTACAATAAACTGAATAACACACCATAATCAAATGCACTAACCACAAATTGTTCTTGTACCTTTTTTTTAGAACCCTAAATTAGACACAATAATAATAAAACTCTAACCTTGTCAAAAATCATTTATAAATCATTATCTCACCAAACTTATCGATCTTAAATCTTATATCTTTCGAGTCGGGGCTTTATACGCCTTTTCCTCTCCATCTATTCCTATGAGAGAGGTCTCTCTTGTTAATGGCAGCTTTTCCACATCTTTTCTAATAAATTCCATCAATGTATTTTTAGGTCTTTCCCTCTTTCTTGATGGCTAAGGTTATCAACTGTATCTTTTTTGCATAAGTTTTCGTCTTTCATGATTATTGTCTCGGTTTACTTCCAATCTAGTCAAATAATGGTGCATTGTTAGGGGTAAATTGTTTACTTCATTTATAGCTTTAGGCACCTTACTTATCTTTAGTACCTTTCTTTATATCATTTCTTTGAGCTCTGAAATCAAAGGGAATCTTGCTTAATGGTGAAATGTAAGAGTGTTAACGCCAAAGGAGATAATAATTGTATCCAAGTGAAGAAAATGGAATATAGGATTTAAACGTATATATAACTAAGGATCAAGCACATCATTTGATAGGACTTAATCATATATAATTGATTGGCAAAAAAAAACATATATAATTAACGATCAAGCACAACATTTGATGGATCAATTACGGCATTAGAAATTAAAAGCAGTTAGAGTGACAGGAAGTGTAATTGACAGGGGAGGTGATAAATACTAGGTTGAAACTTGGGTCGGGCAAACCCATGAATCGAACCAAACCGACCGAAATGGGTCAGGTTAGTTCGGGTAGTTTGCAAATCCAGATTGGTTTGGTTCTCAGTTTTTGGACCAGATTAAATCTAGGTCGGTTCCGAGTTAGGGCTAGGGTAAACCTGAATCAACCCTAGAGCCGGATCCATGTGTAATAAATTTATAGTATTTTCACATATTTATTTTTGAATGCCTACTTTTATATTTATAAAATTTCCATCATTAGATGCTTTGAAGTTGATGCTGGACTGTTTTTTGAAATGTGTATCTAGTATCTAGTAGTAGGTAACATACAGCATATTCACTACTTAGTGACTACTGCATATTCATTATTGAATGCATACTGCATATTCACTATTAAGTGCCTACTACACAATAGCATACTGCCTAGACTTGTCAACCTGAGACTCGACCCAATCCGACCTGACCTTAGTGCAGATTGGGTCGGGTCAGTTTTATGCCCAAGTCGGGTCAGGTTTGGAATTGGTAGTAGTAGTAGTACCGAACTTGATTTGTTCAGCTCCGGTTTGGTCCAAACCCAAACCAACCCGACCCGAGTTACACCCCCAAAAAATACTATTTTTCAATCTTAAATTCAAACCTGATACTTTATTTGCCTTTATCTTTCTGGATGTCTGTTTCATATATTGACTTCACTCTGCAACTTTAAAATAAAACACTTTACTAAAATGGAGATGCCAGACTTAATGCTTGAATTTCAAGTTCAATCTTTTAAAAGAAACGTATCAACCTTGTTAACTGACAACTTGCAGAAAGATTGCAGCTCCATTCACATTTCTCTCAATCAATAAGATAACTTTTTAAATGGATTGTATATTTGTATTATATCAACTAAACCTCCAGGAAAATCTATAAACAAACATAGGTTATACATGTTGCAAATGTTACCTCGTAATCATAGTTCCGACAGGCTTATGATAGTTAGGAACTTAGGATAAGAAGCAAGCAAGCATGTTTTTTTAGAACTATGATTCAGAAACTAAGGAATTAACATATAGAGAAAGGGTGGAGGTTCTTTAAATATTACCTTTGCTTGTATTGTAAAACAATAAAAAAGGTACGCATATGGATTTGCTTGATTAGAAGGTTAAAGTGTGTAATACTAGGAAAGAATCAACAATTTCAAAAGAAGATGGAAGTTTCCCACCTTAATGATCTGATCCTTGGAAGCAGTCAGCACCCAATTCCCATTTTGATTCCATTTGACACAAAGTACAGTGTTTTTGTGGCCATGGCTGCAAATAAAATCATCAATAACCCAAGAACATACAACTAACACCATGGGATAATGGAACTATACTCACAATGAACTAAGCTCTCTCCCTGTTTTTGCATCCCAAAGCTTTACAAGATTGTCTTTTCCACCTGTCATTATACATGCAAGCAAATAAATAAACATAGATGAACACAATCGGTAAGAAAAGCAAACCAAAGCAAGTAGAACAGAGGCACACATACCTGAAACAAGTAAAGACTTTGTCGGGTGCCAATCAACACTCTTGACATCCCAACCATGGCCTGTCTGAGTTCAAGGCATATATAAAATATCTTAGGTTACCTTATGCAGGATCCAATCAAATGATATATATATATATATATAGGCTACCTCATCCAGTGGTGTAAACTGTAAAGTATAAACAAAGCTCGAAGCATGCATGCTAATTTCACATATATAGAATATCTCTTGCAACTTTAAAATAGGAAAAACAAAATGAGACAACATTAAATTGTTCAAACAAACTAAATGCACCAGTATAATCTTACGGAAGAACTCACAGAAAGAAAGAAAATGTTTTAATCCTCGACATGCTTGAAGAATACATCGAGAAGTGTGAATACAACTTTGAGGAACTTTTCACATACCCTCACTTACAAAAAATTTCAAACACCTACCAAGAATAATAAAAATGTAAAAGCTTCAAGACAATTACATGGCAACACCATCAGGACATTGATAGGATCATAAATGTTGTATATGTAAAAGTAGTGTATAAGGTTTGCACTGGAGATGATTTCATGAAGTTTCAAGTGGGTGGACATTGTCCTAGGTATTGTCTGTGTGATAGAAAAACTATGATTCCTTCAATGATTCCCTTCCTAGAAAGTTCTATACATGACAATGGTAGCATAACTAAAGGCCAACTATGTTGCCTGAAATCTTCTACCTAGGTGAGGTATCAATGATGGGCACATTTTTCAATATCCTACAAACTAAATCATGTTGAATGTAAGATGTAACACTTTTTAGGTACCTGTCCAATAGATTACTAAAAGTCATATTTCTTGTTCTCTCTTCTCTTCTTCACAAGTGAAAGACGTGGAAACAAAAAGGTAAAAGTGTATTATGGTTAAGAAAAGGGCATTTCAAAGGAACCCAAGGACCAAAATAAAGATACCATTTACATCCTCGAGTAGAGGACTAGTCAAAGTGGCCAAGAACAAATCAAAGTGAAACTCAGACCACGAGGGAGATCGGAGGGACAAACGATCTCACATATTGCCAAACATAAAAGAGGTGAACCATAAACGAAAAGACAGGAATCAACAAAGGAAAGGTTCCGAAAATCAGTCAAGGAAACACCTAGGGTATAAGCAGTCCCTATACCTGATCGACAAAAAAGTGGATGAGCAATGGATTAAAGTCAATCGATTTGGGATTCTCGGTGTCAAAAAAGCAAACTATATAGACTTAGTATAGAATGCTCTCTAGAATTACAATTCCAAAGTATACATGAAGAAGTTTAATAATTAATATAATTCAAATAACTCTTATCGAGGCTACTATGTAGATGTCTATTTGAAAAGAAAAATATTTTCTGCACAGGAAAACGTGTGATGATAAATAATAACCCATCTGGGAAGCAACAAACATATCTGAAAGAATGTGGTAAAACATGGATCAGAAAAATTGCCCGTGCTATTTGACAGGTTAAGAGGTTCAGCCCGCCAATTTTAATGATCGAGGCACAACAGGTTCAAATCAAAGCATAGCAACAGAGATAAGCAATAAGCAGAGGGTGACCACATGAAGATTCGCAAGTGAGAAGGATAAAGAGAAACAAAGTAAATGATGAGAAGGAAGGGAACAGAAGAATCTGAACTCTAGGTACATGCACTGCATATTATTTGTAAAAGAAAGAAGAAACTGAATCACAAACTCTAAGCTACCAACCAAACCAGACCTTCGCCACATTGCCATTAAAATAAAGAAGGTAAAGGAATCCAAACATCCCACAGCAAAGAGAAATACCCAGCACTAGAGATGTGTATTTGCACTTCTGCATGGGAAGATTCCTTGCCTTGCAAGATCTATTTTTTTCTCATGCCCATGGAGGAGCAATCTAATTTAAACCAGCTGCTCCCTTTTTAGTTAATAGCACTAGCTGGAGGGAAAAAGATTCTTCGAGTATAAGTCATGCAAATTATTTTCAAACAGCTATATAAAACACTAACTAAATTTAAAGATTTGCTGACATTATTTTATCTCTATACAGCGAAACCATATATTCTCTCTACAAAATTGGCTCTCTAGAACATTTTGTACCTACCAAATTCTCTACAATATTTACTCGCTCTTATATATTGTAAAAAGAATAATATAGGAAGAAAATGTTCCACATGCCCATTGGGCCAAGATTCTTAAAAGTATGTCACGCAAATAATTTTCAAACAGCTATATGAAACACAAACTAATTTCAAAATACCAACTAAGTAGCTAACAACATTTTCTTGCTCTACCACATACAGTCTCTTCAACATTTTCTCACATAGCATTCTCTTTCTATGACATTTTCTTTCTTCATGATATTTTCCATCTCTACACCATATATCCTATTTACATTATTCTTTTGCTACATCTTTGTTGTTCGCCGTTCATAGTTCATTATTTGCCATCCACCGTCCACCATTCCCATTTGCAATCTGTCAGCCAATGTTTGGCATTCTCTATCTCCACAACATTCCGATGAGGACTTCAAGCCTCAGATCACATGTGATTACAGTAGTCGGACCAAGACACTCCAGTCGGTCTCCCTCTAGCTTGGATGATGAAAGGCCCAACTGCCGGGACCTAGTTATCTTTTATGCTATTTATTTATGCATTTTCGGAGTCCTTTTGATGCATGTGGGTCTTTAAAAGACTATTCTGCAGAAGTTTAAACGATAAAATCAGATTTACAGCATTTTAAATTAAATTTCAGCAATGGTGCATGTGGGGGTAATCATATGAAAACATCAAATTGCTTTTCTAATAGAGTAATGTTACCTGGGCAATCTCAAAAAACAATCTAAAAAACAAACCATACCCAAGAAGTGGTGGCGGGGCCCAAGGTCAGTGCTTGGAGTGAATTCCGATGCACTGATCCCTAGGCCCCACCACCACTTCTTGGATCTGGTTTGTTTTTTAGATTGTTTTTGAAATTGTCCGAGTAAAATTACTCTTTCTAATATATCAATAGGCATTCAGATGATGAAAATAACACAAATATGATTTATTTAATTTAATTTCAGCACATAAACAGAGATGTTATCACAAGTCCCCCGCATTTGTCGAATTGCCGAATTCGCCATCAGAATCATCGGATTCGCCTGATCTCGCCCCAGATTCACCGGATTTCACCGAAAATGCTGCTGGATTTCGCGAGAACCACCGCCAGAGTCGTCAGATTTCGTTATTGGATTCGCTTGGATTTCGACCTATGTCGTCATCCTCACCGCTCTCGTTGGTGCAGTTGCCTCCGCCACCACTGCCATCGCCGGAGCAGTCGTCTCGACATGCATCTTTTTTACTGATGTTCTCTCCAGCATCTGAGTTTTGGGATAGGTATGTATGTCGTTGTCGTTCCCGATGAAGAGCGAATCATCGTTGAGTGGCATAAGTGGTCAGTTCCGAGTAGAGTACATCGCATGTGATGAGACAAAATATTCTTTGGAATGGGATGAGGCTTAATTTAGATAGCGAGTAATGACATACGCCAAGACTACGTCCCACTTTTTTAGAAGAATATCGATGGAGATGTTGCTTGACGAGAGGCGTGTTGAGAACATATGTGTCATGTTATCAAGAGACAACTAATATATGAAGTGGCGAGGTGGAGGGAAAGGCGGAGACTACGACTGTGGAGGGAAAGACAGAGGCAATTATTAAATAATACGACGAGGTGGAGGTGATGACGTTTAGAAAAAAATTATAGATATATCATATATGATTAACAAAATAAAATCAAGTTTATTGGTATTCCATTTTGGTTATCATGGTCCATACAAGCTTACTATTGTTTGGTGTGTTTTCTAAAAACAATTCATGTAAATATGTGCAGCACAATTATAAAAAAATTAAATTTAAAAAGACTTAATAAAACATCTGAAACCCTCTTTTTAAAACCATTTCAAAAAAATTATATCATTTCAGTCGAAAATTTGAAATTTCGACTGGAATTTCAGTTTTGATCAAGATCTAGACCAGACACAAAACCAAAATTGAAAACCACATCTTTAGGTGATTGCACCTAGAGAGAGCGAGTTTACACGACATTGTGAGGATCTATTCAAGCAAATATCATATCTTAGCATCACGAGCCAAGATTGATTCTCCTACGGTCCTACCTGGGGGGGGGGGGGAATTGATGCAGTTTGATGGCATTCAGCCAGGATAAATTGACCGCTTTACCCCCTCTGGGAAAATTTACAATTTCGGCCCTGCATATTCTAATGTAATCATTATTTAGCTATGATCTTTATTTTGTAAGCTTTCCATTAGTTATCTCCAGGCTTTGATCGGGCAGTCTAATCTTTATTTTTTCATGTCCATGTGTGAGGGATTTCCCACCGAACTCGAACCCAACTTAAGCCATGCAAACCCAAGTTAGAATAAGCTAAATAATGGTTTGACTAATGGGTTTCACTTAAGCCCATTTAAAAAGCCTTATTGGGCTTCTCCAAGCCCACATGATATCATAAAAGCTCCGAGGGAGGGGGCGTTCCACCCACGGATGAAGGAATCCCATCGGTACTATGCATGGGTGCCACCACCACCCTAGATCCCTTTTTGTCTAGTATTTGGGGTTTCATCTCCCATGTTCTCTTTAACCATTTGCTCTTTCCAAGGTACCTCTTCCATGCTACTTTAACCCATCTTCTTCTTCCTCTTCATCTTCAATGAAAACCCTATCTATAGCCCACTTTCTTCATTGTTGGAATTAACTAATCAAGTAATCACATCAGATTTTCTGACTTTAAGTTCTGATTAGCAATTGGTCTACCCATTCTTTTCACTCAACTTTCATCTAGCCACTAGCCTTTTTCTTCTCGACCCATCCCCTCTCTTTTCCACCATTCATCTATGATTTTGGATTTATTTGGACTTGATCGCTGCGAGGACACACGAGGAGCCAACAGGGAGGATCAAATTCAGTATCTCCATACCATCATCTTCTCCATTGGGCTTATCTTCATTCACAAGCAATCCTAGCCACGAGCCAAACACTTAGATTAATTATTATTTGGGTTCTTTTCTACCAGATTTTGTCATATATTTGTGTTCGTGATTGAAAATTTCAACACCTTGTTTTTTGTTCAAAATGGCTTAAATTTTGCAACGCACAATATTCCTTAGTTCCGTTGGCTTAAAGTTATGATTGGTGAAATATTCCCAATTGACACAAATTGTTGAATCTTTGTCTTCAATGGAATATTACCTGTGCTAAATTGTAGGAAGGATTTGTTTTGAGGTAGTTCTTTTTCCATTGAGAATATCTAGAAAAATAACTTCGCATCATAAGTTCACTTCGATTCAGCATTTAAGAGATGTTCAAGGAGTAGATTGTTGAATTAGAATTGTTTATCCTAAAAATTCCATATGCTTTCGCATAGTAATCTTATCAATCCTACTTTGCATGGGTTTTTGTATCCCACATGTTGTGTTGAGAGTAGAGGCATAAAGAATTCCAGCACGAGTCACCTTTATCGGGCCGGTGGTTCCTCTCAGGGTGAATGTGCCATGGGAACTTGCGCAAAAGCTCGGGGTGGGGGGGGGGGGGGACCCTCCAATGCGAGCTAGACAGGCTCCTTTGGACAGCTCCCACCAACTGGAGTTAGGAGTCTGGCAACAAGCCATTCGGATGTGCAGAAAGAAGGCGGTCACTTTTTAGAGGATCCCATAGACAAAGCTAGATATTGTCGTTACTACATTCAAAACATGCCTATTTCATAGTAAAAAACCAATCAGAAACAATCTATGTTGGACAAATGGAATTTTCTAAATCCTGTCATGTATCATTTACAAATTCATCGAGCTACATACATGTGTCTATGTATTTTTGCTAGGTTCAGTTTCGGCTATCTCACTGATATAAACACATTATGCAATACTTTAACTACGTTGGCATATCAAGCAAAAGAACTAAACCTGAAAACCTATATAGAGCTGCATTTTGTCTTCACATAAAAACTTTGGTCATTGATAATCGAACCACAATTAATTCATTTGATAGTCTACTACCAAAAGTATTTAATGCAAAACATTAAAAAAAAGCAATCTAAATTACATACTGAACACGCATGGTTAAAGAAAGATGTACTTAAGCTTCTCAATATTCATTTGAAAAGTTTTTATGGAAAATGAAAAGCTACCAACAAATATTTGAATTTTACCTCACTAAAATGAAGCACACATGAATCAGAGCATTTTGCATGACTCCCTATACTGGAGCTTGGGTTATTACACAAACTAATTTTGAATCTAAGGTGTTTCATACCAGAAAAGTAATTTTCCAATCCAAATTTGTAAAATTTATTCATGGGCTTTCACTCAAATGCATTTGCAGTGTGTCAGTGTGCATTGCTACACCATAACACAATTGACAATTCATATTTCTCAGAAAATTAAATAATTTTAGATTTTTACCAAACATGAAGCCTTGTTATGTCAAATGCAGCATCACTCGTCTTGACACTATAACATCAAATATATTAATCTTCAAGTTTGCCAATGATGTATTGTCAAACGACTAGATCCGTAATAATATCTAGTTACATTTTTTTTCCATCTTCATATCGTGAACATAGATACAGATTTATTCTTACACTAAAGCAATATAGAAACAATATCCTGTAATTTTAAGTATAGTTAATTGTATAAATTTCTCCCCTTTTAAACTTTTTGTTATTTTATCATTGTTGCATTTAAGAAGATCAAACTGAGCCGAAAGTTAACAGTTTAAGTCTAAGAATCTTGACCAAATTGTCCACACAAGTCAAAATTTTAAAACTGGATATATTCCCATTTCGAATAGAGAAAAAAAGGGGGGGAAAACATGCTTAAGCAGTGATTGAATTAAAGTACAATCGAAAGGTGTCAAAATAGCTCCATAAAGTAAGATTCGCAACAATTACCAGTTAATGATCTTTCTTCTTGACATCTTGCAAAGTCCCAAACCTTAACAGTAGTGTCATCAGAGCATGAACAGAATTTCAAATCTGTTCTAGAGAAACTGTTGAAGAAATGTTAATTCAATTGAACTAAGACGGCATAGAGAAGCCCACGGTAGAAAAGTGGAGAATTTACCTCAAGTCACGAACCGATTCTTTATGAGCAGATTTATTTGCCTTTACATTATTCATATTATTTTGCCAATACCTAAGCAAAATTAGATGAAAGGCTCACATACATGTCAAGGACCAAACAATAAGTCACGTCAAGCAACAGTAATTTTGTATATCTAAAGTAGCATACTTGATTGAGCCCCCATCATCACCAGTGACCATCCAGTTCTCATTGTGACTCCATATCATGGATCTAATTGCATGATCATGAGCCTGGAGCATAATTGGATCTCGAAACAAGCTCAGTTTATTCCACTTTTGACAGATAGGCTAAAGGAAAGAAGATGAGCTGTCATTTGGTACCTGAAGAATCATCTCAAAGTGGAAAGACTGCCCATTCCAAAGAGTAAATTCACCACTTTGTGACCCAGTGATAAGACGCCGCCCCGCAGGTGCCCACTATTCCATTAGATAAAATACGATGTAAATATAACAAAAACTGTCAAGAAAAATGAAACATCAAAGAAACAGCTAGCATGTTATAAATATAGACCTTATCCACTGAATTTCAATATCCCAAAAAAAGATAATCAAAATAGACAGGCACATAATAAGTGCTATCTCACCCCATGATTGAAATGTAATTCATGATATGAAGACCAACTTATTTTCTGTGGTATTAATCATGTATACAAGAATGCTACCATTCATAATCAAAATGGACAGGAGGTTAAAGACTCTTTGTTGTGATGCAAGTTTTGTATAACCTTTCCTAACAACATTTATCAATGTTATTTTAGGTCTTTCCCTCCCTTTCTGACTCTCCTCCCCATAATCAGATACCCTCTCGCTAATGCAGTCACCTCTGCTCTTCTTTGTACAAGCTAATACCATATTACGTTCTACACTATTTTGTCCCCAAGCTCAGATGAAAAGGGCCGAGGTTTGATGTTTGGCCGAAAGCCAGTCATAAAAAACAACTCAAAGTATATTAGCATTCAAAACTAGAACTTATTTGATAATTAATCAACTTCATAGAAGACTGATCAATGGTAACGATAGCTCAAAGGGATAATAAACACTATAAACTGTAAAGAACGAAGTTTATGTTAAGACGCAATAGAATAAAAATCAGCTGAAAATTAGTATCACGCCAAGACGCTCTTTATCCATACTCACAAATGTCTCATACTGGAAATCCACAATCCAACTTAGAAACATTGTCCACATTCTAACTGATCCTACTTGAAAACATTGTCCAGCATATTAAATTACTGGTTTATCCATCTTGGTTCGCTAGTAATCCGTGAATCTAACTTGAAAACATTGCCTTTCTAATAGATTACCAGTTTATCCATCCTTAGCTCAACAGTCTAATCCATGATTGTTTACCATGTTTAAGAGGCACTTACAATCTAAGGCAAGGCACTGGTTAAATGTTTGATGATGAGAAACTTTTCATAAAGAAAAACTAGCATGCAGCTTGGGCGTTTTTTATCTAAATGTTTTAGTCTTGTACGCTTACCGAGGATCTCAAAATTTTCCAGATATAAGATCATTAACATTGGAATTTCCATATGGATGTCAGTGTCATTCATGATAATGAAGTTTGAGATTCTTAATCGATTCGAGAGAATTCCAATTAAAGGGCAACAAAGAAAGGTCATCAATTTTGTGGAAACGCTCTTAACGCGATCCACATATAAATACTAGAGTAATTCATCCATGGCTATTCGATAAAGCAACCGTAGTCACAATCAGGATTTGATGGGTAAAATTAAAAGAGCAAAAGCTTCGTAGAAAGGGTTATCATAAAAATATTCAATAGTACTGTACTCGTTCCAATGAGAAAAGCAAGAATGGCAGTGATATCGAAGCCTATGATGGTTATAGCCTACAAAATGATATGGTAAACAGCAAGTACATCTGCCCATCCATTAAATTATGCGGAAAAGGTCAGTAGAAAAGCAACTAAAGGACATCTAGATTCAAAACATTTAATAAAGAGACAGTAATTAAACATCTGTTGGTCACTCACTTATAACATGCTCCTTGAGGGAAAGGCAAGAGAAGTCTATGCAAATCAAGAGATAAAAGGTTGCAAAAAAAGAAAACTCTTGGTCAAGGTAAAGTTCATAAGCACACTGAGCTAGACAAAACTTTGAAACAGTAAACAGTATACCCTGCTAAATCCAATTTAACATAGTGTCAGAACAGAATTAAAAGATACAAACACTGAGGTTCTTCTCCTAACTAAAGGCAAAATATAAAGAATGCCCTACCCTAGTACCTAGAATATAATTGTTTTCACTCAAATATTAGCAATTCAATTTCTTGAAGAAAAAAAAGCGAGTACACAATTAATATAAGGTGGGCTATGTAGCATAGTTTCGATATGAAGGTCCCATAATGGACATGACTTTACAAAAAGGGTGTAAATCTGACGTCAACCTTTCATAAATCCAGTGTCACCGCAAAAACGCATCAACATACGTGCATACAAACAAGACACACATGCACGCACACAAACAAACAGAATACCTAAACGCTCCTACACTACCTTAGCCTCTACATATCCCAAGCAAAGTAATAACATGTACAATAAATGTGAAGGTTTTGTTGAGAGCCAAATAGAGAAATAGAAAAGCAAAACATAAAGAGAGAAAGAAGCAGAACACCAAAGAGCTCCTACGCTACCTTAGCAGTTAGCAACATATATATATATATATATATATATATATATATATATATATATATATATATATATATATATAGATACTCCTTCCATTGCTAAGGATTCAGGAATTCTTCAAAACTTAATAGTCATTCCTCCACTCAAAAATATGGTTGTAAATGGGTCGGGCTTGGGATTAGAAAACCAAATTTTTTAGTAGGCTTGACTCGAAAGTCTGACTCAAACAATGCAAATTGAGGGTCGATGGGCCCCAAGTATGTGGTCGCATATGCGATTGTGCGATCGCACATCCCTTTTGTGCATTATTTATTAAAAAATAAAGACAACTCAAAAAAATCTTGAAATTCAGAAGAAAATAATTTTAAAAAACAATCAAAAGACTTCAAAACTCAAAAAATGCAAAATACCTCTTAATTGGATGGGATATAGGTTATAATCCCGACCAGTATATTAGTAAAATATACTATGCGATAGCACAACCGCACTCAAAAATCCCAAAGCAGAGTTTCTAATACAATACATTATACACAACATAACTCATTATTACCTCCTAATTAATATTCTTGTATGTCAAGGTTCATAATCAATCAAGTATGTTTGTACTATACACAAAAACAATAAGGAGACTCCTTCCAGTGCCCGAGGATTAAGCAATTCTTCAAACCTTAATTGTTTTTCCTTGACTCAAAATTCCCAAAAGTGGGTTACTAACACTCCCGGACTCTTCATAAAGAAAACGGACAACCTCCATATAAAAATGGTATTTGTCGTTCCTAATTGATCTAAAAACCTCCCTTGGGGATATATATATATATATATATATATATATATATATATATATATATATATATATATATATATATATATAGGGAGGGATACTCTTACTAATGAAATCTTACTAATGAAGTTACAAATCGTCTTTTACCTAACCTAAAGGTTTCAGAATTTGATGAAACTTGGTGAGGATGCTCTCTATGGCAAGTTGATCATCCTCACCAAAAATCATCAAATTTTATAATATCTAGGGGCATCAAATATGTTATTCAAATTAACGGTTAAAATGAACGGTCGATAAAGCGTCTAACATTTGATGCCCCTAAAGGTTATAGAATTTGTTGATTTTTGGTGAGGATGATCAACTTGCCATAAAGAGCATCCCCACCAAGTTTCATCAAATTATGAAACCTCTAGATTAGGTAAAAGGCGATTTGCAACTTCCATTAGTAAGATTTCATTAGTAAGAGTATCCCTGCCATATATATATATATATATATATATATATATATATATATATATATATATATATATATATATATATATATATATATATATATATATATATATATATATATATATATATATATATGAGGGTTGGGTTCCTATGACAGCGTTGTAGGGAGTACCCCTATGACATACGATGAATTAGTAATGCTAGAATATTTAGAATGTGATGAATTTTTATGAGGGTGATCATCTTACCTTAGATAGAATGTCCACAAAAGATCAACGTATTCTAAAACTTGTTGGGACATCAAATGCTAGAAGCTTTATCGGTCAATCCATTTTAACTGTTAAATTGAAAACCATATTTAATGCCTCTAGAAGTTTTAGAATGTGCCGATTTTTTGTGTGTCCTATCTAAGATAGGGTGATCATCCTCATAAAAATTCAGAACATTCTAAATATTCTTGGGTTACTAATTCACCATATGTCATAGGTACTCCCTATGACATGTCATAGGAACTATATATATATATATATATATATATATATATATATATATATAGAGAGAGAGAGAGAGAGAGATAGAGGAAACAGGAAATAAGCTGCCATCCTATTTTGGCGAAATGGCCAGCTACCCATTTGAAGCTCTTAGGAGTTTTAGAATGTGCTGATTTTTTGTGAGCATATGCACCTTATCTTAGATAGAACACCCACAAAAAATCAGCACATTCTAAAACTCCTAGGGGCATCAAATGTTAGAAATTTTATCAAACGTCCGTTGTAACCGTTAATCTGAAATATAACATTCGATGCCCCTAAAAGTTTTAGAATATGCTGATTTTTTGTGGGTGTGCTATCTAAGGTAATGTGCATATGCTCACAAAAAATCAACACATTCTAAGACTCCCAGGGGTGTCAAATGGGCGGCTGCCCATTTTGTCGAAATAGGCCACCAGCCTATATCTCGTGTGTGTGTGTGTGTGTGTGTGTGTGTGTGTGTGTGTGTATATATATATAAATATAAAGAGAGAAAGAGAGAGAATAGGGAACACGGTCCTCCCGACTAGCCAACACACTAGTCCTCCCATCAATTTGGGTACTACATGACACTTTTTAACCATATTTTTTTTTATGGATGGTCAATCCACTCTACTTAAATCAAGATTGTAAAAAAAAATTCTAAAAAAAAAACTTAAAACAACCCGATCAACGGTCGACAAATTTAACGGTAAACTGTATCGGGCAAATAGCCCTTGCTATGGTTAATTTAAAAATGCCACTTGGCATATTTGTTTTCCAAAAAAAATTTCATGATCATTATTAGGAGGGGTGTACCCACAACCAACCCCTAACCCGGGTTAAAAAGTGCCATATGGCACCCAAATTGAAGGGAGGACTAGCGTGTTGGCTAGTCGGGAGGACCGTGTTCCCTATTCCCATATATATATATATATATATATATATATATATATATATATATATATATATATATATATATATATATATATATATATATATATATATATATATATATATATATATATATATATATATATATATATATATAGGGGCATGCTATAATGCGGCATGCGGTAAGTGCGGCACCACACTGCAGCCGTCTGATGCACTCGCTGTGTGCATCGCATGCACGCAACAGTGCATCAAACGGTTGTAGTGCAGTGCCGCACTTACTGCATACCGCATTATAGCATGCCCCTATATATATATATATATATATATATATATATATATATGGGGAGGGATACTCTTACAAGTGAAGTCTTACAAGCATTGTTTACTAATGATCCCAGCCATCAGATCGGATCTGATGGATGGCTGGGATCAATTCCCTATCCATCACTATCTCTCTCTCTCCCAAGTAAAACCCAGCCCGACCCAGCCCGACCCCCCTCCCCCTCAGGCTCCGGCGGCCCCTTCCGACTCCGCCCTTCCCCTCCGGCGCCGACCCCGACCCCGATCTCCGGCGCCGACCCCGACCCCGATCCCCTCCGTCCCGTCCAGCTCCAGCCCCGACCCCGATCCCCTCCGGCGCCGCCGATCCCCTCCGTCCCGTCCAGCTCCAGCCCCGACCCCGATCCCCTCCGGCACCGACCCCGATCCCCTCCGACGTCGACCCCAACCCCCCTGCCGGCTCCCTCCTGTCCGTCGAGCTCCGTCCCCGACCCCGTCGAGCTCCGGCGAGTGCGATTCAACGTTGGAAGGGGCTGCGATCGGGCTGCCGGAGGGGGGGTCGGGGGGCTGCCGGAGCCTGAGCCGGAGGGGAAGGGGTCGGGGTCGGTGGGGATGGGGGTCGGGGGTGCTGCATTTGAGAGAGAGAGAGAGGGGGAGAGAGGGGGGGAGGGTTAATCGGATCCGTCCGTTTCGGAACGGACAGCCTGGATCATTAGTAACCTCCACTTGTAAGACTTCACTTGTAAGAGTATCCCTCCCCTATATATATATATATATATATATATATATATATATATATATATATATATATATATATATATATATATATATATAGAGAGAGAGAGAGAGAGAGAGAGAGATGATAAAATGCGGCGTGCGGTGTCGCACTGCAGCCGTCTGATGCACCGCTGCGTGCATCGCACGCACCGTAGCGGTGCCTCAGACGGCAGCGGTGCGACGTCGCACGCACCGCACGCCGCATCCTAACACGCCTATATATATATATATATATATATATATATATATATATATATATATATATATATATATATATATATATATATATATATATATATATATATATATATATATATATATATATATATAGGAGCATGCTATAATGCGGCATGCGGTATGTGCGGCACTACACCGTAGCCGTCTGATGCACGTGTTGCGTGCATGAGATGCACGCAGCGGTGCATCAGACGACTACTATGCGGTGCCGCACTTGCCGCATGCCGCATTATAGCATGCCCCTATGTATATATATATATATATATATATATATATATATATATAGGGGAATGCTTAGGTGCGGTCCACAGCCGTCCGATTCACTGGCCACACGCATCCGATGAACGGAGTGGTGCATCGGACGGTTGCGGACCGCGAACCGCACCTAAGCATTCCCCTATATATGTATATATGAGGGAAGGGACCCTGCACCCGATTGTAGCAAAGAATGCTACACCCCAATGGTGTTTGATCACCTTCGAAGTTTTAGAATTTGATAATTTTTTGTGGATGTGTTCTCTGGGTAAGGGGATCATTCTCACCAAAAACCAACAAATTCTAAAACTTCTAGGGTCATCACATGTGCTAAGCATAATTAACCGTTACAATGGACGGTCGATAAAGCTTCGAACATTTGATGACCCTAGAAGTTTTAAAATTTACTGATTTTTGGTGAGGATGATCACTTTACCCTAGAGAACACATCCACCAAAATTCACCAAATTCTAAAACTTCTAGGGTGATCAAACACCATTGGGGTGTAGCATTCTTTGCTACAGGCGGGTCTAAGCTCTCTTTTCCACACACACACACGCGCACACACACACACAGAGAGATAGTCTATGGTGCGACGGATTAACGTGCGGCTAAGTTAATCGGCCGCACGTGGAGGTTTTTTTTTATTTTTTTATTTTTTTAAGGGTGATCATCTACCCTTTGATAAGCCACATGTCAAAAATCAACTCATTCTAAGACCTCTAGGTGCATCAAATGTGCTCGACTTTATTGACCATTCATTTTAACAGTCAATAAAGCTGAGCACATTTGATGCACCTAGAGGTCTTAGAGTGAGTTGATTTTTGACATGTGGCATATCAAAGGGTAGGTGATCACCCTCAAAAAAAAAAACTCCATGTGCCCACCATAGACTTGGCTGCACGTTAATCGGTAACACCATAGACTGACTATATATATACAAACACACACACACACACACACACACACACTAATGTGTTTAAGCAAGAGAAAATCTGTCCAATAATACAGTAATATAAAAAAAAATAGTGGAACGGCAGCAAATCATAAAAAACACAACTGGCAAATTTGGATTAAGTTGCGTACGAACAAGAAATCAAAATGCAAGAAAAATAGATAGAATTTACCAAACTTACCAAGACCCGGTTTATAGAACATTTATTTTTGTTTGTAGAGGCATGAACAAATTTTGTGGCAAAGCTTGTTGATGGATTATCAGCATATGCAACTGATGGTAGCATCTGCAACCATAACAACCATCAGGAAAGTTGTTAATCTAAAGCATCACATTACATCTAGAACCATCAACCAATCAACTCAACCCAAAAAATTCAACACAGGAGGTTGCATTCTCTTCGTTAATCATATAGCCAATTCTTATGGACATCAAGCCACTAACAAGCACTCTGCAAGAGAATCAAATTAACTAACATCTAGGACAGCAGCTGGAGTTGGTTGCAACACAGCTCTGTCCCTCGCATCCCGCTGCCACATACGAACCTGCAAGTAGTAAAGTGGCTCATTAAATGTATTTCTTTTTTTAACATTAAAAGACCAGAAACAAATAATAGTACATTATGCATGCTAACAGCCTACAGAAAACAAAAGATAAACAAAAATCAAGTCAACACACTATGCATGCTAACAGCCTACAGAAAGTAAAAGATAAACAAAACTCAAGTCAACACATTTTGCATGCTAACAGCCTACAGAAAGTAAAGATAAACAAAAAATCAAGTGAACAGTTACTCTATGGTTAGAAATTCTTTAAGAATAAACAAGAAAATAGACATGTAAAACCGATAATGTTTGCATACAAACATTTGGGAAACCATAAAGAGCATCACATTATTGTTGCATAATACAAGTACTAGTTTGGAATTGAGCAAGTTATTATAATATTTTGATAACTCATCAAAGAATCCTAGTTTGAGCAGGAAAGTTTTTGAAAAGAGTCCCTGTTTAGTAGTATATTGGTTTATGGACGTTTCAAGTCAACTAGGATTGGAGTTTGGGTTTGTTTTAGAGTCTTTATATAAACATGTAAGGGAAGTTGCAAATTATCATCCAACGATGAATAAAGTATCGGTGTGATGTTTTTTTCAAGTATTTTTTTTCACCGAATTTTCTTTTTTAGCCAAAAACTGTAAAGTCTGATTTTGTATAGGAACTGAAAAATTGCATTTTGATTCCATTGTATTTTGATTGTTCTGATATTTTTATTAAATCCAAATGGGGGGTATTTGCTTATTTACATAAAATAACTTAAAGTAAATGGAGCCATTTACTTAAATATTTTTTATGTAAATATGTTTGTCAAGTTATCATGCTGAAATACACATTATCCTAAACCCAGTCCTGCTTTTACTGAGTGCTTAGTACCAAAACTAGAGGGTTTCGGGACCGGTTCCGACCGAAACCGAACCGAAACAGCTGAAACGGATCGGTTTCAGCCTAAACTCCAAACCTTGCCTTAAACTGATCTCTTGTCAAGGACCTCTCACTAAGGCCCCCAAAATATTTCTATGCAAATTTATTTTCAAATTATAGAATTTTGAAAGAAATAATATTGAACTAAAACCTTCTCTTTCTCTCAAATTAGGTATCTCAAGTGACAAGTTGCTATATTTGTGGTTTCTAGACAATATTATCTACGGATCTTTTACCCTTCAACCAAGAATCTTAAACATGTTTAATATTACTAAGTAATGGTTGTTATTTAGACGTTCTGGTTTATAGGGTATGTCAGTTAGTTTTAAAAGTCTTAAGATTTATAGGTTGGGGTAGGTACATTTATGAAAGTTAGATTCACTTCTTGTTATTACTCAATGCTTAAAGGGCCAAAATAACTGTCTTGGGTCGAATCATATATCTATGGCCCTTCTGGCTCGATCGGGCAAGCTTAATTCAGGTAGGTTTAGATCCAATCATATCGGTAATTTTTTTACTTTTATTTTCTTTTTGGCCAACCCGCACATTACGGTTCTCTCGCTAGTATACAAAGTTAATATGTGGCAGTTAAGCATAATAAAATGAGGTTTTGTGACTTTCCCTACAAAACTAGTAAAATATGATAGGTTGGCATTACCGAAGAATACTCTGTCCTTCTCTATCGAGATCTCTCACACTCCCCTCCTCCCTTACCCTTTAATTATGGGCATCTTTCTCTATTGTGTCCCCCTATCAATGGCATGTTCGATTAAACATGAAGCAGGAAAGGGTATCTAACACCAAGGATCAAAAAATCAAAATGTTTTGTGAAATTTCATGAATATTTTGTTTTTCTAAAACCCGATATGAAATATCATATACAATCACCAACTGTTGGATAACAGCGGGATATTTCACGACATATCACGAAATAACACAAAATTTCTCAAAATATTTTGGAATATTACAAAATATTTTAAAATATTCTCGAAATCGGTCCCGAAACCCTCCAGTTTTCGAATTTCGGAACTCAGCACTTAAAAAAAAACAAGACTGGTTTAGGATAAGGTGTATTTCAGGTTGACAGCATGACAACCATATTTACATAAAAAAATATTTTTGCAAATGTAAGCTATTTTATGTAAATAAGCAAATACCCTCCATTTGGATTTTATAAAAATATCAAAAAATTCAAAATACAAAGGAATCAAAATGTAATTTTTCAGATCCTATACAAAATCAGACTCAACATTTTTTGCTAAAAACGTAACTTCGGTGGAACAAAAACATTTTAGACCGAAAAATATCTCAGAAAATCTTGTAAGTATAAAATCAACTTAAAAACCCAAATACCGGTAAATATTTTGAATCTATAAAAAATTTCATTCACAATAACTCTTTTTTCCTTCAGACATAGCGAAAATTCAGAATCACGATTTTGAATTTTGAAAACTAGACCAATATGAAGTGGAAAGTTCGAACCTTGGCAGTTCAACAACTTTATATGATCGTTTTTTTTTGATAAAATAATATTTTCATCTTTTCAATGCTTAGACTATTATGCAGCTGCACAACATACATAGAGATACAAGCTATGTAGAGTTCCACACCCCAAGAGTATAGAAATGTAATTTAATTGTTCCAAATTGTTTATCTATGCTAGATTTATGACTATTCAGAGTTTCACTGAAAATTTTCATTAAAAATTTAATATTTCCACCATTTTCATAAAACTGCAATATTTCCACACTGTCAAAATATTTCCGCATCCAGAGTGTCTAAATATTGGTCGAAATGTAAGTCTCTCAAAGCTTGTTCCCAAGTATGTGTATCATGTGGAGTCACCTTTATCATATGAAGCTACTATAACTTTTAAAAAGGTTCTACCAATATTCAAGGATATCAATTCTGTTACTAAAAAATAGTATTTAAAAAATGTTATGTGCCCACTTTCTATCCAAGGATTTGCATAAATACTTGGTGAATCAGACTCTTGTTCTTAATCTCTTCCAGCTAATTATGTGGCATCATAAACACATCGCCGGAAATACCCCTAGCTAACTAGGCAACAAGCCTTATCCCATCGCATGGGGTCAATTATGTTGCACGCTCTAAAGCAAGAATATTTCATGGAAGGGTTGATCATGATCCATATCGTTTACAAACGACTATCAACCTGAAGTCAACCCACCCAGAAATTGTTCCTAGGATCTAATGTATCTCAGTTAGCAGGTGATGGTGGTATCTATTTAGCAGACAATGAATAAAAGGTACAAATACTAAGGGCAAAGTAAGAGGTACAAAGGAATAGGATCATGAAAGTACTCAAACCAAACAAGTCAAGCCTCAGTGGAAAAGAGAGATTGCTAGCTCATTGGTCCCCCTTCCAAAATGAGCAAAAGAATCCGTACATAATATTCAGCATATGGTGAAGATTACAAGCTCATCTTTATAGAACTGATCCGCCATAGCAGTTAAATGTGTCCGGGCATGGGATAATCCGAAAGCATAAGCTACTGCCTTCTTTGGGGAGAATGTACCAAGGGACTGGAACAAACAAGGATTGAACATGTTTTGCTATAGCAAAGCCCCTTAAAAGGCCTCAGCTGACAGTAGCACCAATCAACCTTTTTTTTTTTCGGAAAAGTCCCCCACCATGGTTCAGTGACAGTACTTCTGAACCATAGATACAAACCTTCACTAAAATCATTAAGCAGTCAGGCTACAATCGTTGATGAATGTCGTTTTGATAACAAGGGTAAAAGGATCCAAATTTCCTTGAAAGGCAATAGATGCCATATGGCAAAAGCATATAGGCATATGAAGCAATGTATTATACCAAAAGCATTAAACTTTATGCTTCAAATCAACAAGTGTAGAACATTATAGAACTAACAAAGTAAGAGTAAACAAACTAAAGTAGGATTCATATTTAAAAATAAAATCATCAAACAATCACCTGCAGATATCGAACGACAGTGCTAGTATAGTCAACAGCTCGTCGTTGGACAAGCTTTCGCATTCTTTTAGCAGCAAAACTTTCTGCGTGAGCTGCAATTAGAATGTAAATTAAATAACTACAACAATACTAAAATGCAACCCTCATCATTTAGTAGTAATTTAACACTTAGAAGAAAAAGACAAATAAAAACACAAGGCTGACAGCATCTTTAACATATATACCAGGAAAGAGGTTCCAAGGACAGATCAAGAAATTATATTGTTTTAGAACTGATGATAATGTTGGTATAAAAACATTACTAAAAATATCATCATCATCCAAGCCTTAGCCGATCAAGATGGGGTCCACAGTCCACTATGGAGGAAATTCTAAAGATGGACAAAATTTCAGAGCGGCCGTTAACCTGACGTAAGGTTCATGTTGAAAACCTAACCAAGGCAACTTGGCACAAGAGGGGCATGCCAAGAGACCTCACACGCAACTAGAGAGCAACCATCCAAGGTTTCCCTAAACTAGAAAGGCAAGATTTAGTATAGGGAATGCATTCCTCGATGGCACCAATTGTAACCGAAGAGCAGAAGTAAAAGAACAGTCCCATCATTACCTGAAATACAGCTAAATTGAATTATGAAATTTTGAGCACATAAAAATTGAGAATTGTTCTAAAAGTGGCACTGAAGTTGTCCCAGGCTGACTTTACTTACAAGCAAGTTCATTTAAGTTTGTGTTAATTGTAGATGCATTAGATAGCAACAAGTTAGAAATACAAGTAAGAATTTCAAAGAACATTTTATACATGGTTATATCTATTGGATTTGAATAACCTAAAATCAATTTCATTTGATGATTAACAAATAATTTCCATGTGATCATGTATAATCATTATAGTCTGTCCCATCTCGTATGGCCTAGAGCAAGTAACCAATCTACACGGATAAGATGGTTAAAATAACCAAGTAAATTAATCAATATGAGTTTCATCGCAGGACTGATTGGTGTATTCCTGAAGCTCAAAAGACACATCTATGACTCATGTTAGGCATCACAAATAAAATTATGAATAATGTCTGTGAAACCAAAGAGACTTTCTTCAAGGATCAATTAGGGCAATACAAAAGCCTGAGTGACACTGTATGGTTTGTCGAGTCCACTTCATGGAAACAATACTGGTTGAAGCACTTGTAACTCCAAATCCACAAAAGTAATGGTAGTCCTTTGACGTGGGGGCACAATTTTCTTACTGATGTAATGTTCCAGACATTTCGGAACAAACCACAGTACAAGTGGAGCGTATTGAATAATTAAGAAACCAGAATAGGTAATGGAGCAAAAAATAAAATTCATGTGCACTCTATACTATAATACATGGTGGGAAGAGAGAGAGAGAGAGAGAGAGAGAGAGAGAGAAGGCCCTACGTGGCACCTTCTTCAAATTAACTGCCTATGAAGCAGACCCGTCCACCCCACCCTTTTTCCTCTGAAGCCTGCAGACAGCACGCCACCTCCCACCATTATCGTCCCCTACCATCGTCAAACGGTGGTGGTGGTAGCGGCAACGGCCCGAGCAAGGCCCTAGGTTCATACTATTATTTTTATAATATATAAAAAAAAGTTAAAAGATTTTGCAATGATTTTTTTAGTTGTCTAATCAGGGGGGGTCTAGGCTGCCATGGCACCTTTATGTTATCGGTTGAATTGTATCATGTAGTTACCCAAGAAGAGATCCAGAAAGGTTGGGATCTAGGGAAATGCAGTACCCAATGGTACCTCCTTGGTTGTCGTTGGTTGGTTCGAAGGTTCCTCCAAGAATATTGATTATGAGCATGGGGGTCCATCTAGGGCTGCTAGTGAAGTTACTAAGGGCCCTTCTAGACCTCTCAGGATCCCGATGCGGTTGATTTTCATCCTTTTTGCACGCCCTAGTCAACTTCAGATCTTATGATCCAATGCCACACCTCTATAAGTTTTTGATAAGTTTCTCTTAAGATCTACAAAATTAGATGATAAGCATATTATGCATCAAGTTTGATGGGATTCAACATGTTTACTATGTAATGAACATGAAATTAATTGGGATTCCATGTAATTATGGGTTTATCGTGTTTCAAAGTGTTTGTTGCCTTGTCGTGATTGTTTAATTCACGAACTGTTAGAAAGTGTCAAACAGTTCACAAAACGTGTTGATTCATAGACTTGTCTATAAAGCCTCATTTGAGTGTCCTATAGAATAAATAATTTATTTTTCTATTATTTTTGTCATAATTGTGTATCTATACATTATAGATAAACATAAAAATCCCCACCAAAACCCTTCATTTTACCTATTTTCACCTCTTCCCCATCTTTTCCACAGTTTGTAGCAATAATGGTGATAAATAAGCGATAAATTCCCGATTTTCCCCCAGGATACTTGGCGATAACGACAGTTAAAACACTTCTGACACCAGCCAATAGGGAGATGTACTTCGTGAATATGTTGGTCGTCCTAATGAAGGTACCCCCACATGTGAATGTGATAGCATTAACCGTCATTAATGTTGATAGTAAATCAAGCTGGAGTGCATCTGTGGGACTCCTACATGGTATTAATTAATTGGAAATTAACCAGGGTGCTTTTGTGGAACTTCTCCATGACACCAACTGACTAGAAGAAGTCCGCCTTCTAATGGCATTACCAGGATGGGCGCCTATCTTGCGTCAGAAGTATAAGAGCCAAGGTGGCCGGTCCCCCCTTCCCCCGATATAAACAGAGGGGCTAGACACCCTTCTCCCTACAGCAATCTCGGAGAAAGCAAGAAGGGGGTTCACTCCAGCAAAGACAAGTCCCACCACTTCTTGATGTGGAAAATCGATCATGGCAATTTGGATCATACTAGTTTCGACCAAGATCAAGATCATGCTAATTTCTACTATGTTATGAATAGATTATGCAACTAATTAAAGCACATGCATACAACCTACGGATTAATAGATATTACCTCTTAGGTCTTATAAACATCTAAGGTGAAGATCCATGTGCAAGGTGAAGATCGTTGATGAAGAACGAATCCCGAATTGTGATCTCGCTACCGTCTCGATTCAACTCCTATTCCACGCACAATGGCCGCAAGGTTGGACTTGTGTGAGTCCTCTCCTTCAACTAAATTCTTTCGTAGATGCTCAACAAGGATGACGAACTCGAAAGTGTGGAGGAAGAAGACGGAACCGGGCTCCTTTCTTGCACTTCTTTCTTCTCTCTCTCTCTTTTTCTCCCTCTTTCCTTGGTGGGGTCGGTCCTTGCACCGTTTGGTCAGGGTTTGATGTGGTCGGCCACATGGTATAAATGCCCATGTGGTGGTCGGCCATATCTCGAGTCCAAGAGGATCACAATTCCTCTTATAGATTCATCCCTTTCCAAGTTGAGATATATGATATATCTCAACTTCTTGAAGTTGGGCTTTTCCAATTTGAGATTCCTTGGAGCATTAGGAGACCATGTGGTCGCCCCCTACATGTTCTATTGGACTATGTAGGGCGGCCACTAGGTGCAACCCTAATGCTTATAGGTCTCTATGAGAGTCATATTTATGTCTAACCGGGTCAACTCCAAGTCAACCCTAGACAATGTGTCATGGCTACTCCTAGTCCAACTAGAAAACCATTAAAAATATATAATTAATTAATTAATTATCCGTCAATATCCTCTATATACAATTACGATAATGCCCTTACTCATAGGAGTCGTCTCCTTAGTCCAACAGGATTACGACTAGAAAGGGATATGAAGTACTACTCCTACTAGGATACTTATGACTCCTGTATTTTAGGAAACTCATCTTAGCCGATTAAATGGACACCAATGGTTAACCCTAACTTGAAGGAAAAACAGCCTAGTCTACTAGCCACTAGGTGACTCCAGACGCTTGTGACATTTTCAGAAGAAGAAAAAGGTCAACTTATCAAAATTAACACTTATGACAACTCCTAAAAAATAGAAATATCAACTTAATCAACTCAATAATAGCCTAGTGAATCCTAGTGCAACTAGTATTCACCTATGATTGATTTCCACACACAAGGTTTGAAATCTCAACCGATACCGGTACGTACCGGTTTTGCTCGGTTCGAGACTACATCCGATCCCGATACCTAGTCCGTACCGGTACGTACCGATCCATATCGACCGGTTCAGGCCAGTACAGACCAATATCGTTTAAGTTTTTTTTTTTTTTTTTTTTTCCTCAACCAGTATCAGTCCGTATCGACCGACACTGGTACGTACCAGGCAGTACATACCAGTTCAGGGCCAACCGATACCATGATTTTAAACCTTGTCCATACATCATCACAAGTACACATCCTCTTTCTACAAACCAGTGGTCCACTCGAACTGAGAAATCCTAGTCCAACTAGGTTTTCTCCGAAAGAGGATCTATAGAAGGAGCCGCGTAGGAAATCTAAGCTATGAAACTCCTAATCTATATGCCCCGAGTGTCCTAGTCATTCCAGTGTTACCCTCTATCAATGAACCCTAATGACATTAGGTTAGCTTTGCTTGGCCGTTGAAGGTGGCTAGGAGTTGAAATCTTCAGGATCTTGATAACCTTGGCTTCTACTGGCACCATGGTCGTAGTCATTTTTATTTGAACCATTCCAATCCGGTGTCCATGAGACTAATTAGGATCAGTACCAATTGTCCCTCCTAAACTAGTTCACCCACTTGAGTCCTGACTTCTCAGTGCTTTGTGATCACCATCTTAGTATGAATATGGTTGGTCAGATTTAGTGATCAACCTTTCATGGCAGTCACTTAATCAGACACCTAGTAACCCTCCGGAAATATAGATTTCCTACAGACTACTTGTGTTCCCTAGAGTCCAATGTAAACCACCCGAAAAGGCTTAGGCGGTTGCCTAGGCGTGGCCTAGGCGACGTCTTAACAACACTGGACTACACTGATTGGCAGGTCAAAGTGAAAAACATCTAACTAGGGGTTCACAACACACTATAGCAGATTGTGGTTCTAATAAACTAGCATAGAGATCCTATGATCTTGGTCGACAATGATTAAGACTGGTTTCTTCTCTTGATTCCATTCGATGCATTCCAATTACGACAACACAACCTAACTTAGTATCTCATACCGATGGTCAATGTGTTAGTCTCATAAGCTAGGTGTCCAATCTAGTAACCTACTGCGAACCTACACGAGTATGTACAATGATTCATATCTCCTGTATGAAGATCCCATCCACATACCCGAGTCACATCAACCACACTAATGTAGATTAGTGAATTTATGCATCTTATGCACATGGGTTTGATTATTAGTAATGTAAGCCTAATCAAGTATCGGACAGGCTAGGATTGGCATGTAGAACGCACTAATCCCAACAGTTTTGGACCGAGTCTTGGATAGTTGGACCGAGTCAACCGAGTTTAGGAGCAAGTTGTTACCAGGTCCAGTTGATGGGCGAGTCGACCCGAATCCTGGTCGAGTCGACTTGGCCGAGTTTCGAGTCGAGCCACTGAGTTCTAAAACAATTAGTATAATATCCTCATGGTCCCTAATATTTCCAAAACCGACCCTATTTGGTAGTTTTGAAAGTTGAGTTGTCCTATTTTATTTTGCTTATGATAAAAATTAAAAGGAGGGGTCCATCTATTTTCCTTTGCGCATGGACAATCTACTCTTTCAATATGATTGTTCGGATGGAACCAAACACATTATGATAAATGATTCTTTCTCCTAACTGCTACCAATTCCTAAGTAATTTATAAACGCCTATAGATAAACAAAACATACATCAAACATGACATAAATCAGTATACTTGAAAATAAGATCAGTTGCTCTACCCTTGCTATGCATTGATGGATTTATTGCATGAAGAAAAAAGCGATATGTCCATCTGATCATACGAACAATCTGTTACTCTCCAATAGTAAATTAAAACTAGATGATCCTAGGCCAGCCCTACTGTGAAATCCCCTTGGTATATCCCTCATTAACCAACAACCCTCATTCCCACTCCGCCCAAAAACTAATAACCTATAAAAATTTATGTTTTTTCCTTTCGCGACCCATATCAAGGCATCAAGGTCAACACTGGTTGCAGTACGGGGTACCACTCGCCAACCCGAATCCTCCACATTATACACCTGTTTAGGTTCTCTCTGCCTAGTCTTTTGTATAAGCTGCCCGTCGCCCATGATCAGCTAAGATCGAATTTTTCTCTACAATTTAAACAAATAAATGAAAAATGTCTCATCAAAGAACGGTACTTTTAGATCATTGCAATTCATGTAAAAGGGAAAGAAAAGAGCAGAACTCAGCTTACAATCCAAAGAAAATACTTAAAAGAGGGGAAGCTCGCAATTCGTACTGTTGATCCATACCATCGAAAGGGGGAGGAGGGTTAGGGTGAGGGTATTCGGACGCGACATTGGTGGAGGATGCCGAGTGCTGCCGCATCGGGGCCCCCCGGTGGAAATCGCCGCTCTGCTGCGGCTGCGGCTGCTGCTGCTCGCCGTATACCATCGTTCTTTGTGGAGCAGGCGATAAACCCTAACCCAAATCCACGATGAAGACAACCCCCGGGGTAGAAAGAGATCGAGAGGCGGAGGGCCGCTGCTCTCACGTAATCAACGAAGCACGGCACATCAGGGTTTTAGGGAGTGGAAACCGGGAAACATGAAAGGGTCCGGGCGAAATTCCTTTCCCGGCTTTTTACGACAAATCTAGCCAAACAGATGGATCCAACGTTCACTTTGGTTTCGTAGTGGGCACAAATGGGAACCTATCCGCTTTCCAACATAAGTTTTCTTAGCTTAGACCAGTGTAGTCAATACGTCGTCTAGGCACCGACTACACCATCGTCTAGATGTTTTGGGGCTCCGATCGTCTAGGCAAGGGTTAGGCGGATGGTGCAGTTTAGGCGGCCGCCAGGGCCACCGTCTGGGCGCATAGGCACCTAGCAATAGGCGTCGCCTAGACGCTTACTTTTGTAATTGATTTTTTATTTTTAAAAATAAAATTAGTCATGTTTAAATTAAGTTTTTTTGGATCCCGTTTGGTTTTACAGGTTCATGTTGCTTTATAGATGGTCAACACCATGCCATTATTAATGGAAAAAAAAACTACTATATCCATGTTTTCAGAGTTTGAAGATGAAAAGATCGAAAGAGGCACATAAGGATTATTCATATAAGACTGACAATGACATATATGGTTAGTTGATTTAGATGAGTTTTTTTTTTTTTTTTTTGATACATGGTTGTGAAATGTTCCAAAAAATAATAGATTACCTAATATGGTTATATTTATGCTTATGATATTTGCTTAAATTTATGGCTATAATAGGATTATGTTGCCCTTGCTGATACATGATTAATATTTGCAATGTATAATCATTGTGGTTGACACTTGATTCATATTTACTGCAATAATAATGGTCTTGTAACTTACCATACGCTCTGGATCATACCCATTATTAAATATTATTATTTTGACCATATTTATCTAAAAAAATAAATTTTATTATGCATAAAACCACAAATTACTTATGTATATATATGGCTTATATTTATATAATATATTCAATTTTTATCTCCTAGATCTTGCCTAGGCAGGCCAAATATCTTAGGCATCGCCTTGACTACACAACTTTAGACCATCTAAACAACTGACATTAATCCACAACATTAGTTTTCATAGTTTGGACTATCTAATCAAGTGACAATTATCCAGGAGTCATGATCAATATAGAATAGAAACATCTATATCAATAGAAGTTGGGAGTCAAACGTACACAAGAGATACGAGTCATGATAAGATCAAAAGGAAATAGTGTTGCAGTCTGTAGGTGCAAAATTTAGCTAATGTCTTAGGTGGAACCCGCCAGCCCTGCCTAGGGTCCAAGAAGATTGTCCGGGGTCTAGTAAATCCCCCGTGTATTTACCAAAACCTTATATATTCCCAAAGCTCTATAAATAGCAGATCTTGTAAATAATCAGAATCGGAATTCATTATTCCCTATTCTATTTTCTGTTTTTCAAAGCTCATCGAGCCTTCTGGTAATCAGACTCTATTCAAGCCCACTCTACCCTCTGTCTACTTGTATAAGCACTCATCTGCCTATCGAGAGTAGCTCTACATTTTTCAGAGTTTGTGGATTCAAAGGTTGTGTCTTACCACATGGAGACGTAGGCTTCGGCCGAACTTCATCACCACATTATGTGTCAACTCTATCTCTCTCTCTCTCTCTCTCTCTCTCTCTCTCTCTCTCTCTCTCTCTCTCTCTCTCTCTCTCTATCTTTCTCCCTACTCTACAGTGTCTGCATGACAACTCAGCATACGACAGCTCAACACTCTACAGTGCACCACTCTCGTAAACAATAATCAATCGACTGTTGGAGGGAAACCGTACGACCATTGTAATTCCCCCCACAGTTTGGCACATCTATGGGATATGTCCAATCGAACTGCGACCTCCGAGATTCACAGCTCCTATCGGTCACGCTGCAACTACCAACAAATTCGAGCAACCCGTCTGTCTACCTCACTATACCCAAATAGCGAAGACAAGACCCGCAGATCAGCCAGAGGGCAGTTATCTACATCAAGACATTCAACATCCTATGACTTGTTCAAGAAATTATAGGTAAGAAACAAGCGAACATCCTGAAAAGCAATCTGCAGTCGACTCGCGGAGTCCTCGGTCAATTGGCCGCACCGTTCAAGTTCAACCTCGATAATCTCCTCAACACGCTGATGCTACTCCTCAGCGTCTGGGGATAGCACACGTCTCTCTTATCGCAGACCCTCCTGTGACATATCAGATTTTAACTAAGGACTTCCAACTCCTTACCCTTATGAAGCAGAATGTTGCTCTTATGGTGGAGAGAGACTCTATTCGATGAATCGTCGTTGAAGCGGGGGTGAATCTTCCGACGTCAGCCACCAGTATCAACGATAGAGAAAACGTCCATCAATCACGCGACGCATCCTCGCTCCTTCCAGACAATTCATCATCGACACCTCTCGATAATACCTTGAACCTCCTTCGAGAGGACCATCGCACATCCCTCATAAACAGACAGTTTGGGAGCATATCAATAAGTCGGCTTAGTATCTTGTAGCATCTCGAACCTCTCGATTCCACATCACCCCTCCGATCTCTGCATCGTGAGTGATCTTTGGAATGAAAGACCATTCAAAAAATCCGATAACTGAGGGATTGGAGATAGCCAACCTTCAGGCATTGCAGATTGCCTGAAGATTCAACCGTCAATCGAGGGATTGAAGACAGCCAACCCTCAGGCATTGCAGATTGCCCGAAGGTTCAACCGTAAACCGAGGGATTGAAGACAGTTACCCCTCGGGCATTCTCCGGTATTGCATATTGTCTGAAGATTCAATCAACAACTGAGCGATTGGAGACAACAGGCCCTTGAACATCCTCAGGCATTGCAGATTGCCTAAAGATTCAACCGACAACTGAGAGACTGAAAATAACCAACCCTCAGGCATTGCAGATTGCCTGAAGGTTCAATCGCCAACTGAGGGATTGGAGACAGTCAACCCTCGGGCACCCTCAAGCATTGCAGATTGCCTGAAGGTTCAACCATCAACTAAGGAACTAGAGACAGTCAACCCTCGGGCACCCTCAGGCATTACAAATTGCCTGAAGGTTCAACCATCAACCGAGGGATTGGAGACAACCACCCCTCGGGGCATCTTCCGACATTGCAGATTGTCTGAAGATTTAATCAATAACCAAGGGATTGGAGACAGCCAACCCTCGAACATCCTCAGGCATTGCAGATTGTCTTCAATCGACAACCGAAGGATTGAAGACAGCCAACTAGGGGTGGGACTTGGGCAGGTTGAAGGGTCTGCCCATGCCCAGGCCGACTTGCACAAACCTTAACCCGTTTTGCCCGTGGAACCTGGAAAATCCGTGGAAGCCCAACTCGTGCTTGCCCATTCTAGTTCCTCGAGTTGCCTAATTTGCAAAATAATGGGCGGATTGGGCGAGTGGTCCAATTAGAAATGCTTGTGCATATAAATAGATGGAAAAAAAAACCTAACAGATTTTTTAATTGGATAAAAGAAAATTAATCTTTGAATTGCATAATGAAAACATAAAGTTGAACCCATATCCTCACATATTTCAAAAGAATTATTAACATTCAACATCAAACAGACAGTCTTTGATTTCCATAAAAAAAACTACAAATGCATTCAACCTTAGTGTGTCACTTCCTCGGGTTCCTCGAGTTCCTTGGGTTGGGAAGATCGGTGCCTAAACCCATCCAAATTGAAATCGGGTTGATCTTTTTTTGTCCAAACCCGTCTAAGTTTTTAACTAGCTTTGCCCATGTTTGTCCATTGTTCGGGTTGGGTTCGGGTCAAACCCGTCCAAGTCCCACCCCTATAGCCAACCATCAAACATCTTCAGGCATTAAAGATTGCCAGAGGATTCAACTGACAACCGAGGGATTGGAGACAACCAACCCTCGAGCATCATTCGGTATTGCAGATTGCCCAAAGATTCAAAAGCCGATAGACAAAGGTATATACTACACATCAACAAGCCCAAGAACCTATCCTTGGCACTCGAAGATAAAATCTGAGGTAGGCTTCGTTATCTTGGCACTCAATAAGCCTAAGAATCTATCCTTGGCACTCGAAGACAAAGTCCGAGGCTGTCATCGCCAACTCGGCATTCAACAAATCCAAGAATATATCATTATCACTCGAAGACAAAGTTCGAGGCAGGCGTCGCCACCAAGACATTCAACAAGTCCAAGGAGACAACCTTGGCATTCGAAGACATAGTCTAAGGCACCATCGTCGCCTCGACATTCAACAAGTCCAAGGAGATTGCCTTGGCAGTCGAAGACAGAGTCTAAGGCACTGTTGCTGCTTCAGCACTCAACAAGTCCAAGGATCTATCCTTGGCATTCTAAGACAGAGTCCGAGGCATCGTCGTCGCCTCGGCACTAAACAAGTCCAAGGATCTATCATTGACATTCGAAGACAGAATATAAGGCACCGTCGCTACCTCGACATTCAACAAGTTCAAGGAAGAGGCAGCCATGGCATTCGAAGATAGAGTTCGAGGCACTGTTGCTGCCTCGACACTCAATAAGTCCAAAGATCTATCCTTGCCATTCGAAGACAGAGTCCGAGGCATCGTCGCTACCTCGATACTCAACAAGTCCAAGGATCTATCTTTGGCATTCAAAGACAAAGTTTGAGGCTGTCATCATCGCCTCGGCATTCAACAAGTCCAAGGATCTATTATTGGCATTCGAAGACGGAGTCTGAGGCACCATCGTCGCCTCGTTATTCAACAAGTCCAAGGAGACTGCCTTGGCATTTGAAGACAGAGTCTGAGGCAACATTGTTGCCTCGGTACTCAACAAGTCCAAGGATCTATCCTTGGAATTTGAAGACAAAGTCCAATGCATCGTTATTGCCTCGGCACTCAACAAGTACAAGGATCTATCCTAGGCATTCGAAGACAGAGTCCAAGGCACCGTCGCTGTCTCGATACTTAAAAATTCCAAGGGTTTATCCTTGGCATTCAAAGACAAATTCTAAGGTTGACATCGCCGCCTCGGCATTCAACAAGTCCAAGGATTTATCCTTGGCATTAAAAGACAAAGTCCGAGGCCGCCGGCGCCACCTCGGCATTCAACAAGTCCAACGATCTATCATTGGCACTCGAAGACCAAGTTCAAGGCCGTCGTCACCGCCTCGGCATTCAACAAGCCCAAGGAGACAGCCTTGGCATTCGAAGACAAAACCTGAGACCGTCATCTCCGCCTCGATATTCAACAAGTCCAATGATCTATCTTTGGCATTTGAAGACAAAGTTTGAGGCCACCACCGCCGCCTCGGCAATCAACAAGTCGAAGGATTTATCCTTGGTATTCTAAGACAAAGGCCGAGGCCGTCGTCGTCGCCTCAGCATTCAACAAGTCAAAGGAGACAGTCTTGGCATTCGAAGACAGAGTCTGAGGCACCGTCACTGCCTCGGCACTCAACAAGTCCAAGGATCTATCCTTGGCATTAGAAGACAAAGTCCGAGGCAAGCGCCACTGCCTCGATATGCAACAAGTCCAAGAAGACAGTCTTGGCACTCGAAGACCAAGTCCGAGGCAGGCACCGCCACTTCGGCATGCAACAAAGTCCAAGGAAATAGCATTGGTACTCGAAGACAAATTCCAAGGCAGGCACCACCGCCTCGGCATGTAGCAAGTCCAAGAAGATAGTCTTGACACTCGAAGACAAAATCCTAGGCAGGCGCCACCACCTCAGCATGCAGCAAAGTCTAAGGAGACATCCTTAGCACTCGAAGACAAATTCCGAGGCAGGCGCCACTGCCTCGCCATGCAGCAAGTCCAAGGAGATAGCCTTGACAATCAAAGACAAAGTCTGAGGCATATGTCACTACCTCAGCATGCAGCAAATCCAATAAGATAGCCTTGGCACTTGAAGACAAAGTCCAAGGTAGGCGCCACTGCAATGACATACAGCAAGTCCAAGGAAAACAATATTGGCACTCGAAGACAAAGTCCAAGGTAGGCGTCACCGCATAGGCATGCAACAAAGTCCAAGGATATAGCCTTGGCACTCGAAGACAAAGTCCGAGACAAGCGCCACCGCCTTGGTACGAAACAAAGTCCAAGGAGATAACCTTGGCACTCGAAGATAAAGTCCCAGGTAGGCACCATCAACTCGGTATGCAATAAGTACAAGGAGTTAGCCTTGGCACTCATATACAAATTTTGAGGTGTATAGCACTGCCTCGGCACTCAACAAGTCCAGGGAGACGGCCCTGACACTGTAGACAAAGTCTGAGGTGTATATGTGACGACTAAGATCCAATAACTAAGAGCCAAGACTCCTGAGGCTGGAATGCCAAGATGGATGAGGTGAGGTGAGGTGAGGTGTACAATGCCCCGAGTTAGCCCTACATCGCCTGGAGAGAAGGAGATCATGAGCTACTTATATAATTTCGCCTCCCAAACATAGAAGGCACGTTTTAAAACCGTACGTCGCTACGGATTTCGTAAGAACTCCATGGTTAAGCATGCTCAGGCGAGAGCAGTACTAGGATGGGTGACCACCCTGGGAAGTTCTCGTGCGGACACGGGCAAAGCGGACAGTATCTTGTGTGTTTGGGGCAGATGTTACAAAATGATATCAGAGCTGGTTTTCCTCGCAATGGGAGGGTCTAACCCTACACGAGGACGTGTAGCCCTAAGGGGGGTGGATTGTGACAACCAAGATCCAATAGCTAAGAACCAAGACTCCTGAGACTGGAATGTCAAGATGGATAAGGTGAGGTATACAATGCCACGAGTTAGCCCTACATCGCCTGGAGAGAAGGAAATCATGAGCTACTTATATAATTTTCCCTCCCAAACATAGAAGACGCGTTTTAAAGCCGTGCGTCACTACGGATTTCGTAAGAACTCCGTAGTTAAGCGTGCTCAGACGAGAGCAGTACTAGGATGGGTGACTACCCTGGGAAGTTCTCGTGCGGGCACGTGCAAAGCGGATAATATCTTGTGTGTTTGGGGCGGATGTTACAGTATAACACTACTTCGGTACTCAACAAGGCTAAGGAGACAATCCTGATATTCGCAGACAAAGTCTCAATGCAAATTCCATTCAATCAGCATTTCAAGGCTGATTAAGTGCATAAGTGAAAAACTACATGTCCCAACACTGGCTCGATTGAAAATGGCGCTTCGCCTAGGTTAGTCAGTACTAAGGCGCTACGCTAAGTACTCTGAATCATAGGCGTCACACATACTCCCGTGTTACGTAAGAACACATGTTTCGTGCCTCGCTACAGTTAGTTTGACTTGGGTTGCAACATTACTGACTAACCTACAATAGTACAAAGCTACGTGTCCCAATATTAGTCCGACTGAAATGGTACTTCGCTTAGGTCCACCGGCACTAAGGTGCTATGCTAAGTACTCCAAATTATTGGCATTACACATGCTTCCATGTTACGGGTAAGAACACATACTCCATGCCATGCCACAGTTAATTCGGTTCGGGTTGCGACATGACCGACTAACCTGCAATGGTACAAAGCTACGTGTCCCGATATAGATTCAACTGAAACTATGCTTCGCCTAGATCAATCGGTACTAAGGCGCTACGCTAAATATTCCGAATCCAGACCTCCATCAATCTACAAGCCCAAGGCCTTATCCTTAGCACTCGAAGACAAAGTCTGAGATGATCATCGTCTCGGCACTCAACAAGCCCAAGGCCTTATCCTTGGCACTCAAAGATAAAGTCTGAAGCGATCATTGTCTTAGCACTCAACAAGCCCAAGGTCTTATTCTTGGCACTCGAAGACAAAAGTCCGAGATGATCATCGCTTCGGCACTCAACAAGCCCAAGGATCTACCCTTGGCACTTGAAGACAATAGTCTGCAAAGGCTCAAGCTCTGGATTTCTTAAAACGATAAAAAATAAGTTTTCACTGAGAGATCCTATTTATTTACTCAAAATTTTTGATGCCTCAAAAAACATAAAGGCGTGAAATGAAGAATTGTGAGATGAAAAGATTGAGACCATATTCAATGAACCAAGCACGACCCTTCACCTTCCAGCGAGTCGCTTCGCCTTCCAACTTGCCACGTCAACATCGTGCCACGTCAATATCGTACCACATCATCAAGCCAAATTTTCAAGCCGCATCACTCCAAGTTCGGTAAGCAGACACCGATAGCCAATCAACCTCCAGAAGCCAACACCCTATCGGCTTCGATTCTCAAGTGATCGGCCAAAAAGAGGGTCTCTAAGCCCAATCACCAATTTTGCGAGGCCGATAGGGAATTGACATCCTATCGGGCCCGACTCTCGAGTGATTGACCTCGAGAGAGGCCTCTGAGGCCCATCATCAAGACCTCAAGGCCAATAGGGTATCGGCCCCCCGAGGCCAATATATATATATATATATATATATATATATATATATATATATATATATATATATATATAGAGAGAGAGAGAGAGAGAGAGAGCCGTGTTACGTTGCGCTGTGCGCTGCCCCGGCCACATAATGCGCTGCATGTGAAATGCCTGGACGGGTGCACACCATCTCATGGGTTTTGTGGCCGTCCGATCGCACGGATCGGCTGCAAACCCGTGGGAATTCATTTGCCCGTCTGATCCCGTGCAGCGCGCCCTCTCCCGTCCGTCCGATCGTGTGAATAAAAGCCGGAGCCCCCTGCGAACCGCTGCGAACCCTGGCCACCGTCTGATCCCGTGGATCCAACACACTCGATGGTTTGTTCGATTCCCGGCCGTTTGATCGATGGGAATCGAACGATCGAAAATCATTTTCGCTGTTACTGTAGCGGCTACAGTAACAGCGAAAACCATTTTCAGCTGTTCGATTCCAATCGATCAAACAACCAAAAATAACAAATATGTTGTGCGTTTGATCAATTGGAATCGAACGGTCAAAAATTGTTTTCGCTGTTACTGTAGCCGCTACAGTAACAGCGAAAATAATTTTCGATCGTTCGATTCCAATCGATCAAACAGTCGGGAATCGAACGGACGATCGGAAGGCCGGGCGGGGGTGCGCTGCACGGAATCAGACGACCGGGCGGGGATGCGCTGCACGGGATCAGATGGGCGAGGAAATCGTGCGGGTTCGCAGCCGATCCGCACGATCGGACGGCCGGGAGGGGGTGCGACGGGATCAGACGGGCAAATGAATTCCCGTGGGTTTGCAGCCGATCCGTGCGATCGGACAGCCACAAAACCAGCAGCGCATTATGTGGCCGGGGCAGCGCACAGCGCAACGTAACACGACTCTCTCTTTCTCTCTCTCTCTCTCTCTCTCTCTCTATATATATATATATATATATATATATATATATATATATATATATATATATATATAATAAGGGACAACGGTTGTGGGGGGGACAAATGAACTGAGACAAAGCAGGGGCTGAGATTTATCCTAGAGAAGATAACGACGGTCCGGATTTATTTGGATGGGGGGATAAAAATGAAGGGATAGGATTCCTCCTCTCCACTCACTCTTACTTAAATATTAAATATAACATATTTATTGAGAGAGAGAGAGAGGATGAGAGAGAGAGGACGAGATGAGAGATAGATATTGGAGAGAGAGAGAGAGAGAGTATGAGAGAGATAATAAGAGAGAAAAACAAATTAACGGTTCAGATTTGAATTCGAAATGGAAAGAGAAAGAAGCAGCAAGAGCCAATTTTATGCCGGACAGCTGTTTCACCGAAGCCTGTCTTGAGCCCCGAGCCTCTCTTTCTCTCTCCTTTCCATCTTTTTCCTCTCCTCAGCCTCCTCCTCCACTGCACTTGGTGACGCCCGACCAACAACAACAGGGATCCGAGGGGCTGCCGCCGGCCGCAACAAGCAGGGGGTTGGCGGCTAGCCGACCCGCGGTGAGGGTCCCACCTGTTCGCGACGGAGGTGGCGCTCCACGTCGTCCTCCTCGACTCCCCCGCTCGAACTCGCCCTCTTCTGGAACCGCTCCACGTCGTCCACCTCGACGGAGGTGGTGCTGATTCCCCTCCTTGCGCCACACCCGCCCCCTTCTCGCCTCCGTCGTCGCCCACGTCGCCGTTTGATTCGCCTTCTGGAACCGCTCTGGCGGCCGCGCCCACGTCTTCGTCGTCTCCCATGACTACGGCACTTGCTTCCACGACATGGAGGATGCGACGGTCGCCGACGGGATAACATCTCTCTCTCTCTCTCTCTCAACTGATCATGATCCTCTATTTCTTTTCCCTTTCTAAACTTTAAAGGCCTCTTCCTCGCACCGCCCCCAGCCTACCCTTTCTCCGGCGACTTGCAGCGATCGATGATGAGAATGGAGGCTATGGTAGTTCGATGAGGATAGAGGTTGTGGTAGCTTTAGGAGGCACAGCTTGCGGCGATATACGAGCTAGGAGGATGGAGGATCCAATGGCTCGAGGAGGAGGACTGAGGTGGATGGACGCAGTGACCGCCAGCACAACACGGGGAGGGGATCTCAGATTTTCCCTCCTCTGTCTTCGGCTCCAGCGACGGCTGCCGCTAGCACCAAGCCTCTCTCCCTCTCTCTCTCTCTCATGTTTTAAATTTTTATAATTTCTTGATTTTTTCTTTCCTGTTGATTGCAGGTTCATGCCATCATTAGCATGGTCAAAGTCAGCTGATGAACTACAGAATCAGGTGGTCTTTTGCCTCCCGTTCTTTCTCTTTTTTTTTTTTCTTAGTTTTAATTATCTCTTTTTTTAAAAAGAATTGTAGATAGAAAGGAGGCGCAACTGACGACTCCCGGCAGATCCAAAGATTCCAGCCATCACAGAGTCATCTCAAACCTTTATTTTTCGGGTTTTTTTTCAAAATATTATTAAAAATAAATTATTTAACTAAATAATAGTTGACCAAAAGTATTTTATCGTTCTAGCACGCTGACCGCTACATGGCAGGTCAGCGTTGTAAAGCACACCGTGGTTTTTTTTTTTTTTTTTTTTTGAGTTAAGGTAAAACTCATCAATTACCTATGTGAAAATCAATAGATGAGTCCCTTTTTTTGCAAATGATGTATTGCACTATGGTTGTTGCTATCATTAGATGAGTCCTTTTGCAGGTGATTATTTGTTTGCTGGTGGAATGGGTAAGAGGGCATTCCCCACCAGAATAATACGTGAAAACCAGCTCTTTGTTTGGAGCTATTTATCGCTGCCGTTTGTTTGTCAATTTGGATATTGCATCCACAAGCAGTGATAATTCGTGCTATGACAATACAATTTGGCTGGTATAGTCATCTGCAACCAAAGTTCTGAAGTTGTTGTAAATTTGCTTGACATCTACTCAAAAAATATAAATGTTCTAATTGTTGGTCTTCCAACTCTTTTTGATACTGATTTGCCAAGTGATGGAAAAAAAGGTCCTACATGCACTAAGAATTGTTTGAACATGATTAGTTAAACTCGATTATTGTTTTTGCATTTCCTGATTGATTAAAATTAGTTGTGATTCAGTTTTGGCTTTAGCCTATCCAAATTCTTTTAATGTCTTTGAGGTTGTCTCTTTTAAGAATTTAATGTTTTTTTTCCACTACGATTTACTGATATGATATCCTTGATTGGATAAAAAGAATGTATTTATTTATTTGGCTATTTTTTTCTTTCATGGTGGTTAGCTAATAATATATCACAATCTGTTACCTGTTTAATTTTTTTTTTCTTTTAGTTTATCCCTTCGAACAAATCAGGTGTGTATATGTTTCTTTTTACTTTTTTTATATTCTTGCATTGTGATTGTTGAAGATCATATTTGACCTTTGCTCATCTATTTCGAACCAAATTGCTTGAAATGTATAATCAAATTATACATGGAATGTATGTGAATCGCACTCAGACCCGACCGGTGAATTGCAGACCCGACTGATGAATCCCCAAGGTGTTGAATTTGTATATAGTATTTATCTGTGTTAATGATTGCATCAAGTAACGTTACTGCCGAGGTATTAAAGCCCCTATATATTTGCACTAATTAATTGGTTCATTTCCTTTATAAAATTTTCACAATTAACAC